>CM054145.1:21884359-21886859 GCA_028751875.1 Rapana venosa
CTCTCTCTCTCTCTCTCGTCCTTCTCGTTATCTCCCTTGGATATAGCCAGGGCGAAATTTTGCTGTGTAAATTTTGTGTTTAAATTGCCAAATAAACCACACCATGCCATTGTCGGGTTACCAACAACGCTGGAAGTGACGCTAGGTGCCCTGCTGCAAACAACACTGCATCACCTCATGAAGGCCCTGTGGAGAAGGGCGAGCAAACGACTTTTTGTGCTTCGACTAAAGGGCTGGCTCAAGTGAAGGGAAACATGGCGGGTCAACAAACAACCCCTTTACTTCCCGCAAAAAAGCCCCCATCAACCAACAGGGACCGACGAAGGACAGAGGAAAAGGAACAGGCAGAGGAGAGGAGGCGGGCAGAGGAGAGGAGGGGCAGAGGGAGGAGACAGACAGAGAAAGGCAAGAAGACAAGGCAAGTGCATTGTTCCCATTTGAAACTTCCCCAAGTTTGTTTATGCCAACCCCCCCCCCCATCACCCATCTGTCCCCACACACCAACACCCCAGCCTCTCCAAACCACATGCCTTCGCAATCGGTGCTTTCCCACACATGATTATCCCCGTGCGTCAGGTGCGTCCCCAGTTTGGGAAGCTGACACAGTGGCTGGAACAACAAGGTGGAATTGACCTGGTTGAGGTGCCTGTACCTGACATTACGATGGAGGGGAGGACTGTGACGAATATCTAATCAGATTCGGGATGCAGGGTACATGAGATACTATAAAGAACTATGTGGGTGGGGTGGGGAAACAGATCCTGCAGAGAAATCTCAGGACGTTTCTAGAAACAAGGACTTTTCTTAATGTTATACCCCCTGATGAAATACCTGATACTATCATTTGTGAAAGGAAGATATGGGTTTTTTTAGTTTATCTGGACAATGACACTCACAACCCTGCTGTTACTTTTGGTTTGCAAAAAAAGAACACCAGCAACTGACTCAGGAGGAAAAAGACATTTATTCCAAGCTGCAGCTGTGGACACCTGCCGATCGTGACAGAATCAAAGACAGAATTAGTGCTGGACTGGATGTTTTACATGTTATGATGGATGCTATCAGATTTTTTCTGGGTTAGAAGTGACTGTGGTTGCCTGTATATGTGCGTGTGTGAGTGTGTGTGTGTGTGTGTGCATGCGCACCCTCTTGTGCGTGCGTGCGCGCGTGTGTGTATGTGTGTGTTGTGTATGTTCGTGCGTGTGTGTTGTGCGTGCGTGTGTTCGTGCGTGTGTGTGTTCGTGCGTGTGTGTGTGCGTGTGTGCATGCATATGTGTGTGCATATGTGTGTGGTGTGTGGAGAGAGAGAGAGAGAGAGAGAGAGAGAGAGAGAGAGAGAGAGAAGAGAGAGAGAGAGAGAGAGAGAGAGAGAGAGAGAGAGAGAGAGAGAGAGCAAAACAGGAGGTTAGGCATATTGTGAGTTAGGTTTTTCACGTGTTGGAAAGAGCATGAGTTACCGGATCAGACGGAATGTAGGGACAGGAAGCCCTGTCACAGACTCGGTGTTTAAGTGTTTGTGGTTGATGTTACCCTCCCCCCTCCCTTTCCCCATTAGCAATGGGCGAAAGTGTTAGGCACCAATTCATCTGAATCGTAATGTAAAACACTTCACCATGTTGTGGAATCCATGCCATGTCGACCATTTGGGCTGTAGAAATGATACATCTGTATTTCTGAAAATACGTGTTTTGTGCCCAGTCCCCTTCCCACTGTCCCCTTGTAAATGGGCTTTAACAGCTTATTACAATAAAATATTGTCAAATATTGTCTCTCTCTCTCTCCTCTCTCTCTCTCTCTCTCCTCTCTCTTCTCTCTCTCTCTCTCTCTCTCTCTCTCTCTCCCGCGCCCCTCTTCCTCTGTGTGTGCGTACATGCGTGCGTGCGTGTGTTCCTTCTCTTTCAGAATAACCAAAAAAAAAAAAAAGTAAACCGTTCAAGGACAACAGCCTGCGCGCTGTTTATCAAGCTATGTCCTATGCAGATTGCACGATTATAGTTTAATCCATGTTGCTTTGAACTACAAAATCCCCCCCCCCAAAATTCTTAGTTGCTTGTCATTGTAGTGAAACCATTCTAGGTGTACATACCTACCTTTCTGAGAGCGGTCATTCTCTTGTGTGGCAGTTAGCAGGTGGACGCTGTACAAAAGTGGACCCAGCCAGGTTTTTTCCCCTTCACTTTCGTCCCTGTTCCTTGGCTAGAGCCTGCCGAGTTTCACCATTGGTGAGATATTGCACATGCGACCAAGTTCGCCCACCAAGAAGGTAGCCGCATTCCGACTTCGGGGATGGATTCAGCAGTTTTACTGCCATCCCGTGGGTCCATGAAGTCGTGGGTTTGAATCTGGGTAGCGGTGTCTGGTGATTTAAGGACTGGGGGTTTTTACGATGTCTTGTACAAACTTTAAGTGCAGAGCTGCTCGTGCCTTCATTCCCTTCGTCTATATATATACGCAAAGCAAAAGGTCACATACGCACGTCAAAGATCCCGTAATTCCTGTC
>CM054145.1:21891859-21899359 GCA_028751875.1 Rapana venosa
CTGAGCTATCCAGACGTCGAAAACCTGTTCTGCCATTCGGTAAAGTAGGCCGTTGGGTGCCGGTAGGAAAGGATGACAAAATGAAAAAAACCAAAAACAAACCCAGCACGCACACTGACGTCGTGTTTACACTGATGTCGTGTTTACACTGATGTCGTGTTTACACTGATGTGTTTACACTGATGTCGTGTTTACACTGATGTCGTGTTTACACTTCATTCCCGAGGACTGAGTGCTGTTACTTTACTTTAACTTAATGGCGGGTAAACAGTCGTATTCGCAAAATCTCACCATTAGTGAACGTCACAGCTAGCTCCATAGCCAAACAACAAAACAATAACAACAACAACAGCAATACAACAGCAACACCAATGACAACAACACAAAAACCACCACCACCACCACCCCCACCACCATCAACAACAAACAAAAACACAACAACAACAAAACATCAGCGGGATTAGCTGAGGAGAGAGCTACGAAATCAACAACATACCCAATTCAGCCTCGATTAAAAAGAAGAAACCAAACCAAACCAAAACCAAAACAAAACAGCAAAAACGCCCAGTAATCCCCAAACCTTGTGGCTTGCATCAATTGGTTTGACGCCAGTGGCACCCACGTAATCAACGCTCCACCCCACCCTGCACACCACCACCTAGGGCTGGCAATTAAGGTGCTGTTTGACGGATTTGTGACGCACTTTGTCTAATCTCGATAAGCCGAGGTGTTTAGTTTCCCCAACCCTTCAAACTAAGCCGTTAAATTAATTACTTATAGACCAGGCGAATCCTTGACCCCGACCACGGTTAGGTCAGTGACGTCAAGTCAGCAAGGCTAGTGAGTGTATTGTATTGTGTTCCAATGTATTGTGTTATATTACATGCATTGCATTGCATTGCATTGCATAGTATAGTAGAGTAGAGTAGAGTAGAGTTGAGTAGAGTACTACATACATTACATTGAATAGTATTGCATTGTATTGCACTGTATTGTATCGTATTGTATTGCATTGTATAGTATAGTATTGTATCGTATTACATTTTATTGCATTCCATTCTATTGTATACCATTTTCAGTCGTGGCAGGTCTCTCTCCGTGAAATTCGGGCTAGCTATTCTCGATTAGAGCGTGTCGCCACAAGAGCAACGCCACTTTTTTTTCTCTCTGCCTGTGTACATACTTGCTTCAGGGAGGGGGAGGGAAGAAAGAGAAAGTCAACACTAAAACACAAGCAATATGATCGGAAAAGAATTTTTGTAAAAAGTGAGAGAAGGCAAGTACGAAGATGAAAAGGGAAGACGTTTAGGAGCACCAAAAGGAACAAACACCAAAGAATAAACACATAGACAGACAGACACACAGACAGACAGTTTAATAGATAATAGATAGATAGATAGGAGCTACTTTTTTTTGGAAAGTTTTTAAATTTTTTTTTAAGAAGAGAGACTTACAAAACACACACACACACACAACACACACAACACACACACACACACACACATAACAACACACACACACACACACACACAACACTACTATAGAAACACAACACACACACACACACACACACTCACAACACACACACACAACACACACACACACACACAAGTTCAAATCCGCTTCAACCGCAAGCTACAATCTCGACAAGGCATCCATGCGGCTCTATGTTTTCCACAAGTATGTCATGGCCCATGCAACATCCTCCCACCAGCACGTGATACACACAGGCACCTTAACTTTTAGCATGGACAGCACATGGCTCCACCTTTTCTCTTTAGAGGAATAGACATTATGTGCACATACGCGCATGCATGCACGCAGGTGGGCAATACAGTACGCCCCTCCTATACACACACACACACACACACACTACACCACACACACACACACACACACTACACCACACACAACACACACACACACACACACACACGTATTTACACACACACACACACACTACACACACACACACACACACACACACACCACTGTTACTCAAAGAGGATACAAGTATAATCACATCTATCTCAGAAAAGAACAACACCATCTGACTCCATCATCTGTTACACCTCTAACACATTACGTTCGGAACTGACCTGGTTATTCAGTCCTTTCCGGGTCAGCGAGACTCCAGTAACAACCGTAGATTAGCAAAGATAAAACGTGTATCATGGGTCCTCATCTTTGTTCGTGTCTCTTTTTAGCAAACCCACAAGAACCGTGTTTGTATGTATGTCACTCTTATCACACCACTTGAAATCACCACACTATCACACTCACAGACCTCTGTGTCAGACTCGTCATCAGAAGGAAAAAAAGCACATTACAAAAATTTCGCGTTTCTGTATGGATGCGTCTCTGAGGTTCCTTTGTGGGGATGTGCTTGTTCACTCCACTAACAGTGTCTGTGATGACACTGACACAGTAGCCAGCTTCCTTAGCCATCATCAGGGAAGATGCCACAGTCATCCTCCACTGTCTGATGTAAACACACCACAGAGTCAGTCTAGACATGCTGATAGACAGACAGACAGACAAGACACCTGTGTGTGCCCATAACATAGCTGACAGCGCCAGAACATGGTGCATGGCGATTTTCACGTGCATCTTTCTTCAATGTGTTGTGTGGAGACGTGGGTGTGTCGGCCTTGTGAAACAGGGTGGCTGGTGGGTAATGTAGGGTAGCCTAGATTAAGAGTAGGGTAGGCCGAGAACAACCCGGGAATACGCTCTTGTTCCTGTGTTACAGTGTGTCCATGCAGTTTTATGTGCACGCCGGAATATATTTGTCAGATTCACTTGAGAGAAAAAAAAACAAAGGCAGGAAAATGGAGAGGGGAAAAAAGGAATAGAGCAAAACAAAGGGGTGGGGATAGGAGGGGTAGAGAATACTAAGGACAAAAGAACGAAAATGAAAAATGAAAAATGAACGGAAAGGAAAATTTTCTAGTACAGAATTTCCAGACGATGGGGATGCTATTTATACGGAAAAAGCCACTGGCCTCCATACCAGAAAACAGTCATGCACACAAGCTTCTCACCCAGTGTGCAATTTCAATCTCACAGTAATTCCCAGGTGGAATGAGCGAGTCAGAGTGCCTTGGATGTGGACCTGGGGAATGTATAACAATAAAAACAACAAAAATACCAATAATAATAACAACAGTAACAACAACAAGACCTAAAGTGACCGACGCCATGGCATCTTCTTTTTGGTTTTTGTTGTTGTTTGGGGTTTTTTGTGTGTTGGTTTTTTATTTACAAGATCAGATTTTCAGTTTTTCCTGTCAGCAGCTATGATGTGATAGAATCACATACCTAGCCTCGGGAGGATGCCATCTTCTTCTCGTACCCCTTTATACACAGGAGTCACGGCCAATTGCTTCTGTCTGCCAACGAACCGTGACACGAACCAGTCAGTCAGTCAATCAGTCAGTCAGTCAGTCAGTCAGTCCTATCAGTCAGTGCAGTGCAGCGCAGTGGCACCTTGCTGTCTATGGCTTCGCAGCATCTCGTTACATACATCAGTGAGAACAACAGCGGCGTTCATAGTCTCTACATCATTTTTGTCCAAAAATTGTCACATACATAAGTGAATACAAGTATCTCTCCCCCCCCCCCCCCCCCCCCCCCTAAAAAAAGTCTTTCCCATAACGCCCTGTGGGGTCATTGGGCGCACTGCACTAAGGATTTTTTTGGGGGGGTTTCAGGTCGTGTCTACTGGGTTAGTTGAATCCCTTGCAATCTAAGCTGTACGGCCCACGAGAGGAATGGAAAGGACTTGCCATTATTTTTCCCAGACACATCTGATGGTGTAAAAAGCGAACGAGAGAAAAAGAATGCGAAGAATGTGAAGAATGCGAAGAAGAATGCGAAGAAGAATGCGAAGAAGAAGCAGAAGCAGAAGCAGAAGAAGAAGCAGAAGCAGAAGCAGAAGCAGAAGCAGCAGCAGCAGCAGCAGCAGAAGAAGAAGAAGAAGAAGAAGAAAGAAGAAGAAGAAGAAGAAGAAAATGCAAAGAAAGAAGAAGAAGAAGAAGAAGAAGAAGAAGAAGAAGAAGAAGAAGAGTTGAATCTGGCGGAGCCCCTCCCTTCTCCGGGTACATGCTGCATGCTGGGTCTGTTTTATTTTCATAACATACCGATCCCTGACATGAATTGCTGGATCTCTGAGGTGCATGTTCAATCTTCAATGTACCATCTGGACATAAAATTTGACGTCTAACGTTGACTTCAGCATGCATACACACACAAAAGGAAACTAAAGCACTGGCAGGTCTGCACTTTATAATGGCCCTTGGAGTGAAGGTTATCTTTCACACCTTACAAACGTTTTGCCTGGGGGGTTTGTCCTTTTTTCACACTGACAGGGTCTGAAGGACCAGGTGAGGCTGAACCCTAAGGTGGAAAAGGAAAGTGTGGTGTGTCACCAGCTTAACTTTCTTCCTTACTTGCTCTCTTCCTTTACTTCCTTCCTGGCTCATTTCCTACTTACTTCCTGTCTTAGGTACCCTCTGTCTCCTTGTCTTCCTTCTCTTCTGTCTCCTTCTTTTCCTTCTTTTCTTCTCTGTCTTGTTCTTTCCTTCCTTTCTTCCTTCCTTTCTTCCTTCCTTTCTTCCTTCCTTTCTTCCATCCTTATTTCTTTACTTTTTCCTTCCCTGCTCACTCCCTTGCTTCTTGCATGCTTGTTTACTCACTCATGACTATTTCTGTGTATAAAGCTCTTTTCTCTCCTGTTTCGGTTTCGGTTTCGAAAATGTCATTCCGATATTCATATCAAGCAAGCAAGCAAGCATGAAGAAGAAGAATGCAAAGAAGAATGCAAAAAAGAAGAACGCAAAGAAGAATGCAAAGAAGAAAAAGAATTAAGAAGAAGAGGAATTGTGAGGAAGAGGAAGGAAGGAAGGATGGAAGAAGACGAATGCAAAGAAGAAGAATGCAAAGAAGAAGAATGTAAAGAATGCAAAGAAGAAGATGAAGAAGGAAGGAAGGAAGGGAGGAGGAGGGAGGAGGAGGAGGAGGAGGAGGAGGCCACAACATAGTGCAATATAAACAACAACAAAATATAACGAAAACATACCCAAACCTATCAATCATAGCCACCAGAACACACATAACCGCACTCACAAACATTCCCCTCCTCCTACACACATACATATAATCTATACTGACTTGCACCCCTCCCCCCTCCCACACACACGTTTCACACACACACACACACACACACACACACACACAACACAACACACACACACACACACACACACACACACACACACACACACACACACACACACACACCACCACACCACCACACACCCCCCCACACACACAGATCTAAATATGACTGGGTGCCAATATTTAAACAGAAGATATCAAACACACAACACACACGCACGCACACACACACGCACGCACACACACACACACACACACACACACACACACACACACACACACACACACACACACACACACACACACACACACACACACACACACACACACAAGACCGCAAAATATTCCAGTGATCGAAGCGACAAATCAGCGCCTTGGAGAGCTTTCATACCAGCAATCAGATCGGTACTACCCACCTGTGCGTATGGGTAGTAGTAGACCAATCACCCCTTTAATACCTACCTACCTACCCGTACCTATCCGTCTACCCTTATTGAACTCTAGATCGATTTTCAGTTAAGTATCGGGTGGGAGAGATCGAAGCAAATTATTGGAAATGGGAGCCAGCACTGAGTATGATGATTAAGTGTTTAGTACACAGAGTGCTTGATTAATACAGGGTCTATTGTTGACTTGGCGTGTGTGTGTGTGTGTGTGTGTGTGTGTGTGTGTGTGTGCGTGCGTGCGTGTTTGTGTGTGCGTGCGTGTGTGTGGGTGTATGTGCGTGTTGTGTGTGTATGTGTGTGTGTGTGGTGTGCGCGCGCGCGCGCGCGCGTGTGTGTGTGTGTGTGTGTGTGTGTGTGTGTGTGTGTGTGTGTGTGTGTGTGTGCGCGTGCGTGTGTTGTGTGTTTGCGTGCGTGCGTGTGCGTGTGTATGTGTGTGTTTGCGTGTGTGCGTATGTATGTGTACGTGTGTGTGTGATTGTAGAGGGGTGATTAAATAAGGACAAAGGCAGGCATTTTCAAGGTGCAACTTACTAGGCGGAGTTAAAGATCAGCTTTGTTTACTGGAATAATCAGTTACTGCAGACATGCCAGGCAGAAAGGAGCCGAAGGGGGGAGGGGGGTGGGGGGGGGGGGGGGGGGGGGGGGGGGGGCTCTCACACACCAACACCTGTCTTCTGGTTGGGTTGGGGTTTGTTTTGGTTTTTTGCTTCTTTTTCCGCCCCTCGGCAAGATCTCCAAGGTATGCACAAAGGTGAGATTTTGTGAATGCCACTTTGATTTTAATCCACCTTTAAGGTAGCCGCATTCCGACTTCGGGGATGGTGTCTAAGCACATCACTTGTGAGCATGCAGCTTTAAAAAAAAAAAAAAAGGTCATCCGGTCCTACCAGCACGAAATGGCCTACTCTTCCAAAAGGCAGAACGGGTTTTTTGAACGTGTGCGCGAGCTGTTCTGCGTGCGTTCGCTCACGTGGCCTAGGTGTATAGTCTCACTGGCAGGACTAGGGGTGTTTCATGCACACCACAGCTGCATCTTCAGGTCTTCATAGCAGTGGAAAGGAGCAGTTTTTGTATACACTTTGGTCCAAACTATAATCATTATTTATTTTATTCTTTTATATCGAGGATAATGGAATAAGCACGTATGTGCTTTTTTACAAACAGTCCCCGTGTGTATGTTGTTTTGTAAATTCTGTCATCTGTTCCCACCGGTACACAATGGCCTACTCTTACGAAAAGCGGAACAGGATTTAACATGTGCGCAAGATGTTCTGCACACAGTTAAAAGTTGTGTGTGTGTGTGTGTGTGTGTGTGTGTGTGTGTGTGTGTGTGTGTGTGTGTGTGTGTGTGTGTGTGTGTGTGTGTGGGTGGGTGGGTGGGTGGTGGTGGTGGTGGTGGTGGTGGTGGTGTGTTGTGTGTGTGTGTGTGCGTGCGTATGTTTGTGTGTGTTGTGGTGTGTTGTGTTGTGGTGTGGTGGTGGTGGTGGTGGTGTGTGTGTGTGTGGTTGTTGTGGTGTGGGGGTGGTGGTGGTGGTGTGGTGTGTTGTGTGTGTGTGGTGTGTGTGTGTTGTGGTGTGGTTGTGGTGGTGGTGGTGGTGGGTGGGGGGGGGGGGGGTTGCCCGTGTTTGTGTGCGTTTCTGTTGTGTTGCGCTTCCTCCCTTCTTTTCCCCTCAGCTTCTGCCCTTCTTCCCCCCCCCCCCCCCCCCCCCCCCCCCCCCCCCCACCGCCCTCCCCCCAACTCCAAGACAAACTGTCAGCGGCAGAGACCCGAATCACTGACAGTCTGCTTTGCAGCGGTGCCAGCTTCAGCAGACGAGAAGAAGGGATCTGACCATGCCGATTGACTGATGTCGCTGTCACACTCTGTCGCTTCTTT
>CM054145.1:21901859-21919359 GCA_028751875.1 Rapana venosa
TGCGTCATATTCAGATTTAATGATCGTTTGTGTTTGTTACATATACACAAACTTGTCAATCTTTAAATGGCATGAAGTAGTTTTAAAAAGTGTGAGTAAAAACGTCTTAAAATCCCAAAAGAAGCAAACAATCACAAAGAACAAAGGGGAAATACAGAATTTAAAAAATCCTGCTAAAGCAGTGACACATAGCATGGAAATAAAATTATTGGTATAATTCTTCGCCTTCTATGAAGAATCAACACATTCCACAGTTTCTGTACCGATCGAAATAGATAAAGAGCCAAAGATACATTGTTATCCTAAGTCATATTTTCGTAAATGACATTTTGTTATACAACAACATTTTGTCGTTACCATTGCTCCCCCCCCCTCCCCCATGCCCCCCCCCCCCCAAAAAACCCACAAACACAAAAAATAAGAAGTTCGGCAATCCCCTTCATGTACGGGCCATGGCCTTTTCGTGAATTAATTCATTCGCGTACCAGTTCGAGTCTATCTCTCCCCCCCCCCCCCACCCCCTCTCTCTCCCCCTCACCCCCCCCTCTCTCTTCTCTCTTCCTCATGCTTCCCCCCTCTTCTTTTCTCTCATTACAATGACGTCAGCAAGGTTCTCATTAACGTGTAATGTACGTCAGCAAGAACGTATCGGCTGTACAGGTTGGCTGTATTCGGTTATCAGCCCTGATCCCGACGTTTTGTGCAAGGCAATAATCACCCCCAGATCATGAGCTACCATGGTGGAAATCTCCTGTCGCCCAGGGCCGCGCTGCAATGGATGTGCCCTGTCTCATGTGTGCCCTTTCTCTATGTGCCCCCCATCACTCACTGTGTCCTCCTGCCCTCACTATGTGTCCCTTCTCTATGTGTGCCCTCTTCTCTATGTGCCCCTGTCTCTATGTGTCCCTGTCTCTCCGCCTGTCCCCCTCGTCCTCTCTCCCCATGTGCCCTCCCCCTCCGCCCCCTCCCCCCCCCCCCCCCCCCCCCCCCCCCTTCCCCCCCCCTCCGTCTCTCTGTGCCCCCCGTCACGATATGCCCCCGTCTCTATGTGCACCCCGCCTCCCCCCCTCCCCCCTGTCTCTGTGTGTCCCCAAGTTTGTAATTACATCGCTATCTGTCCCCCCCCCCCCCACCCAAATCGTCGATATGGTGATAATTGCAAGGTGTTCTATGTGCCCTCCTCTCTCTGTGCCCCCTTTTCACGCCTGGTCTTCTTCCAGGTTTTTCGCGTAAAAAAAGAGATAATTATTGTTCAATTGTCAATGTTCTCTCTCTTTCATTCTGTCTCTGTCTCTCTATCTATCTATTTGTCTGTCTGTCTATCTGTCTGTCTGTCTGTCTATCTATATATCTGTCTGTCTGTCTGTCTGTCTGTCTGTCTATCTATCTATCTATCTATCAATCTATCTACAGTCTCTATCTGCTTTTCTGTCTTTGTCTCTGTCTGTCTTGTTGGAGTTCCCAGACGAGTCCTCTTGTCATTCTAATGAAAGTAAATGATAATCTGGAAAATACTACCAAAGCCAGAAACCCACTCGTACAAACGGACTATCAAAGAGAGAAGGAGAAGGGTTGAAGCTGAAGTCAATCCAGAAGAAGAATGCAAGGGAGAAGAAGAAGAATGCAAAGAAGAAAAATACAAAGAAGAATACAAAGAAGAAGAATGCAAAGAATAATGCAAAGAAGAAGAATACAAAGAAGAAGAATGCAAAGAAGGTTGCAAATAAGAAGAATACAAAGGAGGAGAATGCAAGGGGGGAAGAATGCAAAGAAGAAGAAGAAAAATGCAAGAAAGAAAAAGAAGAAGAATGCAAAGAAGAAGATGAAGATGAAGAAGAAGAATGCAAAGAAGAAGAAGAGAAATGCAAAGAAGAAAAAGAAGAAGAATGCAAAGAAGAAGAAGAAGAAACAGAAGACTGCAAAGAAGAAGAATGCAAAAAATAAGAATGCGAGGGGAAAAAGAATGCAAAGAATAAGAATGCAAAGAAGACAATGACAATGACAAATTCTATTATTTCGAGGATAATGAATAAGCACTCATGTGCTTTTTTTACACCCAGTCCCCGCCCTTAGGGATATATAAGAGAGAGAGTGTGTGTGTGTGTGTTGGGGTGGAATTGAACCTAAGACTATTCGAGTTTTTTGTCCACCTAAAAGAATGCGAAGAAGAAGAATGCAAAGAAGAATAAGAATGCGAAGAAGAGGAAGAATGCGAAGAAGAAGAACATTGACTTTAACAACCATCACTAGCCTATAGTCACTATGATGACCAACTTCAGCCACCTCGTCATCCTCAAAAACTTAAACGAGGGGATACGATGTGTGTGTGTGTGTGTGTGTGTGTGTGTGTGTGTGTGTGTGTGTGTGTGTGTGTGTGTGTGTGTGTTGTGTGTGGAGGGGGGGGGGGTAATAGTACTGAGCCCATTCCACACAGCCGCATATTAAAAAAACCCTGCTCTCCACCCTTAAAACTGACCCCAAGTACACACACACAGCACAGGGCAAAAAGTGTGAAGAAAGAAGCTCCCTAAACCAAACAATCCCGATCACCCCCCACCACAAATCACGCAGATCCAATAGTCGCCAATTGAGTTCCCAACACGATTTACTGCCCATTCAAGGAGGCGATTGTCACAGGATACCGGGTTCGATCCCCTTCACGTGGAGGGCCAAAAGTGGTTGGAATGACCCTTACCGGGACGTCACGATCGGCTGATTGAGTAGACTGGTACTATGGGAGCTGTTGTGAGACGTGGCTGGTCAATAGTGGCTGACAGGCGGTTGGGGGGTTAAAAGGTATTGGTCAATGTCGGTAGCACGTCTGTTTCGAGACTAGGAGGATATTTACTGCCGGATCATCGACTGGACAGAAGGAGAGGAGAGAGAGGGAGAGGAGAGAGAGGAGAGAGAGAGAGAGAGAGGAGAGAGAGAGAGAGAGAGAGAGAGAGAGAGAGAGAGAGCAGACAGACAGACAGACAGACAGACAGACAGACAGACAGACAGACAGACAGACAGACAGGCAGGCAGGCAGGCAGGCAGGCAGAAACATGTAGGTGCAGGAAATGTATTCGCTTGTTTGCCCGAGTGTCCTGTATGTTTGTCCTACTTGCTGCTTGAAAAAAAAAAGAGCAACTTTAGTAGTACACGCCTGCATGATAGAATGATCTAACGCCCAATTTCTCACAACCAGTGGGTAAGCCTGAGCAATGCAAAGATTACACAAGTTAGTCAATAGGCCATTTTGGGGTTTGTGGAATATGAGTGACTAAAATTCCACAGATACTTTCTTTCCAATTCTTTTTTTAAATCAGTACCAATTAACTCTCTGTCTGTCTGTCTGTCTGTCTGTCTCTCTCTCTCTCTCTCAAAACGTGTGTGTGTATGTATGTGTGTGTGTGCGTGTGTGTGTGTGTGTGTGTGTGTGTGTGTGTGTGTGTGTGTGTGTGTGTGTGTGTGTGTGTGTGTGTGTGTTCATTTATGCAGGAACTTCTTCTTCATCGAACACTCAGACAGCAACTATTGTTGTCTGTTAGTCGAAGATGCGCCACGCTGCCGTTAAACGCCTGACAAGTCAGGCCCAGCGCATCCGACTTTGGCATGAAGGAATCGTTATCTTTTAAGTCTTTCTGGGAAAAAAATGCGGGAGAATGGACCAAGACATATTCAAAAAAACGGAGTCAGTAATTCCTCTAAACATGGTTTTTGAAAACGAATTTGAAATTAGACGTTCACAAAATAATGTATCTGGTTTTGACAAGCCCTTCACCTAAAACGAAAACATTGCAAACAGGTGCATACACACATATAATTATATGATCACACCCACAAGCCATTACTCCCACATTTGATGTGGGTGTGGATGTGGTTGATTGGTGGTGGTTTGTGTGTGGGTGGTGGGTGGGGAAGCTGTATTTGGTTGGGGGTTGGGGGTGGGGTACTTCGTTTGGTTTGGTTGGTTGGTTGGGTGGGGTTTTTTTTTTTTTGGGGGGAGAGGGGTTTGGGGGGGGAGGTTGTTTTTGTTTTTTCCTTTTTTGTTTTGCTGCTTTTGTTGTAGTGTTATTGTTATTTTGGGTTTTAAAAAAAGTTTGATTGTTTTTTGCTTTTGTATCTTAGCAGGATATTGACACTTTGTATCTCAGTCCTTTTTTTGGTTTGTTCTTGTTGTTGACTTTTATTTTTATTTTTTCGTTTTTATTTATCTATTCATCATTATTATTATAATCTTTTCTTGCTTGGAATTTTTTCTTTGTTTTGGTTTTTTTAAAGTTTTGTTTTCGCTTTTTCCGTCTTTTTCTCAGTCTATGAAACATAACATGTAAATCTCCCAAGGAAAACAAAAATAAAGGAAAGGAAAACAATGGTGCCCTATGACTGCCATGCAGTTTAGAGGGAGGGGGGGGGGGGAAGAGAAAAAGGAGAAATGATGCGAAAGGGGATTTTTTGTAAATGAATTAAACATATTCACAAGTAGAGAAGTATGAAAGAATGTGAGAACGTTTACAGACCAACAGACTTTTGGCCCAGAAACATGGAGGACGCTGAAGAGAGGAAACTAGACGACCGCCAAGGACATAATCAACTTGAAAAGAAGGAACAGTGCAACGACTAAGCACAGACCCAGCCAACCAAACTACCAGGCACAACAACCAGGCCCAACCTGCCCTAGAACAACGTTACAGAAAGGACCAAACATGGACATCCCCAAGCAAGCAGACCAACAGACCACCCCCACTGGATCGCAGTAGATGACCGAAGAAAAACCGAGATGCTGAAGTATGAGAGCGCTACAGGAAAGGAAAATCAGAAAGGAAGAACAAGGAAGAGCACAGCAAGGAAAGGAAACTACAAACTCTCTCTCAGGGGTTGTTGTTTTTTTGCTGCCTCATCTTCTGTGACGTCCCCCGTCCTGCTATTCCCGCGCCGCTCATCCAAT
Organism: Rapana venosa; assembly: GCA_028751875.1. Lineage (NCBI taxonomy): Eukaryota > Metazoa > Mollusca > Gastropoda > Neogastropoda > Muricidae > Rapana > Rapana venosa. The sequence goes on from CM054145.1 coordinate 21,906,793, forward strand.
CTCCCCTCGACAGCCATACCCAGATTTGTTATGCCTCATCCTCAGGGTCGGAAGTCCACAGTGAGCCCATCACTATCAGGCCGCCGTGGGGCCACCAGCCAGAGGGGCCCTGCACTGCTGCTGGGTCACTTTGGTGGTGTTCAGTGGTGCCTGTTCTGAGCTAACATACGCAGGACACCACCTACTAAGCCCCCTACTAACGACAGTATCAGCTCAATCGCGGAGCCAGACTGAGTGAGTTGCCCACCCGAGGTGGCAACCACCACAACGTCCCTCCAACGACTGTCCCCCGCGAGCCCCCAACCCCAAAGGCTTTGACACAAACTCACCACAGGCATAGAAGTGTATGGGCAAACCGAATCTGAGGTCACCGTGAGACCAGAGCAACTGGGACCACCGAATCAGAGGCTTATATATATATATTGCATGAGGATGACGTAATGATGCTGCTGTGGAGGTGCATATGCTTAGAGACTACTTGACAGGGTTGTACTCTACGCTTACTATCATAATGCATCCCGGCGTCAACCGGGCCCCGAGAGATACAGACACCTTCAGTGTTGGTCAGGTAATGTGAGCAACACACTCAAACTCGCATCCGTAAAGTGGACGAAGCTCGACTGTGGTCCCAGTCTTCCCAATGAGCCCACAGCACACTCACTCTGGGTAGGAGCCAGCCGGAGTCCGAAAAATCCCTATGACTCTTATGGGAATCGAACCCGCGACCTTCCAGTCCTTAACCCAAGGCGCTAACCACTGTGCCATGGCGGCTTGTCTCTCCCAGGTCTTGGGTCTTGTGCTTATTCTAGAGAGAGTTCGAGAGTTCGAGAGAGAGAGAGAGAGAGAGAGAGAGGAGAGAGAGAGAGAGAGAGAGAGAGAGAAGAGAGAGAGAGAGAGAGAATAATGCATGCTCAATTATTCATGTCCATCACAATAGCAGAAGGAAAACAAAAATTCCCTATTCAGTATCCCTGAGACTATGCATGTGATTATATCACTTCGTAGTTGCTGACAGGAACAACTGAAATCTGATCTCAAAGAAAAAAGAAAGAAAAAAAAGAATGAACCAAGAAGGCAGAAAATAGAAAAGGAGGAAGCGACAGGAAGAAAGGAAACAAGGCAGAAACAAAGAGAGAGATAGAAAAGAGGAAATTTCTAGCACAGAATTTCCAGAATGTGGGGGATGCTATGTATACTGACAGACCCCGGCATTTCCACGGGGGGGGGGGGGGGGATGCAGGAACTAATGAATACAACATCTGGAAATTGTAATCCTGATGATGACTTTCCAGTACCTACTTCCACTTTGTGTCATGTATAGGAAGGCTGACTAGTGAGTTTGATTAAAGTCACAGCCGAGCTGTTCGATTTAGGGAGTCTGGGACTATACCATTACCAGCCACCACTATTATGTACATGCCTATCTATCTATCTATCTATCTATCTATCTATCTATCTATCTATCTATCTATCTATCTATCTATCTATCTATCTATCTATCTATCTATCTATCTATCTATCTGTCTGTCTGTCTATCTATCTATCTATCTATCTATCTATATATATCTATCTATCTATCTATCTATCTGTCTGTCTGTCTATCTATCTATCCATCCATGCATCCACCCATGCATCCATCCACGCATCCATCTATCTATCTATCTATCTATCTATATGAAGCTATAATTACAGGGATTAGAATTCAAACTCTTCCTTACAAACTTTGGATGGATGGATGGATGGATGGATGGATGGATGGATGGAGAGAGAGAGAGAGGAGAGAGAGAGAGAGAGAGAGAAGAGAGAGAGAGAGAGAGAGCTGTGTGTGAAAACTTTAGTAAATCTATTTAACATAAATCACAGAAACTTAAGCACCCAGACCAATAAACCAGAGTCAAAACTCGAATAATAAAGAAGACACACACACACACACCACACACACACACACACACACCACACACACACACAAAACACAAAACACACACACACCCACACACACACACACACACGCCACACACACACACACACCACACACACACACACACACACACACACAAAACACACACACACACACACATAACACACACACAACACCACACACACACACGCACACACACACAAACAACATGCGCATGCACGCATGCACCCACTCACACACACACACATTTGATATGTTCATTTGTGTACTTGAGTCTCCAATGTATGCAGGAACTGATTGATACAACATCTAGAAATTGTCATCATGATCACGACTTTCCGTTCAATACTTTCACTTTGTTTTATGCATAGGTAGCTTGAAAGTCCGAATTCTTGAAAAAACCTAAATATTCCAAAACTGTTCTCTGCTTTTGCTCTGCTATCATATCAGTCCATCATATATATATATATATATATATATATATATATAAAATCATTATTATTATTATTAAAATTAACGACCACGCAAAAGCTGGATATCGAACAACAAGGAGTGGACCGGCCTCACTGTACCAAACCTCCTGAAAGCAGCCCAGGACAGAACCATTTGGCGGTCCACTTGCAGCGTCCGTGCGGGCACCCCAACGGTCGTCCCGACCAAGGGATGATGATGATGATGATGATTATAATTGCTTTGCGCTTAGTACCTCGTATAAAAGCAAAGGAATGGATTTAAGTAAAACAATACGGAAATATTGAAAGTGTTCTGTATGATTCTGAGTTGCATGTCGTAGTATCGGTTACAGAAAATATTTGCCAGTCATCAATAGGAAAGTTACTGTAAATTTAAACTTTTGGACCTATTAGCATTCATTACATTCTTCACCCTCCCACTCATCCACCTTATTTTCCTGTACATTATAAACGTGAATGTACAATTGTCTAAATCACCTTGAAGAGAAGGGACATTAAACCATGAGAAGAAGAAGCTATGAGAACAACTGCAAAAGAATTGCCAGAAAGAAGAAGACGACGCGCGCGCGGGGAGAAATCATGGTTGCAACGACAACACGTATTCACAACAACACTTGGTCACAACAACACTTGATCACAACAACACGTGACCACAACAACACATGGTCACAACAACACAACAACCCGTGGTCACAACAACACAACAACCCGTGGTCACATCAACACAACAACCCGTGGTCACATCAACACGTGATCACAACAACACGTGATCACAACACGTGATCACATCAACACCACAACACGTGGTCACAACAACACGAGGTCACAACAACACGTGATCACAACAACACGTGATCACAACAACACGTGATCACATCAACACAACAACACGTGGTCACAACAACACGTGGTCACAACAACACGTGATCACAACAACATGTGGCTGCAACAACATGTGGTCACTACAATAGAAAAACCACATGGTCACAACAAAAAACACGTAGTCACAACAACACGTGGTCACAACAAAAAACACGTGGTCACAACATCACGTGGTCACAACAACACGTGGTCACAACATCACGTGGTCACAACAACACAACAACACGTGGTCACCACATCACGTGATCACAACAACACGTGGTCACAACATCACGTGGTAACAACAACACAACAACACGTGGTCACAACACGTGGTCACAACGACACAACAACACGTGGGCACAACGACACAACAACACGTGGTCACAACGACACAACAACACGTGGTCACAACAACACGTGGTCACAACACGTGGTCACAAGAACACAACACGTAGTCACAACAACACAAAAACACGTGGGCACAACGACACATGATCACAACAACACGTGATCACAACAACAGGTGGGCACAACAACACAACAACACGCGGTCACAACACGAGGTCACAACAACACGTGGGCACAACAACACGTGGTCACAAAACACGTGGTCACAACGACATACAGCCTTGGTAGATATCTCCTGTGAGGCCAAGTCATTACTGTTCTTATTTTACAGCCCATTGTAAAAAAAAATCCTCAGTTCGATGGTTAATTGCCGTGCTAAATCGTTTGATCGAAATTACTGATTTTTTACCTTTGCACACCTCATAATAAATGAGTCTTCCTACCTACCTGCCTTCCTGCCTGTCTCTCTGTCTCTGCCTGCCTGCCTGCCTGCCTGCCTGTCTGTCTCTCTCTCTCTCTCTCTCTCTCTCTCTCTCTCTCTCTCTCTCTCTCTCTCTCTCTCTCTCTCTCTCTCTCTCAGGTCTTGGGTTTTGTGCTTATTCTATTACCCTCTCTCTTCCGTCCCTCCATATTCTCTCTCTCTCTCTTCTCTCTCTCTCTCTCTCTCTCTCTCTCTCTCCTCTCTCTCTCTCTCTCTCTAAAAAAAAAAAGCATTGTGCTTATTCTATTACCCTCAGAAAATAAAAATTTTGTTATCGTTATCGTTTCAACACCCCTCACCCCCACACACATACACACACACCACCACCACCACACCTACCTTCCTCCTCCCCCTCCCCTTTGCCCCCACCCCCTCCCCTTCCCCCTCCTTCACTGACATTCCAGATAACTCGTTTTTTTGCTCAGGGCGAGGACGGATCAGGACATGGGCACACTCTCTCTCTATTGCTATGCAGGGCCCTCTAAAGCATCGTTACTTTCTCATCAGTCTTCCTCAAACACCATTCTAGTCCTGGGCGTCCCCATCCCCTATAGCCTACTGTCCTCTCTTCAACCATCACTGACCACTCGCCCCCTCCATCTTTAACGTCTTCTCTTGTTGTTTCAACGTCATCCTCTCTTGCGTCACTTCCTATCTCTCTCTACCCCCCACCCCCCATCCCCTATCCCTTGCCCCCAAGGTGGGGGGTGGGGGGGGGGGGGGGCAGCAGTGGACTGGAAAATGTCACACCTTTGCTCCGTTTGATTGCAGACGCCAAAATCCCCCGCCTTCTTTCCCCCCCCTCTCGTTAGTTCCAGCTGAGGGCTTCAAACAATCCAGGGGGCTAATTTCATCTGGGAGGAGTTGGATGGAGGTCTAGGGAGGCAGGGATGGCCTGGGGTAGGTTGGTGGGATGGGAGGTGTGAGGATATAGAGCCGTCAATTACTGTGGGGACTTAAAGTAAGGGGAGAGATGGATTTAGTTAGATGTGAGATTTCTTATATAAAAGATCGGGCGTGTCTTTCACCAGGACCACCACCACTACCCCACCTCCCCTCTCTCTCTCTTTCTTTTATTTGTTTGTTTGTTTGTTTGTTTGTTGTTGTTAGTGTATGTTGTTTTTTTGTGTGGAAGGTCGCGTAATTATGTGTAAATTATTTGAATGCAAGGGCTTCGATTTGTTTGCTTTACAAGATTCAGCGCTATACAAAATCAATACCATACATCGTCATCATAATCATCATCATTAGTAGTAGTAGTAGTAGTAGTAGTAGTAGTAGTAGTAGTAATAATAATATTATCATCATCATCATCATCATCATCATCATCATCATCATCATCATCATCATGGATCGGTGGTCTAGAGGTAACGCGCCTGTCTAGAAAGCGAAAAGTCCGGGTTCGTATCCCGTCTGGGCCCGAAACTTTTCCCCCATCCATTAGACCATGAGTGGTGGTCTGGGCGCTAGTCTTTCGGATGAGACGATAAACCGAGGTCCCGTGTGTTACAGAAAATTATGCAGCGCACGAAAAAGAACCCACGGCAACAAGAGAGTTGTCCCTGGCAAAATTCTTAGAAAAAAGCCACTCTGATAGGGAAAGAAATACAGTTGCAGACCAAAAAAAAAAAAAAAAAAAAAAAAAAAGGGGTGGCGCTGCTCTTGTGGCGACGTGCTCTCCCCGGGGAGAGCAGCCCGAATTTCACGCAGAGAAATCTCGTGACTTAAAGTGGTATAAATAATAAATAAATAAAAATCATCGACGCCGACGCCGCCGTCGTCGTCGTCGTTGTTGTTGTTGTTTGTTGTTCTTCTTCTTCTTCTTCTTCTTGTTCCGCTGTCTTCTCCACTGTGTTTATTTCTGCTTGATCTTCTTTCACCTTCCTTCTTCTTCTCTGCGTTCCCTTACAGGGCAGGGTGGGCGTTAGCCTGGTGCCTGGTCTTCTCCTGTGCTTGTCACTCTGCAGGAGGTCTGCCCGCTGCTGGCCTCAGCCCACACATTCTGACTTCAGAGCAGCTCTTTTCTTTGTACAGGTTGCGTGCTGGGTATGCTTGAGTTTCCGTAAGCCACCGAACTTTGACATGAATGACTGGATCTTTGACGTGCATATTTGATCTTCTGCATGTGTATCTACACGAAAGGAATGAAGGCACTAACAGGTCTGCACTTGAAGTTGACCTGGGAGATCGTAAAAATCCCCACCAGACCCCGCCGCCGAGATTCGAACCAACGACTTCATGGACCCAGGAGATTGAAATTAAAGGGTCTAAACCACTTGGCTAAAGCGTGCGTCCTTCCGTCTCTCTAGTGGTGTCTCTGTCACTGTACAGGGAAACAAATGAGACATTTCTGAAGAAAAGGGGAAGTCCCTCAGTTCTTCCTGTCTTTCTTTCCTTTACATGAAACATGACCAAGTTTTCTTTCCGCTACTGTGTACCAGCACACGCGTCAGATCACTGACTTATATTTATTGCCTTAACCTTTTCTTTGTTTTTTCTAGACAAAGAATTTATTTGCTTACAAAAAACATGTTTGAGACCCCCTTACTGATATCATATCCACAACATACCAAAGCAACCTTGTTTGTGTTATTTCGTAGACGTTTGTCTTCTCTTATTATGTTGACCATTCAAAGGCTTGGTTTAGTCTTTGGACTAACAATGAAGCCGAACTCCCTGTTTGTATGTTTCCCTGCCTCTGTCTGGCGCTATGCCCTGAGACTGGGGTTGGATGAACTTATGGAATCAAGGTCTCCTTGCGATATAAGATGCACTGAGTATATGCAAAACAATGCATTTGTGTGTGTGTGTGTGTGTGTGTGTTGTGTGTGTGGGTGTGTGTGTGTGTGTGTGTGGTGTGTGTGTGTGTGTGTGTGTGGACAACTTGGAGATTTTTTCCCTTGAAAATGTGTGGCTGCTGCATGTTCCCCAGCTTAACACTCTGGGGTCACCCAGAGTATGCTCTCTGACTCACTCTTTTTTTCTTCTTCTTCATACATATATTTTTTTCTCTCTCTGACTCACCCATCCCACCTGGGAATCGCTGCTAGTTCATAAGTAAACACTGAATGGGAAGTTTGTTTAGTATGCTTCTTGGAAGTTATTTCCTTTCGTTTAAAAAAACAACACCTTAGTATTTCGTATACCCATGTGCTAAAAGCTCGTTCGTTGGTTGTATACTAGTTACTGGCTTCAAGTTATGTCTGTCATTTTGGGGAAAACAAACAAACAAACAAGTTAGCCTGGGATGGGAAGGGGGGGGGGGGGGGGTTGTGGCCATTTGAAAATGTATTGTGGCCAAAGGCGGAAAGTACAGTAAATTGTTTCAGAGCTAAAAAAAACAAAACAAAAAAAAGCAACCACAAGCAATTCAAAAATACAGTCATAAAGTTTCCCAAATACTGTTTGTAATACTAGTCGAAAATTTCGTATACAAATCGTGTGTGTAAGTTCCAAAACCTGTTATTACGTTTCAATATCATAATTATTTGCGAGTCATGGTACTGCAAGTGAGCTATACTGTAGTATGCTCCTGTACATTCTCTATGGCCGGTGTGGTGTGATATCACACGATGACTGCCCGTTTTGCTGAATCATAGGGGTCGACATGTCTGTATGTGCTAGAGCAGTCCCTGATATAGGCCAGTATGAACAAGGACGACTTAAAACAAAAAAAAACCCCTATAACGATATTAATAAAAATTAAAATAGAAAAAAGCAACAAACAAGTTAGTCATTTCTTTTATTTTACTTATTTATGTTTCTTCTTTTCTTTCGAGGATAATGGAATAAGCACTCATATGCTTTTTTCCATCTAGTCCCTGAGTGTATGCAGTTTTGTAAATTTTGTCATCCTTTCCCACGCACACGATGGTCTACTCTTCCGAAAAGCGGAACAGGTTTTAACGTGTGCGCAAGATGTTCTGCGTGTGTTCGCCATCACTCTTTTGTTGACTCTTTCCAAAGAAATAAAACAGAAATCTCTCAACTTCACTTTGAGTTCATAAGATGCCGTCAGTTGTTGTTTCCGCTCCGTCAACAAAGGACAGACTCTTTCCAGATTTTGGTGGGTTTTTTTACGTGCTGACATAACTAGAGGAAAGAAAGCACACACAGACCCCCCCCCCCCCCCCCCTCCTTCCCACCCCAAAACAACAACAAAAACACCAAAAGCTACTACACACTACTACACCCCCCCTCCCTCCCTCCCTCCTCCTTCCCCAAACCCCCCACACTTCAGTCCAGAAAATGACCAGGAGATGTTTGGACAGTGCCGGACGCCGAGGAAGGACCAGTGATGGACGCCTCTTCCTCTTCTCCTCCTCCCTCCCTCCCTCCCTTCCCTGTCTCCCTGATCATGCAGGCGGAAGGATTAGGGCGGCGGATTTAAAGGACCCGGGGGGGGGGGGGGGGGGGGGGATGGGGGGGGGAGGGGGGGGGGGGGAAGGGAGGTGGGGACTCCGGGATTAGACTGCGGTGCCATATTGAAGGGTCCCGGGCCTCCTAGCCTAAAGGCTGGACAGAGACAGGAGAGAGCAGAGGAGGAAAGATGAGAGAGAGAGAGAGAGAGAGAGTGATAGGAGATGGGGCGAGATGAAGGAAGGGGGGTGATTTTGGAAGGGGAGTGGTGAGAGAGGAGAGAGGGAGAGAGAGGATGAGAGGGAAGGAGAGAGAGTGGAGAGAGAGAGGAGAGAGAGAGGAGAGAGAAGAGGAGGGAGGAGAGAGAGGAGAGAGAGAGAGGAGGAGGGAGGAGAGAGAAGAGAGGAGATGAGGGAGAGAGAGAGGAGAGGAGGAGAGAGAGAGAGAGGAGAGTGAGAGGGAGAGGAGAGAAAAGGAGAGAGAGAGAGAGAGTGAAGGAGAGGAGAGGAGAGATAGAGAGAGAGAGAGGAAGAGGAGAGGAAAGAGAGAAGAGAGAGAGGAAGGAGTAGAGGAGAGGAGGAGAGAGGAGAGAGAGAGAAGAGGAGGGAGAGAGAGGGAAAAAGGGAGAGGGGAGAAGAGCGAGGAAGGAGAGAGAGAGAGAAGAAGGGAAGAGAGAGAGGAGGAGAGAGAGAGAGAAGGAAGAAAAGAGAGAGAGAGAGAGAGAAGATGAGAGAGAGAGAGAGAGGAGAGAGAGAGTGAGAGAGAGAGAAAAAAAGAGAGCGGGGAGGGGGGGGGGAGAGATGAGAGAGAGAGTAGATAGAGAGAGAGAGAGAGAGAGGACGGCGACGGATCACAGAGGGGGTGGGAAGAAGAGGGTGGGGAGAAAGGGTGTGGACTCTACCCCCTCCCCCTAATGCTTCCCCAACAACTGCCGTTATCTGCCGCTTCTCTCTTACCTCCCTTTGACACCTGTTACTTCCCTTGCAGCCATAGGCAAGGAAGTCTTAAACCCTGATGCGGCCGAGATATACGGGTACACGCACACACGCACGGGTGGAGAAGGAAGACTGGGGTGGGTGGTGGTGGTGGTGGTGGAGAGGGGGGGGGGAGGGGGGGGGGAGGAGGGGGGGAGAAAGAAAGGAGGGGGGGAGAGGAGGTAATGACCAGTTATCCTCCGCGTCGTCTTCTTGGGAGAGCAGCGTGACAAGGGATGGGGAGGAGTGTGGAGGGGGGAGGGGGGGTTACATTTCAATTTTCTCTGGCCCCTTTTTAATTCCACCCTGCACACTTTTGCTGTCCTCCCATCTTGCCCTCCCATCCTTCTGCCCGACATGGAGTGGACCATGATAGCCCCCGGGGCTGTCTGTCTGTCTGTCTGTCTGTCCTCTGTATACAGGGTAGGTTGTGACTGGACATCTTCACTGTCCTATGGTCACCTCCTTGTGCCAAAAATGGTACAAACAGGAGAAAAATTCCTATTCGTTTTCAGTAGACTGCATTTTTAAGTCTATAATCAATCTATGAACTGAGCTTTTAGATGGTAAAGAAATCACTGGCCTTAAGATATATACTGCGGGTTGTTTTTTTTTAAGAGTTGAAAAAGGATAGTGTTTTTCCTGTAATAGTGTGTGGGTTTTATTTTCATTCCTCCGCTAAAGCTTCTGCTGCTGTTGCTGCTGCTACTTTTACTGTTGTTGCTGTTGCTAGTGCTGCTATTACTACAAAAATAAAACAAACTCATCCATGAATTAACTACTACTACTTCTTAAACTGCTACTACTTCTACTACTGCTACTACTTTGTGCTGCTGCTGTGCTGCTACTACTACTAACACTACTAACTACTACTATGCTGTGTGCTGCTGCTGCTGCTGCTACTACTACTACTACTACTACTACTCTACTATCTCTATACTACTACTACTATACTACTACTACTACTGCTGCTGCTGTGCTGCTGCTGCTGCTGCTGCTCTACTACTACTACTACTACTACTACTACTACTACTACTACTACTACTACTACTCTACTACTGCTGCTGCTGCCGCCGCCGCCGCCGCCGCCGCTTCTTCTTCTTCTTCTTCTTCTTCTTCTTCTATTCTTATACTTACAACTGTTGTTGTATGTTACTACTGTTGTTGTTTTTGTTTGTGTTTTGTTCTGTTTTGTTTTGTTTTGCTACCGCTGTTAGTGTGGCATGGGGTAGTCTGGTGGTGGTTAGAGCATGCGCTAACGATCTGACGGCCCGGGTTTGAGCCACCATAGAAACACCCGTTCTAGGGGATTGTTTCCCTGGCATTAACATCAGTGCCGACTCCACTCCCTGGAAAGTCATTTAGATGAGACTATAAACCGAGATCCCGAGTGCGAACTCGCGCAGAACATCTTGCGCACACGTTAAAACCTGCTCCGCCTTTCGGAAGAATAGTCCATTGTGTGCCTATGGGAAGGATAACAAAAATTAATTTACAAAATCGCATGCAAGTGGGAACTGGATATAAAAAAAAGCATATGAGTGCTTATTCTATTATCCTCCAAATAACAGACTGAATAGATACACTACTAATACTTGTGCTGCTGCTGCTACAACTACAACTGGTTAATATTACTACTGCAAGATTTCAAAATTTTTCATTTCAAGAAAAACTCCCGTGGGGGTACATGAAATTTAACACCACCACAACTTGCAGATGTGGGTGTGTGTAAATACTCACAACATACGCCATTCATTACACAATGAATCCTAGAATGCAATCATATAAATCAAATGGAAACCATGGACATCTCCCAACCCTGAAGAAACCCAAACTACTACTGTCTGTTTTTTTGCTTTCCATTTAGTTGGTTATTACTTTTGCTGTTTCTTTTGTTTTATTTGGTTTTGTTTAGTTTTGCTGCTTCCTTGTCTTCACCTTTCTTTGAAATGCGCAGGCATTAGAAACAACTCGAAAACTGAAATTTCTTCTTACAACCTGAGATAAGTTAGTGTAAACCTTCTTTTTCAAGCAATGGTGATGATGGTGGTGATGATGATGAGAATGAAGACTCGGAAGCAGATGCAACAGAAGAAAAAAATATGCAAAGAAGAAGAATGCAAAGAAGAAGAATGCCAAGAAGAAGAATGCAAAGAAGAAGAATGCCAGAAGAAGAATGCCAAGAAGAAAGAGAAGAATGCAAATAAGAAGAAGAAAAAGAAGAAGAAGGCAAAGAAGAAGAAGAAGGCAAAGAAGAAGAAGGCAAAGAAGGAGGAGAAGAAGAAGAATGCAAAGAAGAAGAAGAATGCAAAGAAGAAGAAGAAGAAGAAGAAGAATATGATGATGATGATGATGATGATGATGATGATGATGATGATGATGATGATGATGAGAAAGAAGAGGAGGAGGTCGAGAAATAAGAGGAGGAGGAAGGATTCCTCAACCAGGAACCATTTTCCGAATTTTTGACGCGACTTTTCTACCATGCATAAACAGCCAAGCACAGCCGCATCACTCCATCCTCCCACTCTCCCAACCTCCCCCCCCTCTCCATCCCTCCCCTGGCATAACGGTCAGTGATTCTGAATCACCCAGGGACCAAATTGGACAGGGAGGGGCTAGGCCGCCGCCATCACAGCCCTTCTCTTGACGGATGGATGGTACCCTGTGGAAAAAAGCTCGGTGACTAGATTAAAGGGGGTAATCTTTTCACTGGGTGTCACCGTCTCTATCTGATGTCTTCTTCAGGGAGGGCGCAGTTACGGAGAGTCATTGTGGGTGTAGGTCTTTGATGGCCGGGTACTGCCTTGGTTATGGCTGCAGGCTAGTGATCTTGGGGGTGGGGGTGGGGGTGGGGTGGAGTGGGGTGGGGGGGGGGGGGGGGGCAGGGGGGCAGGGGGGGGGGGGGGGGGCAGAGGGGGGGGGGGGGGGGCAGGAGAAGGGAGGGGGTTGAGGGTGAGTCAAGTTTATTCCTGGATGTTTGTCTATTGAAGGAGGGGTTGAACAAGAACAGGTTGCAAAGATTTGAAAACAAAACAAAAGAAAAGCAAAAACAAAACTAAAAAGACAAAAACAAACAAAAAACCCTCCACAGTTTGCAGTATATCTCAAATCCCACCGGCAGGATCAAGACACAGACATACACAAGCA
>CM054145.1:21936859-21951859 GCA_028751875.1 Rapana venosa
TATGAGTGTGTGTGTAAGTGTGTTAATGTGTGTGAGTGGGCGCGCGCGAGCGCGCTGAAAGGGCTTCACAAAGAGAGAGCTGCGCAAACCACGAAAGGAAATCACTACAACTAAATAGCCCCACAAGAGAGATACCGTTTATTAGAACAAGGAGTGAGGGCAAAACCACAGACACTTATCAACTAAGAGAGTGATTTTTTTTCTTTTCAAAATCAAATTAATGCCCACATTTTGAGATACATCATCTGCTTTGTTTGTGTCCCTTGGCTAGAAATTCGAGGTTCCCTAAAGGTAAAATTTTGCGTATGGGACCGTTTTTTGCCCACCATAAAGGTAGCCACATTCCGATTTCAGAGATGATATTCAAACATAACACTTCACTCACTCACTGTCACTCATCCCTTGGTCGGGTCGACCGTTGGGGTACCCGCACGGACGCTGCAAGTGGACCGCCAAATGGTTCTGTCCGTCCTTACGTGCATGCATTTTTAAGTGTTGTCATCCGATCCTACCGACATGCAATGACCTACGCTTCCGAAAGGCGGGACAGGTTTCAACGTGTGCGCAAGATGTTCTGCCTGCGTTTGCAGCACCCAGGATCTCGGTTCATAGTCTGGTCCGAATAGAAGGACTTTCGCGGGAGTGGAGTCGGCATTGAGGTTTACTCCAGAGTGAAATGCTTCCTTGAACGGCTGCCTGGGTGCTGGCTTGAATTCGGGCAGTCAGATCACGGGCGCAACACTCTAACCACTGGACTATCCCCCCCCCCCCCCCCCCCCCCCCCCCAATTCCACTACCAATTCTAAAACTGCTATAAAGTACAAAGAAAAACATCTGGAAGTCAACTGTCCTGCAAAACCAAAACCAAGTTGAAGATCTACAAGTCCACTGTAAGCTCAGTACTCCTATACGCCTCGGAGACATGGAGAACCAACAAGAAGATTGAGAGCAGGCTCAGAGGCTTTGAAGGAAGGTGTCTTCGCCGAATCCTGAAACTTCACTGGCAGCAGCATGTCACCAACAGGGAAGTGTCAAAGCGCACTGGCATTAACAACATTGTGGCCGAGGTAAAACAGCGGCGATGGAGGTGGCTGGGACACACCCTCCGAATGGGCAAGAACAGACTCCCTCATACTGCGCTGAGATGGGCACCACCAGGGAAGAGGAAACGAGGCAGACCACTCGGCACTTGGAGGAGGACAATAGAGGAGGAGATGAGAGAGGCGGGCAAGACCTGGAATGAATTGAGCTGGCTTGCCCAAGACAGAAAAGGCTGGAGGGATTTTGTTGGCGCCTTGTGTCCCGGCACATGGGATGAAGAGGATAAAGTAAGTAAGTAAGTAAGTAAGTATAAAGTACAAAAAAAGAGTTAGCGGGTTTTTAATGGGATAAAACTAAATGCATTCATAACCAAATTTAGCACGAGTTGTAAATGAATGTATGTGTGTGTTGATAATACTACCAACACTCATAAAAGTTGAATGCCAGAGTGTAAAAACCCTGTTTACCCTCTTTTTCAATACCAACACTTGGGTGCCCGTCAGTCACTGACATGTACGTACTCTGCACGACAAGAAACCAGTTAGCACCGCTACAAGATGTAGCCAACAAATATATTTTCATCCTTGCCTTTATTTTCGGTTGTGGTTTCATCTGTGCTTATATAAAGCGACGGGCTTGGTAGTTTATAAATAATTTCCAGTTACTTTTGAACCAGGTTCGCGCAGTTGAACATTTTGAACCATTTAGTGACAAGAAACCCACTTAACGACGTCACAGATCCTCATACCCTTCTTACTAACCAAGACCCCCCACCCCCACAAACACACACTTCTCTCTTTCCCCGCCTCCCCCGCCCTTCCTTGTTGTTGATTTAGGTTGTTTTTTTAGGTGTGATTATCTGTTTGTTTGGTGGGGGGGTTTTCGAATTCCTTTGTGTTGGTGCCAGGTTGCAGGTTCTCTTTAAATGGCATATGGGAAGAGTACACAATAGGCCGTTTGTCCCGGTAGGAAGGGATAACAAAATTTACAATATTATTGCATGCAAAAATGGACAGGATGCAAGAACAAAAAAGCACATAGGGCTTATCCCGCTGTCTTTGAAATAAAAGAATAGAGAAAAGAACACACACACACACACACACACACACACACACACACACACACACACACACACACACAGCGCGCGCGCAGTCACCACCACCACCACTACCACCATGTCTTGATTCAGTTAGGGACAAGAAAGCCACTTACCCACCACACTTGGTCTCCCATTTCTCTTTCATCCATCCCTCCCCCCCCCCCCCCCCTACCCCTACCTTCCCACCCCACCCCATCCATCCCCCTCCGCCCCCAGTAAAGTTCCAGTCAGATCTTGTCTCCACAGAAGATTTTTTAAAAAAGAAAAAAAAAGAAAGATAAAACGAGGATCAAGAAAAATCAACTACGTTAAGTAAGTGGAGGGGGAGATACGTGAGAGAAGGACATGGAGAGAGTGAATGCTTCTCTAATGACATCCCTGATAGGGGTGCTGCCTTTGCTGGGACAATGCTTTGCCTTCAGTCAGGCCTGGGGGGCCAGTTGGTTCACGTTTCTTCAGCCCTTTCTGTTCTGTGGTATTACGTGGGTCTGGAACTGTCTGGCAACTGTCTGGCGGTGCCAGTCACTACTGGGCATAGGCGGGCAGGCACGTATTCCACGTGCTAAGCTCTCCGCTGTCATTGTTTAGTGGACAATGCTTACTTCATTTGTTGTCCTAGCTCGTCTTTTGCCTTCTTGTGTGTGTGTGAGGATAACACATACGTTATCGTAAGAGGGGGGGGTTTGGGGGTGGGGTGAGGGGTGGGGGTGGGGGGTGATGGTGGTGGGGGTGATGTGGTGATGGTGATGGTGCGTGCGTGGGTGCGTGTCTGTATGTGAGTGTATCCCCTCCCCTCGCCCCCTCCCCCTCCCTCCCTTCCTTTTCCTTCCCCTACCCTCTCCCCCTCCCTTCTCTCCCTCCCTCCCCTCTCCCCTCCATTCCCTTCTCTCCCCTCCTCTCTATCCCCTCAAAATGTAATGACAATTATATTAAAATAGACCTAGAGGAAATACATCAAATACTTCATGTTCTAGATGATTGTGGTGTTAACCCCAAATTCCGGTATTCAAAGGATGAGCACAGTAACTATAGGTATCTATGGCTGCTTGGTCTGTGTAAAGCCCAGTATCTGAGTTGTTGTTTTTTAATGGGACGAGGGGGTGGGTAATTATACGAGCAGTGATTGCGCTACACTTGAATACGTTTTATTAGTGGGTGATTTTGTTGTTGTTGCATATTTTGATGGTGTTATGTCTGATGTGCCCTGTGCAGTCGAACGGACAATTAACGTAAAGAAGCAAGAAGTTGATACAGACACTCTTTCAAACAGTCCACGTACCAGAATTAAATGAACACGCAAGAAAACAACAATAGGATTAAATTCTGACATGAGGAGTGACAGCAAGCCAGCTTGCGTACATAAGTGCTTATTCTATTATCCTCGAAATAAACTAAATCTTAAAAAAATAAAATACTTCGATCATAGCGAAAGACATTAGCGCGGGAAACAATGAATCTGTGGTATAGAAAAAAATTTTTTTTTAAAGCAGGACTGCTGAACATGGGCAATTTTGACAGTTTAATTCCAGATTTAAAAACAACAACACCTGCACCCTCTCCTCCACATGGCCCCTTATCCCCATCCCTATCCCCTCCTTCCCCCTTCCCCCAACCCTATCCCCAGTCCTAACATATCCCCTTCACCTCCCTATCCCCTTCACCTTAATTTACCCCCCCCCCACTTCCCCCTCCCCTATCCCCTTCACTTATGATGGTAAATAGTACAGACCTATTTCATATACTGAGGACTGTACACAGTACAGACCTATTTCATATACTGAGGACTGTACACAGTACAGACCTATTTCATATACTGAGGACTGTACACAGTACAGACCTATTTCATATACTGAGGACTGTACACAGTACAGACCTATTTCATATACTGAAGACTGTACACAGTACAGACCTATTTCATATACTGAGGACTGTACACAGTACAGACCTATTTCATATACTGAGGACTGTACACAGTACAGACCTATTTCATATACTGAGGACTGTACACAGTACAGACCTATTTCAAGTGCTATAAACATCCCCTCCCGTCACCTTCCACCCCCATCCCCTCCTGCTTTTCCCTCCCCCTTCTCAACGACCTTTTATTGAACAACATGAAAGCATCCTACTTCCAATCCACACAACACACACACACCCACACACACACATCACACACAACAACACACACAACACACACACACACACACAACCAACACACCACAAACACACACCACACATACACACACACACACACACACACACACACAACACAACACACAACACACAACACACACACACACATAAACACCACACACACAACACACACACACACACACACACACATACACACAACACAACACACACACACCACACACACACACACATACACACACACACACACACACACACACCACACACACACACACACACACAAACACACACACACACACACACACACACACACACACACACACACACATACACACACACACACACACACACACACACACACACACACAACACACACACACACAACACCACACACACACACACACCACACACACATACACACACACACACACCACATCACACACACACACACACACACACACACACACACACAACACACACACACACACACACACATCACACACACACACACACACACACACACACACACACACACACACACACCACACACACACACACACACACACACAACACACACACACACACACACACAACACACACACACACACACACACACACACACACACACACACACACACACACACACACACACACACCACACACACACACACACACACACAAAACCCCCACACACAAAACCCCCACATTCCGATGCATAACTACCTCCCCGCACCTCATACTTACACTGTATTAGTTTACCCCAAAAACCTCCTGGGTAACCCCGCTGGAATTTCTAATTGCGTTAGTCACACGCGTCACAATTATTAGGACCCAAAAGCCAAAGAAACCTACAAAGTCTACTACCCCTACCATCCCCCCCTTCCTCCATCCATAACCGCCCCCACCCCCCTCCCTCCCTAGGGAGGAAGGGATGAAAGCGCCGTGGAAAGAATAATGCATAAGTAATCACCACACCTCTAGCACTAACAAACGGGGATGCCTATTGTAGAAGGGGGGAGACTATTTTCACCATATCCACTCCTCTTTCTTCTTTTATAGGTTCCTGGGTGCTTAAACTCGGTAACATTGGTCCTTGTCAAAAATTGGAAGTTATTATGAGGAGAGAAATGAACAATACTTCAGAGAAGTTGCCAGTTCTTGCTTGAGTGTTTGGGGAGATTTTGTAAGGGGGGGGGGGGGGGGGCAGGGGGGCGGGGGCGGGGGGGGGGGGAATCAAGGGGGGGGGGGGGGGGGAATCAAGGGGGGAAGGGGGGGGGAATCAAGGGGGGTGGTTGAAGGGTAATCTGAAATCTCATTTTAATTAGTGTAAGGAGGGTGGAAGTGGGTGGTCATGGTGGTGTAGTACTTACAAGGATTTTTTTTTCATTTCTTCCCAGTAATGCACACACGCGGTGAACACTACAGTATTATTCCAAAAGAAGCACGGTGTGTTTTCAGTGGGGACGGGACAGCTGGTGTTGTATTGTATTGTATTGTATTGTATTGTATTGTATTGTATTGTATTGTAGTGTAGTGTAGTGTAGTGTAGTGTAGTGTAGTGTAGTGTAGTGTAGTGTAGTGTAGTGTAGTGTAGTGTAGTGTAGTGTAGTGTATTGTATTGTATACCACTTTAAGTCACGGCAGATTCAATTTTATCTGCTTGAAATTCGGGCCGCTTTTCCCGGGGAGAGCGCGTAGCCACAAGAGCAGCGCCACCCATTATTTTCATTTTCCTGTCTGCTTATGTATTTGGTTTTCTATCAGAGGGGCTTTTTCAACAGAATTTTGCCAGGGACAACTCTCTTGTTGCTGTGGATTCGTTGACGTTGGATTATCGTCATCCAAAAGACTAGCACCCAGACCACCACTGACGATCTAGTGGATGGGGGGAAAAGTTTCGGACATAAACGGGGGTCGAACCACCATGGCCACACACTTGAAACCCGGACTTTCTGTTTTCTAGGCAGGTGGGTTACCTCTAGACCACCGATCCACTCCATATGAGTGACTGGGCGTTCGTGTCTTCTTTGTGGTGTCCGTTGGACATTGGCACTGACTGCATTCCCATCACAGTGCTTCGAATGAGACTATAAAGCAAGGTTGTGTGTCTGAAAGCAGGCACAGCATCGTAGGTAAAGGTAAAGGTATTTCCATTAACCTATGCAGTCCTTGTGGAGCGAGGTGTCACAGACCTCAACTTCTCTAGGGGGCCAGCATTTTGAGGACAGCGCCCATCTCCTCTCCCTCGCTGCTTTACCTTCCCTGAACCTAAAGAGGCAGGTACCCATTTACAGCTGGGTGAAGTGGGAGACTGTACTGAAGCCAAGGTGTGCAAACGGTTACCCATCCACTTGGTAACCACGCTCAAAACTTGGGAAAAGCAAGTGCTCTGACCACCGAGCTACTTCGTCCCCCACAACAAGGTAGACACACGTAAAAACCCCATCCACAATTTATATTATAGAAGAGGCCGTCTTGTATGGCCCATAGGATGGATGATACCTACATTCCCAGCATATACCTCAGTCAGGTTGTTCACACAACCTAAAAATGGAGTATAGTGTCCCAACTATTCTTCAAAGAGTTATAACAGAAGTAAGTCAAATCACCTCAAGTCAAGTCATCACCATGTTTGTAAATATCTGTTTGTTTAAACTATTGATTATTTATCATTGATTGCATGACTGTGTAAGATTAGGTTGAATGCATGCGCTTTGATTTGTCTTTGCAAGATATAACGCTATATAAGTTCCATTTATTATTATTATTAAGTCAAACATTTCATATTCTACACCTATCCCTGAATTCGGAATGCGGTTACCTGCATGGTGTGTAAAAACGGTCGCATACAGAAAAAATCTCACCGTTGGTGAACATAGAATCTCTAGCCGAGGAACACACACACACACACACACACACACACACACACACACACAAGCTACATAAAATCTTCAAACTGAATTGCCACAAGATGTCTAAATACCATACCTAAACCAGTGTTTCTTGAGCAGAAAAAGAACGACATCATGTTAAGGAGAATGCTTCAAGGGAAACATGACTCTGCCCAAGTAAACCATTATCAGAAAGTTGTTTCCATTAAAATCTTGTAGTAAATCTTGTGGCTGGAGGAGAAACACATATATCACGGAGCCCCTCTTCCCAGTCAGAATCAGAGAGCGACACCAGATTATGTTTAATGGCAGTGATTCCCAGAGCCTTTGACTACAGGAATTCAACCGCTATAGTGAAAATATCAACAACATCGTATCTTAACCCTTAAGATCGATAGGAGAGAATGCATACAACAGTCACCAAAACGTGTGATAAGGTCCTTGAATGGTAACAGGTGACTATCAATCGCCAATAATTCCAAACTGAGATGCACTCGTATCGCAATAACAACAAATGGGAATCGGTTAAGACGAAACGGCAATTATCTTTCTGTCTTCCACCTCTTTCTACGTATTGTATTGTCTGTCCGCGGCCACTACCTTCCAGTCAGAGAAACATTCGTGAAGATCTCATCAAACATGGAGCCAGAATGGAATAGAACTGAATACAATGCACGATAGGATGTGGTGTGGTGTGGTGTGGTGTACTATGACGTGATAAAGTATGATGTGATACAATTATATATGATATCTGATATAATATACCATATGCTACAATAGAATGGAATGGAGTAGACTAGAATAGAATAACAATGTTCAGAATCAAAACCCAATCATTTCCAAGAGTGGGTGAAGGGAAAGAATGGTGACCTGGGTAGGGGAGTGAAGGTGGGGGGGGGGGGGGGGGGGGGGGGGGGGGGGGGGGGGGAGGGTGTAGCAAATCACATCAGTGCGGGGCAGGCCCACCACAAAAGCAGCATTATTGATGAACACACAAGGGAACATAGCCATAGGGGAGTTGGGGGGGAGGTGGGGGGGAAACAAAATTTAATCCCCCTTTGAACGTGCTCAGAAAGGGAGTCAGGGGATTTGGGGATTCCTTCACCCTACTACAACAGGTAGGCGTTGCCCGCCTGTCCGACCATTAGCACGCTACACTACACTGCACCCCTCCCTCCCTATCCATGACTGCAGCTGTCCCCCCAAAACCCCTTCAACCCGGCACGTGTCGTGGTGTAACCCGGGCCTGTAGCCTAGCCCAACACTGGGCATAGCAGGCAGGCAGGGAGAGACAGAGAGGGAAGGAAACCTAATCCTGTCAGAGTCTGATGAACATCAAAGCGCACCGCGAGGTGGTAGTGACCACTGCAAGTTTGGTCACAGCGGAATAATGAACACGATCTTTAGTTCCCTGATGGTTCATTAATGACACGAGGACCCTACCCCTGCTTTAAAAGGCTGTTAAAGAATGCAGCATTGTCGTAGGTTTCTTTGTGACTTTGTTACGGATTTGCAATACCCACGCCAGTGATGCGAGATTGGGTTAGGAGGGAGAACGTGTCAAGGTGGAAAGAGAATTTCGCCGTGTCCCGTTTTCGCCGTAGCTTTGATGTCGCCGAAAGGTGTCAGGGCGGCTTTGGCGCCACACCTGTGCTGTCGTTCCGCTGTCTAGCATCCCTGTTCTTTATAGCTCCGCAGACCACGAAGGCCGTATACATATAAATCAGGAACTGGCTTGCTTTCTGGCAAGTGCCGTTTAGAACACTTTGTCACGGGCCTAGCTAGCCCCCCCCCCCCCCCCCCCCCCCCCCCCCCTTATGTCTGTGGCAATAAACAACAAGATTGGACTGGATGGGCCTAGGACTAGGTCATCCTCTTCTCTCTGGTCTCTAAGGGAAGAGTAGGTGAAGGAAAACTATTTGATGTTACACCATCAACAGAGGCAATTACAATGTTTCAAAGTCAAAGTTACATGTGGCTTAAAAGATCAGCCTGTAATGGTTTTCTAATCTGGATTCAAGGAAGCTTTGCGGTAATACAGATTATGTATGATTTTTTTTTATAGATCCTTTAAAGCCACAGTATTGTCTCAAAGCCCTGAATATGCTGGCCCCTGGAAAAGTGAGGTCTCTGATGCCTCACTCCCCTACGACCACATAGGTTATGGGATACCTTTACCTTTAATTGTCTCAAAACTTCGTTCTCACTGATTGGTAGTTTGAATACTGGAAATGACGTTTGTCTAAAATGGAGAAAAAGAACAAGTGACATTTCACGATTTAAGAGAATAGAACGAAAATGTAATTTTGCAGAGAGCCCTAGATATATAATTATGTCCTTTATCTTATCATTACTTTGCTTTGGCTCAAACTACTATAAATTCAGACACTGATGGTGTATGGTATGTGATGATGTATGTTATATGTGATGGTGTATGCTATGTAATGGTGTATGGTATGTAATGGTGTAGGCTATGTGTATGCTATATGTGATGGTGAATGGTATGTGATGATGTATGTTATATGTGATGGTGTATGGTATGTGATGGTGTATGTTATGTGATGATGTATGTTATATGTGATGGTGTATGGTATGTGATGGTGTATGGTATGTAATGGTGTATGTTATATGGGTGATGGTGTATGGTATGTGATGGTGTATGGTATGTAATGGTGTATGTAAGCTATGTGATGGTGTATGTTATATGTGATGGTGTATGGTATGTGATGGTGTATGGTATGTGATGGTGTATGGGATGTGGGTTTCCACTGCATCAGTTTGCGAAAGTTTTGTCACCTTTGTGCAGAATTAAGGCTGTTACTTGCCACATTTTCAGCACTTCAGTTCACAATCAATTTTAGAATAGTTTGATTTACTTGTTTTTTGGTCTGTTGTAAAGGTGCATGGAATGAGAGCAGGCACTATTGAGGTGGGGGTCCAGTGCTCGACCCACCCTTTCTTGTATCTTGCGAGGTTACGATTCGTGTCAATCTGCCTGTCAGTATTGTAACCATCCTTCATGGGATGATTACAGTGTTTTTGACTTGACTTGACTTGACTTGACTTCCCCAGTGTCTGCTGGAATGACTATACCCATTCCATTACATTGCAGAGTGGGTGTCCACTTCGATTCTGCATTGCCTTATATGTTGTTGTCCTGTCTGTTCGTTCTTGTGTTTAACGTCTGTTCACTTATAAGTTGTTGTTGTTGTACGTTCCCCAGCTTTACACCCTGGGGGTCACCCAGAACATGCACTCTGACTCACTCATCCCACCTGGGAATCACCGTGAGATAGGAAGTACACCAGGTGAGAAGTTTGCGTGTACGACTATTTTCAAGTACCTCGCCACATAGGCAGCCATACTCCGACTTCAGAGGATTTTTTCTCCGATAAAGGAGAGTGCAGGTTGTTATGTTAAGAGCTTGTCATGGCTGAAGGCAATCTCAACACAACATTTTAAACATAACAACATTTTAATGTAGGCCTTGGCAATTAGCTGACATCAATAACCTGACACAGCTTTTGGCCTGGGCCAATTCACTTATAAGTGATATTAGACGGTGTACTCTTTGTGTTGTAAAAGCTAATGGCACTATATTATTGCATGTGTTGCCATCGTGTTGTACTGTCCTGTACTGTATTGCATTGTATTGTACTGCATTGCACTTTAGTGTTGTTGTATTGTAACGCAGTGCATAACGCTGCATTGCGTTGTAGTGCACCTTACTGTGCTGTGTTGTATTGCAGTGCATAACATTGTATTATAATGCATTCTTAATGTACTCCCCTATGAAATTTAGGCTGCCCTCCACAAGAGACCGCGTGGGATAAGTGTGGCATCCCAATGTTACTACTGTTATCCTGTGTGGATTTTGACAGACAGCCGCACATTTTGACTCTGTGTGTGTGTGTGTGCGTTTGTGTGTGTGTTGTGTGTGTGTGTGTGTCTGTGTGGTGTCTGTGTGTGTCTATGTGTCTGTCTGTGTGTCTGTTTGAATGAGTGTGTGTGTGTGTGTGTGTTTGTGTGCGTGTGTGCCTGCGGGCGAGCGTGCGCGCGCGCAACGAGTGTGCACCGCTCAGCGCACTGCACATACACAATGTACACAACAAGCGCGTATACGCGGGAACTGACATCATAATAACTGAATGACCTAGCCCGCCACACACACACACACACACACACACACACACACACACACGCACACACACTACACTACACTACACTACACTACTTGACAAAGCAAAGCACCAATCCAAGTGTATGAGTCATAAACAAACACTCTGTCTCTCTCTCTCAACTCCTCTCCACTAGTTTTGAGGTTTCGGCATTTTACTACTGTACAATGAAACTGATGTTTCTGCTACTATGTCATTTGGAGTCACTCCGACCTTAAACTGGAGTAGAGGCGGGCCACAAATTGATCGTTTTCTAGCCCCCCTCCCCCCCCCCCCCCACACACACACTCACACACACACTCACACACACACACGCACGCACTCACACACACACACACACAACACAACACACACACACAACACACCCACACCCACACACACACACACACACACACAAACACACACCACACACACACACACACACACACACACACACACACACACACACACACACACAAGCCCATTGCGCCACACACAGTCAGTCAGTCAGTCCTTTGAGGAGGAGAGAGGCTGGCAGGCCTTCTTCATCCCCTGTGAGCGATTTACGACAGTTTATCAGCCCCGCTCTGGCAACGGTCCGGTGACACCACCGCTTCATTTATCAGGCTGTACTGGGGCAGGGAGAGACTAGTGGTTAGAGCGCTGTGCTCCTGTTCTGACGGCCCCGGGATCGAGCCGCCACAGAGGCGCCCATTTTAGGGGGGATTTTTACCCTGAAAGTAGGAGGCACCGTGGTCGAGTGGTTTAGGCGGTCAACTCGTGATCCAGAGGTCGCGGGTTCGATCCCCGCTCGGCTCGGTGTTGTGTCCTTGGGAAAGACACTTTACTCCTATTTTCCTCACCCACCCAGGTGTACAAGTGGGTACCAGCTCTGCTGGGGAAGTATCTGGCGACAGACTAGCGTCCTGTCACAGGGGTGGTGAAAAACCATCAGTTCGCTTAACGCTACAGAAACCGGGATAAGATCCGGCTCTATGGTCCTTCTGGCTCGAAAGAACATACTTACTTTACTTTACCCTGAAAGGTAGTATTAGTACTGACTTCACTCGATCTCACGTGGGTCCTTATTCCTCCTAAAATCAAAGAAACCAGTCCCCAATAGTTCAGCCTCTGCTCTCTCTCTCTCTCTCTCTCTCTCTCTCTCTCTCTCTCTCTCTCTCTCTCTCTCTCCTCTCTTCTCTCTCTCTCTCTCTCTCTCTGTCTATCTGTCTGTCTGTCTGTCTCTCTCCCTCCATCCCCCCCTCTCTCCCCCAGGACGGGATAGCCTAGTGGTCAGAACATTGTGCTCGCAATCTGACGACCCGGGTTCGATTTCCGTTCAAGGGGATATTTTCCTCTGGAGTTGTAACACTAGTAAAGACTCCACTCTCCCCAAAAGTCCTTCGGATGAGACTGTAAACGAGGCCCCGTGTGCGAACGCACGCACATCTTGCGCACACGTTAAATCCTGTTCCGCTTTTCGTAAGAGAAGGCCATTGTGTGCCGGTGGGAACAGATGACATAATTCACAAAACCGCATACACGCGGGGACTGGATGTAAAAAGCACCCAAGTGCTTATTCCATTATCCTCGATATAAAAGAACAAAATAAAATCAAATAAAGTGCACTCGATCCCACGTGGGTCCTTATTCCTCCTAAAATCAAAGAAACCAGTCCCCAATAGTTCAGCTACTGGCCTCTCTCTCTCTCCCTCTCTCTCTCCCTCCCTCCCTCCCTCACTCACTCCCTCCAAATCCAACAAGCAAATAAAGCGCCAAACAACTACAACAGCAACAACAACAACAACAACAACAAAACACCCCAAAACAAAACGAAAGAAAACGGGGGATTCTTTTTTTCGTTGTTCGCCTAGAGCTCCTAGATTCACCGATGGTGAGATTTTGCGTATGCGACCATTTTTACCCACCATTCAGGTAGCCGAATTCCGACTTCGGGAATGAGAAAACAAAATAAAACCTACAGCGTATCATACATGTGCATGTACATCTTCATAAAGCGAGTGTGTGTGTGTGTATGCGCGCGCGCGCGCGCGCGTGTGTGTGTATGTGTGTGTGTGTGCGTGTGTGTGTGTGTGTGTGTGTGTGTGTGTGTGTGTGTGTGTGTGTGTGTGTGTGTGTGTTTGTGCGCGTGTGTGTCTGTGTTTGTGCGCGCGCCGTGCGTGCGTGCGTGCGTGCGTGCGTGCGTGCGTGCGTGTGTGTGTGGTGTGTGTGTGTGTGTGTGTGTGTGTGTGTGTGTGTGTGTGTGTGTGTGTGTGTGTGTGGTGTGTGTATGCGCCGCGTCTGCATACACGCATACGTGCGTGTGTTAACGCTTTGAGTGCCAATCTGACATTCAAAACAACGTCAGTAGTTTCACCCACTATCTAAGAACGAATCCAGAAGCTAAACTGTTTTCAGACGAATGTTATAGCCGAGTGGTTAAGACCGCTCAACTTCAATCCCGTGGGTCCATGAAGTCGTGGGTTCGAATCCCGGCGGCGTCTGATGAATTAAGGTGGGGATTTTTTTCCCCATCTTCCAGGTCAACGTCAAGTGCAGACCTGCTAGGGCCTCAATTCCCTTCGTGTATGATTATAAACATGTAGGAGAAAACATGTAGAAGATCAAATATGCAGATTAAAGATCCTGTAATTGGTGTCAGTGTCTTATGGGTTACTGAATCACTAATGTACCCAACATCCATCCCTGAAGACGGAATACAGCTACCTTCATGGTGGGCAAAGAACGGCTGCTTCACAAAACCTCGCCACTGGTGAACTTCGGAGCACTAGCTGAGGGGTGAAAAAAAAAAGAAGAAGGAAAACCCCAATCAACCCCACTTTCTGTGGCTGTCTAAACGTAAACTCCCACTACAGCAACTAAACTCAACACTCACTACAATAGTTTGGCAATGTATTCCATCAACATGGGCACTTGTATTGTTGTTATCTTCGATTTGACCATCTGTCATTTAGTAGCCATGTTAGAGGAGAGAGAGAGAGAGATCTCCTCCACTTGACAAAAGCCCTTGAAGGAGGAGCACTGTTGATCTGTCCTTCATGTGCTGTGTACATCAACCACAGATAATCCTCATCCTCCCCCTGCTGGCTTATCTGTCACTGACAGTGGTGTTGATCCAAACAGGGCAGCAGTCAACTAGCTACTGCCCTCCATCCCTCCCCTCCCTGCCTGCCTGCCTGCCTGCATGTGTAACGGTGATGACTTGGTTTCGCTGTGAGAACTTGGCAGAAAGAAAGTCTATACTTCTATTTCTATTCTTTCTTTTGCGCTCGTCAGATGGACAGATTCCCCCGTGGGGATGCGGGAGGCCTGTCTCATAATTATCAGTATAAACAGCATCCCTACCTTCAAAAAAATTATGTGCTTGGAGTTCCCTCTTTTCTATCCCTCTATTTGTTTCTGCCTCCTTCCTTTTCTTCCTGTCACCCTCATCCTTGTCTATTTTCTGCCTTCTTGGTCCATTCTCCTGCCTTTTTTCATCATCATCATCATTAACCATTACACCCAGTGGTGTGTAGGGCAGCAACAAAGCGCTTCCACTCCTGCCTATCCTGGGCCAACCTAGTCACTGATCCCCAAGAGTGCTGCATGGCCTTCATCTCACTTTCTACAGTCCTCCACGTTGCTTTTGGTCTTCCTT
>CM054145.1:21962081-21969581 GCA_028751875.1 Rapana venosa
CCCCTTCCTTCCCTACCCCTTCCTCCCCCCCCCCCCCCCCCCCTCCCCTCAAAACATTCCCCACCCCCCCCCCCCCCTACAAAACACTTCCTCCTCCCCACAAAACACTTCCCCCTCCCCCACCCCTACAAAACACCCCCCTCCCCCTTACAAAACACACACACACACTTTCTGCTATCCTGAACACTGTCAAATCCATGGTCCACACCGCAGTGAAACGGCCTATACCTAGTTGTCCCTACTGATGAGGTATGGGTCTACAGCATGACCGCTGTCCCTTCAAGGATGGACAGGGGGGGATTAGCACAAACCATTTGGCATAGATGCAACACTGCAGTCTGACCGTTCATCATCACCCTCTTACAGCAGCAAGAGCCTGGCTGGCTACAGCGCTGCTGTTTCTGCTGCTGTTGCTGCTGGTGTTTCTGCTGGTGTTGCTGCTGTTGCTGCTGCTACTGCTGCTGTTTCTGCTGTTGCTACTGCTGCTGCTGCTGTTTCTGCTGTTGTTGCTGCTGCTACTGCTGCTGTTTCTGCTGCTGCTGTTTCTGCTATTGCTACTGCTGCTGCTGCTGCTGCTGTTTCTGCTGCTGTTTCTGCTACTGCTACCGCTGCTGTTTCTGCCGCTGCTGTTGCTGCTGTTTCTGCTGCCTCTCTATGATTGCATCTGGCTGCTACGTTTTTCTTTGTAACACCTTTCATATAATTTATATTGCTCGTATGAAGACTCGAGCTTGTTATTTGCACCAGTCTGCTTCTGGAAATGTCCTTGATTTCTTACGCAAGTCAAGTCAAATCGAAAATACTGAAAATCGTCCCATGAAGGGCAATTACAGGCAAAGAGGATGGGGTTGTGGGGGGGGGGGGGGGGGGGGGGGGGGGAGGGGGGGGTGGGGGTCAACATGCACAAATATTCAAAAACGTTTTTAAAATCGGGGGGAGGTGGGGATATTTGTCGTTTTAAGGTGGTTGAAGTTGATTTGATTTTTTAAGACGGTAGAAATAGAAAACGGAAGAAAATAAAACACAAAAGATAGCAGTTTCTTGCATTTAAAAAAAAAGGGCTTAGGGTCGTTTTTGGAGGGGGGTGGGATGCGAGTGGCATCTACACCGGGTTGTAGGTGTATGTGTGTGGGCAGGATGATAAGTAGCGGTGTGTGGCGTGTATTATGTGTTCCGTTACCACAGACCTGAAGGGGCCAGTTATAGAGGACACTGGCCCAGTTATTAGTGCTATACGTCACTGGACAGCCTGCTTTGTTCCCTTCTTGATTAATTGAATGATTGGCTGGAAAGCTGGCTGGCTGGCTGACTGGCTGGATGATTGACTTATTGGAGAGACAGAGAGACAGACACTCAGAGACAGACAGAGAGACACTCAAAGACACAGAGAGAGACAGAGACAGACAGACAGAAGACAGACGGAGGAGAGAGAGAGAAGAGAGAGAGAGAGAGAGACTTGAGAGAGAGAGAGAGAGAGAGAGAACGAGAAGATGGAGAGAGAGAACTTTGAATAGTTTTAATATGTACATTGGCCTTAGGTCACAATACACGGAGTTTGGGGGAAAGGAGAAAAACCAACATACTGGTGTACAAAATGTGATGAAACATGAAAACCAACCATCAATTTTTTGTGGGTTATGATCGCAAAGGCCATATCTTGAACAAGAGTGGAACATGATAAACATTCATATCTTACTAGATCCATACCGCATCAATAGTTTCGTTAGAAGACATCAAAATCGGTTATCAGTCAAAATGCAACACTTCAGTTCAGGTTAACAGGAACAACATTTGTAAATACAAAGCCTAATAATGACACACCCGTCATCTCATTTTTAAACCGAGCATTCTTTCCCAGTTTTATCTAAATCCAATAGCATTTGGTAGGCATTGTGCGGAAATCTGTTTGGACTCATTTGCAGTTGCTTACTTTTATGGAACTCTCAGTATAAATAGCATACCCACTCTTTGGAAATTCTGTGCTAGAAATTTCTCCTAATCTATTATTCCCTTTTTCTCTGCCCTTTCTCTCCTTTCCTCTCTCTCTCTCTCCTCTCTCTCTCCCTCTCTCTCTCTCTCTCTCTCTCTCTCTCTCTCCGCCCCCCCCCCCCCCCCCCCTCTCCTCTCTTCAATCGCTATCCTAAGCATCCAATTTTTGCAACTGACATTTTTTGTTATACAATAACATTTTGTCATTACTATGGCTTCTCCCCCCCCCCCCCCCCCCCCCCCCTCTCCCCTCTCCTCCCCGCCTCCCCCAAATACTAAGCACTTCGGCAACCCCCTCTTTATGGGCCAATGGCCTTTTTTGAGAATCATTTGAGCTCGAGTTCGAGTTCGAGTTCTCTCTCTCTCTCTCTCTCTCTCTCTCTCTCTCTCTCTCTCTCTCTCTCTCTCTCTCTCTCTCTCTCTTATGTTCTGCCTACCAAGCCCATTCTCCTGCCTTTTTCAAGCAACTCTAACATCTCTTCTCTTGAACCTTTCAAAGAGCTGCCCTGGAGTCGGAATGTATCGGTTGAGGCCAGAGGGCAGCTCTCCTGCAGAGTCACTAGTTGTTAATGTTGTTATTGTTATTGTTGTTGTTGTTGTTGTTGTTGGTGGTGGTGGTGGTGGTGGTGGTGGTGGTGGTGGTGGTGGTGGTGTGTGGTGTGTGTGTGTGTGTGTGTGTGTGTGTGTGTGTGTGTGTGTGTGTGTGTGTGTGTGTGTGTGTGTGCGCGCGTACGTGCGTGCGTGCGCGCGCGCTATTCTTGGTGTTGTGATTGTGATTGTAGTTGTGGTTTCCCATTTTGGAGGGTGATTTTTCTGTGGTTGGCTGAATTGAATTGATAAATGACTGCAATCTTGTTTGCTGCTGCTAATTTGAATGGCTTTTCCATATACCCAAATTGGGGTTGGGGGTGGAGGAGGGGGGTGTTGGAATAAAGAATTTGACTCCACTTGACTTGACAAATGGATCGATGAATAACTGGGTGAATGTCAGACAGGCTTTTGACTCCTCCACTATTGCGACCACCTATTTTTTTCTGAAAACTTAGGCTTTGCTTGCTCCCGTGGTGTTCACGCATGAGGCAGTCGAGGCGGTTTTATTGTGCATGGTATTGAGTCCATTTCCTGGTATCAATCCTTTATCTGTTGACTTGTCAACTGAGAGATCTGCCGACAGTTCATCATCGGAGCGAATATTGAATGGAAACCGAAGCATCCAATAAGGACGATCACTAATGTGTTTGAAATCCTCTAATCTTGAACCCACATACCACTCTGCGTTCTTCCCTACCTCACATCTCTCTCTCTCCTCTCTCTCTCTCGCTCTCTCTCTCTCTCTCTCTTTCTCTCTCTCTCTCTCTCCCTCTTGTCATTTCTCTCTCTCTTTCTTTCTATCTCTCTCTCCCTTCCTCCTTCCCCCCCCCCCCCCCCCCTTTCCCCCCTCTCTTCTCCCCCCCCCCCCCTCTTCCTTCTCTCCCCCCTTCTCTCCTACCCTCCTTCTTCCCTTTGTTTCCGTCCCAAAAAAACTACCCTTTTTCGAATAAGTGCTAGTCAAACTCTCTTCCCGTTTCGGTTTCCTACCCTTGCCCCCCCCCTTTCCCCATTCCCTTGCCCCCTCCCCCCCCTCTTCCCCCCCCCTCCCCATCCCAATTGTTTCTCCGTCCCCCCCCCCCCTACCGAAAAAAACCCAGAGGGGGAGAAAGGGGTGGGGGGGGGGGGGGGGGGGGCCAGGCCGGGGGGAGGGAAAAGGGGGGAAGAGGGAGGAGGAGAAAAGAGAAAGAGGAGAGAAGGGGAAAAAGGGAGAGGAGAGAGAGAGGAGGGGGGGGAGGAGAGAGGGGGAGGAGAAGAGGGAGGGGAGGAGAAAAAGGGAGGAGGGGATTGAGAGAGGAGAGAGAGGGGGAGGAGAGGAGAGAGAGGAGGGGGAGAGGGGGAAGAGAGGGGAGGGGGAGGGGGAGAAGAGGAGAGGAGAGAGAGAGGAGGAGGGGGAGAGAGGGGGAGGGGGAGAGAGAGAGGAGGAGGGGAGAGAAGAGAGAGGGGGAGGGGAAGAGGGGAGGGGAGGAGAGAGAGAGAGAGGAGGAGGGAGAAGGGGAGAAAAGGGAGGGGGAGGAGGGGGAGGGGGGAGAGGAGAAAGGGGAGGAGGGAGGAGGGGGAGAGGAGAGGGGGAGGGGAAAGGGGAGGGAGGGAGGAGGAGGGGGAGGAAAAAGGGGGAGAGAGAGGGGAGAGGAGGGAGAGGGGAGGAGGAAGAGAGGAGAGAGGGAGAGAAGGAGGGGGGGAGAGAGAGAAAGGGGGGAGAGGGAGGGGGGAGGAGAGAGAGAAAAAGGGAGAAAGGGGGGGAGAGAGGAGAAAGGGAGAGAGAGAGGAAAAAGGGAGAGGAGGGGGAGAGAGAAAGAGAGAAGAGAGGAGAGAGAAAAAGGGAAAAGAGAAAAGGAAGAGAGAGAAAGGGAAGGGGAAGAAAAGGGGGGAAAAGGGGAGGAGGAGGGGGAGAGAAGAAGGGGAGAGAGAGAGAGAGGAGAGAAAAAGGGGAAAGGGAGGGAGGGGGAGAGGGGAGAGGGAAAGGGGAGAGAGAGGAGGAGGAGGGGGGAGAAGAGAGAGGAGAGAGAGAAAGGGAGAGAGGGGAGGGGAGGAGAGGAGAGGAAGGGAGAGAGAGAGAAAAAGGGGAGGGAGAGAGAAGAGAGAGGAGAGAGGAGAGAAGGAGGGAGGAAAAGGAGAAAAGAGAGAAGAAAAAGGGGGGAGGGGGGAAAAGAGGAGAGAGAGAAAAGAGAAAGGGAGAGGAGGGGAGGAGAAAGAGAAGAGAGGAGAAGAGAGGAGGGGAGGAGAGAGAGAGGGGAGAGAAAGGGAGGAGAGAGGGGGGAGGGAAAGAAAAAAGGGAGAGGGGGGAGGAGGAGGAGAGAGGAAAGGGAGAGAGAGGAAGAGGAGAGAGGAGGAGAGAAGAGAGAGGAGGGGAGGGAGAGAGAAAGGGGAGAGGGGAGGGGAGGGGGAGAAGAAAAGAAGGAAAAAGGGGAGAGAGAGGGAGAGAGGAGAGAGAGGAGGGAGAGAGAGGAAGAGAGAGGGGGAAAGGGAGAGAGAGAGAGAAGAAGGAGAGAGAGAAGGAGAGGAGGAGAGAGAGAAAAAGGAGAAAGGGAGAGAGAGGAGGGGAGGAGAGAAAGGGGAGAGAGAGGGGGGGGAGAGGGGAGAGAAGAGAGAGAGGGAAGAGAGAGAGAGAGGAGGAGGAGGAGGAGAGAGAAAGGGGAGGAGACAGGAGAGGGGGAGAGAGAGAGGAGAAAAAAGGAGGGAGAGAGAGGAGGGATGGAAAAGGGGGGAGAGAGAGAGAGAGAGAGAGGAGAGAGGAGGAGAGAGAGGGGAGGAGAGAGAGGGAGGAGAGAAGAGGAGGATGAACTAAAATTAATTTTATTTTCAGAAGGTGATATAAGAAGCCGCAATGCTTTTTTTTTACATCCAGTCTTCTATAACAATAGCAAAAATACTCCCCCCTCAAAAAAAAAAAAAAAAAGCATAAAAAGAAAAAAAAGAGAAAAAGAAGAGAGGAGCGAGGAGAGAGCAAGAGAGAGACGAGACAGCGGGGAGGGGAGAGAGGGAAAAGAGGAGGGGAGAGAGGTGAGGGGAGAGGGAGAAGAAAGGAGTACAGAAAAAGAGCACAAAGAAAATAAAGAAAGACGAAAGAAAAAAACACACACACACACAGATACAAAAACAGAGAACAGAGATTAAAAAGAAGACAAACAGACAGACAGGCAGGCAGGCGAGAGGGCGGACAGTGGGCATCTAGTTCGGGATGTGAGGGTCATTTTCATCAGGGTTTGGCGGCTTCGTCTGTCTGTCTTTTGTCTGTCTGTTGTTTCTGTGTTAGGGGGCAGGTCACGGTCACCGCCTAAACCAACATGACCCCCCCCCCCCCCCCCCCGCAAGGGACATGCTGGACATGACCAGTCTGTTGCTGGCTGTCTCTTAATCTCTCCCTATGTGGGTTGTTGTCGTTGTTGTTGCTTTTTTTTGTTGCTTTGTTGTTTTTTGGTTTTTTTTTTTTTTTTGGAGAGTTTTTTTTTTGTTGTGGGTTCCCAGCTTTCACTCTGGGGGTCACCCAGAACGTGCACTCTGACTCACTCATCCCACCTGGGAATCACTGTGAGATAGGAAGCACACCGGATGGAAGTTTGCGTGTATGACTATTTTCAAGTACCTCGCCACATAGGCAGCCATACTCCGACTTCAGAGGATTTTTTTCTTCTTTAAAAGAAGAGTGCAGGTTGTTATGTTAAGAGCTTGTCATGGCTGAAGGCAATCTCAACATAACATTTTACAACATAACAACATTTTAGTGTAGGCCTTGGCAATTAGCTGACATCAATAACTGACACAGCTTTTGGCCTGGGCCATTCTTTTGGAGATCAGATTTTCAGTTTTTCCATTGTGCGAATGCGAAGTGATAAAATTACATCCGAGGGCTAAGGAGTACTGAAGTGGGAATCTTTTGCTTTCCTATTGCTATTGTGTTTGTTGTTGCTGCACGTTTCCCAGCTTAGCATCATTGGAGATCACCCAGAACATGCACTCTGACTCACTCATCCTACCTGGAAATGACCGTGAGATTGAAAAAGTACACACTGGATGAGAAGTTTGCCTGTATGACTGTTTTCAAGTATACCTCGCTGGCCACATAGGCAATCACACTCCAGCTGCAGAGAATTGTCTTCTCCTTTAAAGGAGAGTGCAGAGGTTATTATGGTAACTAGCTTGTCGTGGCTGACAACAATCGCAACATAACACATCAAAGAAGAACAACATGTTTTAATATAGGCCTCGGCACTTAGCTGATAACAATAACTGACAAAGCTTTTGGCCTGGACCAGGCAAGGTGGATAGGGATCGCAACCTGACAAGCAGCGG
The DNA here is from genome assembly GCA_028751875.1 of Rapana venosa. Lineage (NCBI taxonomy): Eukaryota > Metazoa > Mollusca > Gastropoda > Neogastropoda > Muricidae > Rapana > Rapana venosa. Next base: position 21,968,952 of record CM054145.1, read on the forward strand.
CAAGGCAAGGGCAGCTGAAAAGTGAAAAACTGCAGCCAGCAGCTGAGTGAGATAGACATTTTTTTTAAATTTGCGTTTCGATCTGAGTCTCTAAATCGGAAATCTCCGCTGGGACTTTAATAACACAACCTCCCGAACACCAAGCTGTAAACTGGTCCGGTTGTATCCGGTAAAAAGCCGGGGAACGGAACTGACTTACTGACTGATTGCAGGAATGAAACAATGATGAACGAACTAGCGCTGAAATTAAACAAGTAACCAAATTTGCTAAGTTACTGACGAACTAATCAACCAACTACCCATTCAAATGAGTCGTTTGTGTGGTTCTCCCACGGCGAGGGAACTGTCCTGGGTGGATCCTTATGGTTGGCCGAGGCACTGGCACGATGAACGCCAGAACAGTTGGCCTCACACTAACAAATACATCACAAGTTCTGGAACCGGAATGAGGTACACAGTTCTCACTTACGTCTTAGCTTGTAGAGACTATAATAGAATAAACCCGCTCCAAAAACAGCCCAGCTCCCTGTTCCTGTCCAATGCACATGTCTTGAACTGGTCAACCAGACCTAATGCGTGAGAACACGTTGCCTACAAGGTCTTCACCTAGCAAGGTTTTTACCTAGCAGC
>CM054145.1:21977081-22029581 GCA_028751875.1 Rapana venosa
ACAGTCTCATCCGAGGACTTTTTGGGGGGTGGAGTCGGCACACACACACACGCGCGCGCACGCGCGCGTGCGCGCATGCATGCGCGCTCACCAACAAGAATCTTGCTCACACATTAGATTCCATAAGTGTTTATCAACAGGGCACGATTCAAGTTATCAAGTTTGTTGTTTCTCTTAACTGTGTTTTGTGTTGTTGAGGTCTTTTGTCCTTTCAAGAATTATTTTTTTAAATTCTCAATTATCTTTTAAAAAATTTAAATAAAAAGTAGGTCACATGCGCAAAAATCTCACCATTGGTGAACCTTGGAGCTTTAGCCAAGGGACGAAATAAAGTTAGACATCGACCCCGAAGACCAGATATAGGATAGAAACGATTCTTACATAACGAGTTTTTGCCCTACTTTCATCCTCATATCTTTTACTTGCTCTCAGATTTCCTGCTGTATACTCTATTCGTCTGTTAGGTCGCGAACGGGAAATAAAACCAAACACTTTCATCTGCGATAATTCGGAGTTTGGGCAAAGGAGAGACAGAAGCTCTCAGAATCTTGATATACTAGTCTGGTGCTGTACCTTTTGAGCTGTCCTGCCTTATTGTTATTTTTATGATCAAATCATTAAAGTTTAAAACAGTTACATAGTTGCTGTCTTCAATTTTACGTCTGTTCACACTCAATGATGTTAGATGAGAGAAGAGAAAAGTGTAATGGAAGTTAAAGTAGGGAAGGGAGGCAAAGAGATAAGGAGAGAGACTGAAGAGATGGCATGTGATGTGTGTTGGTATTTTTGTGCATTAAAAATAAATCATAATATTAAGCACAATCTTATTAGATTATCAAATATTTACATGTAGGTTATCACTATATGGAAAGGAATATCCCCGTTGAGTCAAGTACCTTACTAAATTGTCGCACAAGCATGTCCGAGTGTGGATTATCCCCTTAACACAAAGGACATAATACACCTCAACAGTCCATTAATATCCGACTTGTACCCAACTGACCGATGGCCATGTTCAACAATAAACAGTGGTCAGTCAGGCTTTACATCCCCGGCCAATGGCCATCACGGCTTTGACAGTCTCTTCTGAACGGGATGTGCCCGAACGTTACCTATCTACTGCCAGTGGACAATGAAGACCTGTGCTGCTTTGTGATTTGTGAGACCAACACGAGAGCCGCCATGTTTAGTCACTAAGGACATTGCCTGCTTAGCTGGTTTTATTTGTGCGAACATACCCATGTTCTTTGTGGTTGTCGCCTGCTCCGGTTCAAGTACTGTCAACTCATCAGTCGTGATGATCTTGACACAACCAGGACATTCTGTGACTGAAAGACGAGTTTGATATGCAAGGGCTGTCGTTGACAGACTGTGCCCCGAAAAGGAATTCTGATACTGGCAATATACATCGTCAAATAATTTAAAGCTTTAAAACATAATAAATCCAAAACAAAATAAAGGGAAAAATGAGAAAACAAGAAGCAATAACCTGAATAAGAGATTTCATTACAATCTACCCATACTCTTCATAACAAAGACCAGAAAAAGAAGCGAGACTTCAAGGCAGCTTTAAGTAAACTTTCCGTTAATCAATTATCTTCTGATGTCGCCGACACTTTAAAAAAGAGCGCGTTTGCTTTAATCAGCTAAATGACACTCGACACAAAATAATACCCTCAAACATAACATAGCACACCTGAAAACTTCCCCTGCTCAACCTCCCCAGCAAGAAAACTAATATTTCCTTCTAAACACTCCAGAAGGGAACCTGTTGTGTACTGATCCTGGCCACTGTCCCGTTACGTCCTCGCCCTGCCCCCACACCCCCTTTCCCCTTCTTTGATTTACGATGTCCAGGCCATTAATACCCGCCATTGTTATCTCCCCCTTCCACCTCTCCAGCCACCCCCCTGTCAACAGGAGCGGTACCGTCAAAAGCAGGGGGGATGTCCCAGGTAGAGAAGGGCAATATTTGCAGGACAACCTCTTCAGGGAGTGACCCTAGCCCTCCTGCCCCTCCCTGGCTTTGCTGTCTTCTCTTGCAGGCTGTGGCCTTCTGGGGGGAGGGGGAGTTATGGGTGAGGAGTCAACAACAACAACCTGTACCTGTCCTGTGTGTCCGGCAGGCATATTGAACTCCTCCACGCCCTCACCTGCCCGTTGCTAAGGCTCTCTCTGCCCTGCGTAGGCTGAGGCTGGTCTTTGGAGGTGTGTGAGGGGTAAAGGCAGAGCTGTGGTTTGTGTGGTGTGGTGTGTGTGTGTGTGGTGATGGCATGGAAGGAGTGATTTTGATGAGGGGGCGGGTGGTTTGGTGTGTGTGGTGTGTGTGTGTGTGTGTGTGTGGTGTGTGTGGTGTGGGGTGTGTGTGTGTGTGTGTGTGTGTTGTTGTGTGTTGTGTGTATGGTGTGGTGTGTGTGGTGTGTGTGTGTGTGTGTGTGGTGTGTGTTGGTGTGGTGTGTGTGTGGTGTGATGGAATGGAAGGAGTGATTTTGATGAGGGGGGCGGGGGTGTTGTGGGGTGTGTGTGTGTGTGTGTGTGTGTGTGTGTGTGTGTGTGTGTGTGTGTGTGTGTGTGTGTGTGTGTGGTGTGTGTGTTGTGGTGTTGTGTGTTGTGTGTGTGTGTGGTGTTGTGTGTGTGTGTGTGTGTGTGTGTGTGTATGTGTGTATATGTGTGTGTGTGTGTGTTGTAGTGTTGTGGTTGTGTGTGTGTGTGTGTGTGTGTGTGTGTGTGTGTTGTGTGTGTGTGTGTGTGTGTGTTGTGTGTGTGTGTGTGTGTGTGTGTGTGTGTGCAGAGTTAACTTGTTTCTGCCACGTCTTCAGTCAGGTCATGATTGTTCCTTCTGCTGATGGGGGGAGGGTGGTTCAGTTGTTTGGGAAAGATAACGAGTAGGGTGGACATGAGTATACATGGCTGGCACTGTTGGTGTTGATGAATGTGATCATTATCTTTAGACACACAGACACAGCTACACCCACCCACCCACAGTCCCCTCACCCACCCACAGCCCCCTCACCCACCCACAGCCCCCTCACCCACCCACGACGCTTAACACCAGTTGTACAGTTAGTCAAATAATTATGTTCACCTTGAACCAGGCCGAATTCTGCATTTTCACATTCTGACATAGGACCTTCAAAGAACGTAATAGTTTACATTTAACGCCATTTTTCATGAGAATGGGCCGGCGGTGATAAATTCAAGCCGATAGAGTCAATAGCCTGTTACAAATCAATGAATGCTACATATGTCTTCCTGTTATAAGCAAACTGTTTCTGGACAAATGCAGGGAAGGTAAACATGTGGTCGATCTGTTACGGAATATCTTTTCCTTAAACCCTGCTTGATGCTCGCCAATCACATCAGTTGTCCTAGGCCATTTTTTGACCTTCCTGCTTGTAAATGCACTGCACAGCTGCACACTTACGTCTAATATCACTGAAAGTGAACAGGTTTATCAATAGTACCCTTTTCATGTAATGTCAAGATTATACAGACTGAGGTGCTAAAAAGATGGTATTCGTATTTATATTGTGTCCGATTGTCTGAAAAAAAACACCATCTTCAGAAATAATTGTGTTAAACGATGTTAAACAGAAATGCAGGATGTTATCAGCCTCATTAAAAAAAAATAGTTCCCCAATAATACTATGACCAGGACCTGCAGATTACAGTTTCTGAAGTACCAATGGGATTTCTTCTTTAGAAATAGGAAACAGAGAAAAAGAAACAGTGCCAATCCAATCCAGTCCTGTTGTTATCTATTTATTTATTTATACCACTTTAAGTCACGGCAGATTTCTCTGCGTGAAATTCGGGCTGCTCTCCCCGGGGAGAGCACGTCGCCACAAGAGCAGCGCCACCCTTTTTTTTTTCCTGTATACAACTGTATTTCCCTATCAGAAACACTTTTTTCTACATAATTTTGCCACGGACAACTTTCTTGTTGCCGTGGGTTTTTTTACGTGCGCTAACTAATTATGTGCAGCACACAGGACCTCGGTTTATCGTCTCATCTGAAAGACTAGTGCCCAGACCACGACTCATGATCTAATGGATGGGGGAAAAGTTTCGGATCCAAACGGGATTGTTTACAGCCCAACAGACCACAGAGGCCATATCAGGGCTGTCATCGCGTTAACTTTTAAATCTCAGATTAAAACTGGGCAGCTTTATTCAACAGAGTACAAAAACAGAGTATAAAACCAACTCTGCTGTCGTTCCTTGTTCAAGCCCTGGCCAACCTTAAGGGCCAACCCAGGGCGGGCACGGCGCTGTGGAAAAAACCCACATCAACCACACTTAAAATGAGATAAAAACAAGGCCAGATTTCTTAAAACAACCTTGTTCTTTGTGACCAACTGTAACACTTTCACTCACATCAGACGGGAAAAGCCCCATTCTTTCAGGAAGTTAAAAATGGTGTTCGGTGGAACATCCCGAAAAAGGATCTTTAGGGAGTCTGCAGTACAAACACACACACACACACCACATACACACACAACACCACCACACACACACAATACACACACACATACTCACACGCACACACACACAACACACACCACACACCACACTACACCATATATAATATAACACACATACACACCGCACACCACAACACACACACACACACATACACACACAACACCACACACACACCTCGCACACACACACACATACAACCACACATACATAACACACCACCACCCCAACACCACACACACACACACACACAACACACACCACACACACCAGCACACACACTCACACCAACACAAACCACAACCCCCCCCCCCCCCCACACAACAACACGCAGACGCACGCACGCACACACACACACCACTCAGCCCACCACACACCACACACACACGCTCACACACTCCACAACACCACACACCAACACACACACACACAAACACACCACCAACACCCACACACACACACATACACACACGCCACGCCACACACAAACACACCACACCACACACACACACCACACACACACACACATACACACCACACACTCAACTTATACACACACACGCACACACCACAACACACACACACACACATACACACACACCACACACACACACCACACACACACCACACACACACTCACACACCACACACAACACACACACAACACACGCACACCTCACCACACACACACACACACACATACACCACCACACACCGCACACCCACCACTCCACACCACACACACACACACACACACACATACCCACACCGGATGGTAAGTCAAGTCAGCATAAACGACGAGGTGAGTGACCATCGACGGAATGTCCGCGGCACTGCCTCTATGAAGTCAAGCATGGTAATTTTAAGGGTGCAGTCCCGTGGACCGTATAAATCTGTGCACACGCGGCGCCACAGTCGTGCGCCACTTCCCGCACCCTCCTCTTATCCCTGTCTGCATCGGCTGCCCGCCTGAAAGTCACCGATGCATAATTATTAGTGACATGGAGTGCTTTGCCTCAATTGCTGGCACAGAGCTAGGGGCGGACCACAAGACAACTTTTGAAACAAAAATGTACATGCAGCGACATTACTAAGCTATCTTGCTGACAGACCGAAAACACCATTATTTCAAACAGTTTGGGGCCCATGCTAACAAGTTTTGTGTCAGGTACATATACCGATCCCAAAGTTGTACATGCCGTTGTTGGGATTGCGCGGGTCTGACTTGTTCGAGCGTTATATAAGCGGCAGCACAATCCGTGGTGGCTCATATGGGACAGACAACAGTAGTTGCTGTTGAGCGTTCACGAAGAAGAAGAGAAGAAGTAGAGAAAGAAGAAGAAGAGAAGAAGAAGAAGAAGAAGAAGAAGAAGAAGAAGAAGAAGAAGAGAAGAGGAGGAGGAGGAGGTGGAGGAGGAGGAGGATTATGTTGTTAATACTTGTAAAACCATGACAAGCTCGTAGATAACAATCTTCTTTAAAACAGACAAAATCCTCTGAAGTCGAAGTACGCCTGCCTCTATGGAGAGGTACCTGAAAACAGTCATACACGCAAGCTTCTCATTCAGCGTGAACTTTGGGTATGAAAGTGATTCCCAGATGGGAGGATCGAGACAGTGGGCATGTTCTGGATGACCGCCAGGGTGTTCAGCTGAAAAATAGGCTGCAACAACAAAACCTGTGCACACAGACACATACACATTGCACTCCTTCCAGTCCTGCCTGTTCTTTGATGTCCCTCCACACACTTTTTTTTTAAACTGGAGGACTGAAAGAAAAGCTTGAATGTAAACAGCCTGCAGTACATGTTTCTCCCACGCACACATCAAAAGAACGAACTGTAAAAACAAAGTATGTGGATGGTCTAATCGTTGGAGCGACGACTTTGTTTCTTCAGGTTATCATGGTACTGTGTTGGCAGACAAATATTAAGTCCTAGCAACTTAATGATTGTATTTCTTGAAATTGACTAATTACTTTAATGTCACCAGTATTGCTCTTATTTGGCCAGTGTCAGCCCCGATATGGCTTTAGTAATGGCTAGGCTATGTAAGACATAAACGACAGTAACAATAACAACAAAAAGAAGAAGAACAACAACAACACTAATGATGCTGATGCTGACGCTGATGATGGTGCCATGCTACTGCTGCTACTACTATTATGACCATTGCTAAATACAACTGCTACATTTACTGCTATTACTGTTCCTTTTGCTGCTGCTGCTGCTGCTGCTGCTGCTGCTGCTGCTGTGCTGTGCTGCTGCTGCTGCTGACTGCTGCTGCTGTTTCTATTCTTTATACTTACTACTACTACTACAACTACTGCTTCCTGCTGATGCTGCTAATACTACTACATTTCTGTGCTGCTGCTGCTGCTGCTGCTGCTGCTACTATATATCATTGCTGGTGTATGTTGCTGTGCTGCTGTTGCACCTATTATAGTACTGTGTGCTGCTGCTGTATTCTACTTCTTACTACTACTGCCGCTGGCTGTTGCTTGCTGTGGCTACTACTTCTTACTACTACCGCTATTGCGTGCTAGTACACAAAACCGAAGTTCTTGAGCTAAGGTATACAGACCCAGCGAAACTGATCCCTTTATACTTATAATTATCAAGCCATTTCATTAAACCGCTTTCCACTGCACAAAATAGTTCCATTTTTTCATACTAAATCTCAGCGTTCTACCAAGGTCGGAGAGTTACAAAAACACTGCAAAGTTGATGTTAATTTGGACAAAACAAGAGGGAGATTGTTTTAGGCTACATTCTGACTTTGTCAGCTTTGCACTGGTTACAGTGGATGATAGACATTTGTTTGCTCAGTTTCCCACGACGCCCCGAGCAAGCTCACCGTTTGCAGGAATAAACTACACAACCCCTACACAAATAATCATGTTTCTGATGGGACTTGAACCTAGAACTTCACTAGTCAGGAGTCCACTGCACTAACCACTGGCACTGTGCCATGGTGGCTGGCTACTCTGGCATCTGCTTCAGTGAACTGGAAGAACACTACATCCTAGAGAGAGAATTGGAGAAGAATCAGAAGCCCAAGTGATAGGGTGGGTAGAGTGGGAAGGGGGTGGGTTAAAAGGGTGGGTTGGTGGGTGGGGATGGGGGGGGTTAAACCCTCATGATAACGCTCCAAGCAAGCTGAGGTAAAACCTGTTGCTAGGTTTTTTAAGGCTGTCCCAGAAAAAAAAAAAACCCTCTCTCTCTTCCCTCTCCCCTCTATCCCTTCTCTCTCTCTCTCTCTCATCTCTCTCTCTTCTCTCTCCTCTCTCTCTCTCTCTCTCTCTCTCTCTCTTCTCTCAGAGTCAGAGTTCAGAGTTCTTTGTCCCATTGGTGTCTGGTTTCCGCCAGACCTCAAAGCACTTTTAAATACCTTTTTCTCTCGTTTCATCTATGCCTGTCCCACCTCCTCCCTTGACTTCTTCCAGCCTGTCAAACTCTTTGATGTCTCTCAACACAGCTGGATCAACCCTCCCCTCTTTCTCGACCACCTCCCCACTCTCCCCACCCCCCCCCCCCCCCCCCCCCCCCCCCCCCCCCCCCCCCCCCCCCCCCCGCACCCCCCCCACCTCACCACCCACTCTTGCGTCCTTGCTACACACACACACACCAAACACCACACACACACACAGGCCCGTTCCTGTTCTCTATAGAGAAGAGCTGTTCTCTTGGAGGGTCAGTGCCAGACAGTTTTGTTGTCTGTGACCACCATAACAGCTTTCACATCATGAGAGGGGTTTTTTTTCTACTTCCCCTGCTCCCCCAGTGATGATAGTTGAGAGATTCGGGCTGTATTACTGGGGGCTTGTTTGGGGATTCTTGCTATTTTGGCTTCACTGTATTACGGTTGTTTGTTTGTTTGTTTGTGTCTTTCCTTTTACCTTTTCTGGCACAGCTGCTAAGGATTAAAATCTGAGCGGAGAGTGACAGTAAGCCAGCTTGCATACATGAATTTATATACTTTTATACATACCATCACACCTCACTAACCACACACACATATGTTTATATATATATTTTATTACCTCTCTCTCCCCTTGCCCCTCCAAACACCCACCCTTCTCCCCAGACCTTTCCCACTCCTCTCTCTACACAGGCATGGATATGCACACACACACAACACACCACGTGCCTGCACACGCGACACCTTGTGTAAGTGATTTATGGAGGGGGATAGTCGGAGAGGGATGGGGGTGGTTGGGGAAGAGGTATTAAAGGGGGAGGGATAGGTAAGGAGATAGGTGAAGGGTGAGTAGATAGGGAGGGTGGGGAGGGGGGAAAAGATGGCCAATGTCGTGTTTCCCATGCCAGGATGTATTGTAGAGAAGTGTCAAGCATGTGTATGTGAGAGGCCATACTGTAACCTAATTGCAGGTTTGGTCCAATATATGCATTAACCGGCCTGGATTGTTGTTTTGGGTTGTGTTCTGTTTTTGTTAGTTTTCTTAAGGGGGTTGCTTTTTTATTTGGTGTGTGTAGGGGGGTGTGATTTTTTTGTTGAGTTTTATTTTATTTTTTTGTGCTTACTTTCTTCATTGATTTCTTCTTGTTGTGGTGATATTTGTCCGTTTGTTTTGGCTCCTTGGTTTGTTGGCTTTGCTCTCTAGTTCTTTTCCCCAACTCAGATGGTTGGTTGGAGTGTTTGGGGAGGGGACGTCCTGTATAATACCACACAAGCTTCAAGATCTAAATCTTGATGAATCGTCATTTCATCCTGGGTACCAGCATTAAGGCAAAACCTCCTCCCTTCAGTGACTGAGTTCTGGTTACATACAGGTTGCTCATTCATCAAAACAGGTCCACACTTGTGTGTCCCCTACGGTGCCTCTTTCCACGTTGAGTGGATGGTCTTGTGTTTTTTCTTCAGTTTCATCTGGATGAGTGCGGTCACCAGGTGATGTTCGCTCGGACATCCGCACTTCGCTTGGTTCTCACATCTAGAAGAGTCTTCTCCACTTTACCATTGATCATCAGGATGGTCATTCTGGTTCTATCTCTCCATTCAGCGATGCCCTAGTCAGCTTGTGGATGCTCCCGGTGCGTTGTAAGAGGGTCCCTCCTATCACTAGTTGTTCTTGGCGCCAGAGATCCACAAAGGTCTCTCCCGTTGTCATTTCTGTTCCCACCCCGTGTTTACCCTTGACTCTCTCGAGATCGGTGGTTTGTCACTTCCGACCTTGGCATTGAGGTCCCCCATGATGACGATGAGGTCATGGCGTTGGGCTTTCTCTGTCTCTGTCTGCAGATGCGTGGTTGAAAGTCATCTTTGCTCTCATCGTTGTGTTGTGTGGTTGGTGCGTAGCACTGGATGATGTGTGTTGAATGTGCCTTCCCTTTCAGTCTGCACTCATTAGTCTGCTGTTGATGGCTTCCACTCCATAAGGCATCGTCAACCGCCTTTCTTTGCGGATGATGGCACTCCTCGTAGTGCTGGTCATAATCCCTCCCAGAGTAGAGGACGGTTTCTCCGGTGGGGGTCTCTTCTCCCAGATCCAGTCATCTACTCTAGCTTACTCCTAGGAATGGCGGTTGAATCTTCTCATCTCTAATGTTACTGTGCCACTTGCCCATTCTCATTCATTGTCCTCACGTTCCAATGTCCTAGTCTGTCTTAGTATTTTTTTGGTGGTGTTCAGGTCTTCCCTTTATCCTGCTGGTCGCTTCTCTCGGCTATTGGCCAAAGCATTCATTACGAGTTTCACTGGACTCCGGGAGGTCCTTCGCACCGCCTAAAAAAGTATTAAGTTTTCCTTTGTGGCTGTTTCGTATCTGCTCTTTTTTCTACGGGAAGGGTTGTAAGCCTGTGCCCAACCCAACCTGGAGGAATGGTTCCACCTTAGTCGCCTTACGACATTGCTGGTTGGAGGGCAGGGATCTATTCTTGCAATGCTCGCATGTGTAAGCATTACCCGGATCCCACGGGGGATGTATGTGCGTCTGTGTGTGTATTCCAGTAAAGGTGTGGGAATAAACGTCGTTGTTTGACTCCATAACCAACATAGGAAACACTTACACCTCTTCGATCTGCTTTGTTTGCCCTCCCCACCACACCCCCACTCCCACCCCTTCGTGGTTAACTACGATTTTTTAACGTAAGGTTCTGGATTCTTTTCTCCTTCTTCTTCGACGGAGACTCCGACAGCAATTATTGTGTCTGTCATAATGACGAGAAAAGGCGTTGCGCTTGCGTTTAAGCGCCTGGAACTCAGGCCCTGCTGCATCCGACTTCGGGTGGGAGCGAGAGTGTTGTCTTTTTAAGTCTTTCTGGGGGAAAATAACGGCAGGAGGAATGACCTAGGAGGCAGGAAAATAGGACAGAAGGATGGGGTGACAGGAGAAAAGGTACAAGTAGAAATAAAGAGAGGATAGAATAGAGGGAATTCTGCACTGAATTACCAGAAGGTGGAGATACTATTTATATTCACAGTCAGCCCCCCACCCCCCCCATCCCCCCTCCCCCATCCCCCCCCCCCCCCCACAACACCACCCTCCGCCATCTCCACGGGAGTTCTGGGTTCGATCCCAGCCTTGCCCTTTTTAGAGTCAGTTTGACAGGAAAAATGGAACGAATGGCAAGTCTTTGGGGAAGAGACTCTAAACCCGTTGGATCGCATACCCTGTGTTACCGGACTTGTGATTCAAAGAACCACGACAGTTGAAGATCCGGAAAAGGAGCAGGGATGAGTACCTCCCGACTGTCCTGGCAAAATTGGTAAGCTCGATTCCTGTTTCTATGAAGTCCGGAATACGGCTTCTTTAGTGGGTGGGGGGGGGGGGGGGGTGGGGGGGGGGGGGGAGGGGGGTATGGTCGAAACGCAATAACTTCACAATTGGTGGACCTCGGAGCTTTTAACCGAGGGACTGTAAATAACCCCTTCATTTTCGATCTATTCTACCTTTTGTATTGTATTGATACAGCTTGAAGTCACAGCAGATTTACCCCTGTGAATTCGGGTTTTCCTGGGAGACAAGCACGTTGTTCATGCCACAAGAAACAGCACCACCCCTTTTTTTTTTGTTTTCTTCCTGTGTGCATGTGTATTTGTTTCCCTTTGAGAGTGGCTTTTCTTTCTACATAATTCTGCCAGAGACATCTCTCCTGCTGTGGTGAGCCCTTTTACTTGTGCTGAATGCATGTTGCACACGGGATCTCAGTTTATCAAGCCAGCGGAAAGACTTGCACCCAGACCACCACTCAAGGTCTAGTAAATTGGGGTTGCGGGGGGGAGGGCGGGGGGGGGCCATGAGCTAAACGATGCTTCGAATACCTGTATTCTGCTTTCTAGACAGGTGTAATACTCTAAACTACTCAACTACTTGTTCCAGTGTGTTCTTGCACTAACTCTCTTCTCTCTCCTCTCTCTTCTCCTCTCTCTCTCTCTCTCTCTCTCTCTCTCTCTCTCTCTCTCTCTCTCTCTCTCTCTCTCTTGGAACTTTTTGTATGTTTTTGTCTTTTATTTTTTGAAGAATTTAAATCCCAATTATATGCACACAGAGAGTGAGTGAGACAAAGACAGAGAAAGATAAAGTCAGAGAGACAGGAGCGAAGAGAAAAGAAGAAGAAGAAGATAGGAAAGAAGAAGAAGCAGAGAGAAGAAGAAGACAGAAGAGAAGAAAAAGAAGAAGGAAGAAGAAAAAGAAGAAGAGAGGGCGATGAGAGAGAGAGAAGGAGATGGACGGGTGAGAGAAGAGAGAGAGAGAGAGTGTGTGTGTGTGTGTGTGTGTGTGTGTGTGTGTGTGGTGTGTGTGTTGTGTGTGTGTGTGTGTGTGTGGTGTGTGTGGTAGTTGTGTGTTGGTATGACCAGACAGGACAGACAGACCGACAGGCAGGGCAGCAGGATGACAAACAAACAGACAGGAAGGCAGGCAGACAGACAGACAGACAAAGGAACAACGACAGAATCAGGAAGACAACGAACACTAAAATATTCTTGGTTCAAAAATCCCACCTCTGGACAGAGTGTTTAACAGGTGTTTCAACCTTCCACCTCAAAAATCTCACATTCAGCAGCATCCCTCATTCGCCCCTCCCCCCCCCCCCCATCCCTACGACCCCCAAGCCTACCTCCCTTCCACTGCACCCCCCCCCCCCCCCCCCCCCCTCCTTCCCTCCTGCAAACAAATCCACAACACCACGAACAACACCGTACATTTTTCTCAGCATCTTCATACCCATTTTTTAGCTTTTAACCCTATGAAGTAGAAACCCCCCCCCCCCCCCCCCCCCCCCCCCCCCCCCCCCCCACCCCCCCCCCCCCCCCCCCCAGCCTGATTTCACCTCTTCCTCCCACAAACTTTTGTGACCTTTTTCACATTCCAAAGTCCTCCCCACCACACTCAGCCTGACAGAAGCCTAGCCATTAACCACTTGCGACTACTCGATTATTTTCGGCGTGAAAAGGCGAAACTTGTACTTCTATTACATCTGAAGTGAAAAAGGGTAGAGGTGGAATGTGAAGAAGGCAGATGCTTAAATAGGGGCCGTTGAGGGGGGATACGCAGTGTATGCCAGTCAAAAACTGGTGTTGCAATTTCTTTACCTTTCATTCAACTTGGTTTGGGGGGGGGGGGGGGGGGGGGGGGGGGGAGTGATAAGATGGACCAGGAAAGTATGGTCGAACTTAACGCGTCAACAGTTTGGAAGGGAGCGAGAGAGAGAGAGAGGATAATGAGAGAGAGAGAGATGAGAGAGAACGAGAGAGAGACGAAGAGATGAGAGAGAGAGAGAGGAGAGAGTGAGCAGGGAAGACAGACAGACAGACAGACAGACAGACAGGACAGACGAGACAGACAAGAATACGACAGGACAGGCAGGCAGGCAGGCAGGCAGGAGAATAGCCCAGTACTGGTAGTCATAAAGAGAGAGAAGCGAACACACACACACACAGAAGCAGACAGACAGACAAACACAGACGCACACACACACACTTACACAAAACCACACAAATTGCACACACACACACACACCACACACACACGCACAAACACACACACACACACACACACACACACACACCACTCACACACAAACTCACACACATACTGGGACAGTGAGAGAAGATGACAGAGGACAGACAGACAGCATTATATGTCTTTCTTTTTTAATATAACAGTCGACCGCGAAGAAGATTAGCTATTTATGCACGGGCCTTTTCTTTTATTATCACTTTTCACTGCCCTGTATTGTGACCTTCTCTGTCAAAAAGCCCTATATCAAACAACACACACAAAAATAACGTATAGGTGTGTGCTGTATGTCTGTCTTTTGTAATTTTGTATTTCAGGCTTACGACTATGAACAGTTTCAGTTTCTCGTCTCTGCTATGCCCCTTGACTTTTCCTTTGCCCATTTTGTGTATTTGTTTTGCTCACACAGGTATTTTAGTGTATTGTGTTGTATTTAATTTGTATTGCGGTTTTGGAATAGTGAATTTAGATATTCCACGTGATTGAATACTCTGTGTGTGTGTGTGTGTGTGTGTGTGTGTGTGTGTGTGTGTGTGAGTGTGTGTGTGTGTGGTGCTTTAGGTTGTGTGTAGTGTGTGTGGTGTGTGTGTTGTGTGTGTGAGTGTGTGTGTGGTGGCGGTGGGTGGGTGTGGTTGCGTGCGCTTTCTATGTATGTGTGTGTGTATGTATCGCCCGCTGTCCTCTGTGTGTGTGTGTGTGTGTTTGTGTGTACGCGCGTCGTCGCGCGCGTACCTGAGTGTGTGTGCGCGTCTGTGTGTGTGTCTGTGTATGTGTATGTACGCTAGCGTGCCTGCGTGTATCAATCAAAAAGAAAAGAATAAAATACGGGAATCAAACTGGCGACAAGAAAGAAAGGAAGGAAGGAAGGAAAGAAGAAAGAAAGAAAGAAAGAAAGAAAAGAAAGAAAGAAAGAAAGAAAGGAAGGAAGAAATAAACAAACAAAAAAACAAAGCAATTTTTTTTTCCTTTTTTGTTTGTTTCTTTCTTTCTTTCTTTCTTTCTTTCTTTCTTAACTCAGCTACTTAATAAACCAGAAAGAAGGAAAAAAAATCCACGTTTTGATGCCATCAAGTCACCTATACACCCACCCCCACGAAGCCTTCAAACAACAGTGTGTGATGAGGATGTTGCCTGTTTTCAGCCGAAGGGCTGGAACTTGCTGACTGGTTAGTAGGGAACAAAAGACTGGGCTTGGAGGGTTGGCTGTGGTGTTAGGGTGTGATGGCACACTCGAGACTCTTAACACCTAGGTTGGCCAGTATGGTCCTTGTCACACAGCCTAAGGGCTGCCTCTTTTTCTCTGTGGTTGGGAGCTGCCAAAAGTTTAATTCTAATTAAGTGCTGAAAGGCTGAGGGCTGGGTCTGAGCGATTAATGTCTTTACAGCCTGGAAGGTGAGGACTGGGGGTCTTCGAGAAGTGGTGGCTTGTTTTCTTCTTCTTCTCCACGGGTTCCTTTAAGGATAAAGCTTTCTCTCTCTCTCTACTCTCTCTCTCTCTCTGTCTGTCTATGTTTCTGTCCCCATACTCTCTCTCTCTTCTCTCTCTTCTCTCTCTCTCTTCTTCTCTTTCTCTCTCTCTTTCTCTCTCTATCTATCTTTCTCTTCTCTCTCTTCTTTCTCTCTCTGCTTCTCTCTCTCTCTCTCTCTCTCTCTCTGTTATGTCCTCTCTCTCTCTCTCTCTTTCTCTCTCTCTTTCTCTTCTTCTCTATCTTTCTCTCTCTCCTCTCTCTCTCTCTCATCTCTCGCTCTCTTGTTTCTGTCCTTCTCTCTCTTCATTCTCTCTCTCTTTCTCTCTGTCTCTGGTCTCTCTGTTTCTGTCCTCGGTCTCTTTTCTCTCTCTTTTCTCTCTCTCTCTCTCTCTATCTCCCCCCCACCCCCCTCTCTCTCTCTCCTCTCTCTCTCTCTCTCTGTTTCTGTTCCTCTTTACTCTCTCTTTTTCTCTCTCTCTTTCTCTGTCTCTCTCTTTCTCTCTCTCTGTCCTGTCTCTCTCTGTCTCTCTCTCTCTCTGCTCTCTCGCTCTCGCTTCTCTCTCTCTCTCTCTCTCTTCTCTCTCTCTCTTCTCTCTCTCCCTAGTCGTTTCAAGCAGGAAGAAAAGGTGAAATTTCATCAACAAAACCGAATTAAAAATTTCATTCATCTTACAAATGTATAAGTCAACATTCATAGGAGGGCCCACCCCAATGTCAATATTAGGGTAATGCCAATAAAATATATAAAAAATCCAATGGAAAACACCTTGATAGCGTTTTAATGTGAAAACTGGGCAAGTACCTGTAATTCTACATTGATTCTCTCTCTCTTCTCTCTCTCTCTCTCTCTCTCTTCTCTTCTCTCTTCTCTCCTCTCTCTCTCACACACACACACAACACACACACACACACATCACCACCATAACTGATGAATGGCAGTAATCGCGGAATGATCACATGGTTATTCGACCAGTATGGCGGGCGAGGTCAGAGAAAGGGTTTTGGAACCGCTTTGAGAGAGAGGGGGGGGGGAGGGAGGGCGTGAGAGACAGACAGACAGAGAAGAGGACAAAGGAGAGAGAAGAGGGGAGAAGAGGGGGGGAGGGAGAGACGAGGACAGGAGAGACAGAGAAAAGTGAGAGAGAGAGAGAGAGAGAGAGAGAGAGAGAGAGAAGAGAGTTGGACGGAGACGATGAGAGATGAGAGAGAGGAGAGAGCGGAGGAGGTGAGAGAGAGAGAGATGAGAGAGAGAGAAGGAAAGAGCCAAAACAGGGGGGGGGGGGTGGGGGGACCGGGGAGAGAGAGAGAGAAAGAGAGAGAGAGAGAGAGAGAGACGAGAGATAGGAAGAGAGGAGAGATAGAGAGATGGATGAGAGAGAGAGAGATTCGGTGGGAGAGACGAAGAGAGAGAAGCCGAGATGAGCGGAGATGAGAGAGAGAGAGGAATCAGGAGAGTAATTCAAAACGACGGTGTTACAGGATTTTAAAAGAAGTGTTCACTATGGGGAAATACTACAATAATAGCACAGTGGGCTTGTTTAATTCATCTTCTCGGCCTGCTTTCCTGTGTGAACAAGTACAAGCTTTCAAGTTCCAGAGCTACCGATACAACAATAAAACGAGGAACCATAACTGTGATTGCTTAACGTACAAGGCAGGCAATTTCGACGATGTAATAATTCTCCACACCAGCCATTCTTCTACCCTACATCTCGTCGACAGTTCGCTCAAGAAAAACTTCAGAGCGGAAACCTGACGTAACCTTTACTAGCCTGATATCAGAACGGTGTCCGTCTTCGTTTTAGAAAATAAAGTGTCAGGTTCTTCTTCTTCTTCTTCTTCTTCTTCTTCTGATTCTTCTTCTTTGTCGATCGCCCAGACAGCAACTATTGCTGTTTGTCAAATGAGCGAAAATGCTTTGATTTAATTTCTGTTCTCGACAAGTTTTAGGTAAATGTATGGCAAAAGACAACACCACCCCCCAACCTTACTCTCATCCCAGAGATCTTTTGTACATGGAGGGTTTTTTCTCTTTTTGCTTTTGTGTGTTTGCGGGATTTGGGTGGCAGTTGTTTATTTAAGAAAGAAGGAACAAAGAACCCGTTACATACATGTTGTTCTGCTAACAGCGGAAACAGGTAAATAGCTTTATGTCGTGCTCTAACACAGAAAACATCAAACTAAATAGTGTTTTGGCAGTGAGTATGTATGTGTTCATATGAAACAAAAAGTGTGTTGTTGTTTTTTTAAAGGTAGAAGGAGGGGCTGGGTGAACCATTGATTTCTCAACTGGCTAATTAGAAGACAAGTGCTACACACGTTTCTGCTGGCATCGCGTAGGTCACCAACGCCCATAAATCTGCACTGAAAAGTCACGATCCTTGGATATGGAGCTAGTACCTGTTGTTAGCTGTGCAAAACGTATGCCAAGAAAGTGAGAGCTCATGTGAACATGCTGGACGTTTTCTCTTTTTTTCTGATACAGCGTTCAGAAAACAGTTTTCTAAAAAACTGTTCTTTTGCCGATGATCATCCAAAAAGTTTACGATCTGGCCTTATCTTTTGGCAAACCCATTCTACCGGGGGGAAAAACAACACGGCGAAAACTGATCTACCCTTGATAAATTTCAGGAAGTTTCCCATGCACAATCGAAGGCACTCCCTGATAGTGCTTATAGCCCGCTGAATGACAGGGGTATCAGCAAATCCCCTGATTTACACCAGCAGCAGGAAGAAGAAGGGAACGTCAAGGGGGTGAGGAGGACCAGGACAGCGCAGAGCGACCCTGATACCACCACCGTGTAGGGCGGCCATTGGCGTGAGGGGCAAACTTCCACGGAGGGTGGGACTGCTGCCTACACTGTACAGCAGTAGCTTGAAAAACAGTACGTGAGCGCTATCAGTCAGGGGCCTTCTGCCTGTTAGTTTGTGGGGTGGCAGATTTTAGGCTGAATGCTTGCTGCGTATATCAGATTACTGCCCACTCCCTGACGACGCAGCAGTACAGCAGTAGCAGTGACGGGCGCTGCAGACAAAGCTGTTATATGATGGATGGATGCATGCATGCAGCTCTAAGCTCCACAGACATACTCAACATCTATCAATCACCGCTCACCGCCATACCAGTTTCAATGTCTTTCAGAGGTGTCACTGCGTGCGATACGTTTAGAGATTGACAAGAAACGCGCACCCTGAAGACAACAAAAGCGCTGGGCTTTTCCCCCCAAACCCTTCTGACCGTAGTAGTGCCTGGCTGGTATTATCTAGAAGAGGAAGATAAACTGAGGTCCCCGTACAACACCCCTTCACTTCAGCACACGTAACCGAACCCACGGCACAACTTCACAGAAAAGCCATTTTCGTTGACAAACAAAAAGCACCCGGCAGGAAATATGAATGTAAAAAAAAAAAGGTACCGTTGTATAACGGTGACGCATTTGCCCCGGTAGGGAAGAGTAACGCTAGTTTCACATAGACTGTTTTCCCTCTCTCTCTCTCTCTTTCTCTCTCTCTCTTCTCTCTCTCTATCTCTCTCTCTTTCTCTCTCTCATCTCTTCACTCTTCTCTTCTCTCTCTGCTCTCTCTCTCTCTTTTCTTTTCTCTTTCCTTCTCGCTCTCTTCACTCTATCTCTCTCATTCGTCTTTCTCGCTCTCTCTCTCTCTCTCTCACTCTCTCTTCTCTCGCTCTCTCTCTCTCTCTCTCTCTCTCTCGCACTCTCTTCTTCTCTCTCTCTCTTTGTTCTTGTCTCTTTGTTTAACTTTTTTGTTTGTGTGGGTGTCTTTGCTTTGGTTTATTTTGCTGGTTAACTCATGCAAGCACTGAGGCTATAATTATCAGACCTGAATAACTCAGGGGAAATAATTTTACACAGTGCAATCTGATACTTTGCTTGTTTTACAGAATAGAGAGTAGTAGAACATTGGGGACTCCTCCATCGACTGGATCAACACTGGACTCTACTATGCTCTAATTTCAGTGCCAGAACGCGGTGGAAGGAAACTATATTAAAACCGTACTTAATTATACGATTCTTTGCTGCATGTGCCACGCCGTGCTATGCTATAGAAATTAGGGAAGAAAATCAAGTTGAACAGACCAATCCACGGAGCTGTGATTTCGTTTTATTGTTATCTATCATTTTCAAAAAAAACACCCAAAAACCCAACTACTGAAAAATCTAATCGTGCAGGTCAGTCAGTCTTGATATAACACAAAAAAGTTCAAAAGACAGTGATAACCTCATACGCGTTGCTTTAAGGTAAAACAAATAACAGAGGTTCTCTTCAACTTCACAAGTGTCAAGCAGCTTGGATTGGGTGTGCTTAGAAATGCCACTTGGAGATATGAGCGGTGAAATATTGATTTTTTTATTTAGTTCTTCGGCTAAGACTCCGTGGTTCCACCAATGGTGAGAATGTTGCGAAATTTGCGACCAATTTCCCCCTTTATCATTAAAGGTAGCCGCATTCCACTCGGGCGCTGGTGTTCTAACAACGACAATTGTGTGCATGCGCTTTGGAATGTTGACATCCGTTTCCTACCGGCACGAAAATGGCCTACTCTTCCGAAAGGTGGCACGGGTTTTTTTTTTAATGTGTGCACAAGATGTTCCTGCGTGCATTCACAAGAGGGCATCGGTTTATAGCCTCATCTGCAGAACTTTGTCTTACAGGTCTATCTTTTCGTCAATACTGGGAAAGAAAAGGGCAGGTTGGGAATCCAACCCAGAATCTCACGGTTATTGGTTTAGGTCAGGTGAATGTTCTTAACCACCCTGCCACCTTCTTTATGTGATATGATCTCACACACACACGCGCGCGCGCTTACAGACACACACTGTTGCCATACATCAATCAATTAATCGACTGATCAGATATGGATGGTTTAGCATGTTTACAACACAAAAATCTCTACAGGATAATGATTGGGGAAATGAAGGAAACAGCCCTATTCAAAATCAAAGATTCCCGGTGAAAAACAAATCTACTTCTTCGATTCAAGTCAGTAGGTTAGTTAGAGCATCTTTCATCTTTGGCGTGGTCTATTGTGGAAAGGCGTTGAGAAGCTCTACTAAATATGCAGGCAGTCGATGAAAAAGACTGAAGTGCCAGTTACACACTCACACTAGTTCGTTGGTGCACTACAGACACACCAAACCTGCATGTCACATACACAAAACCCACACACGCATGCGTACTCACACATACACATACTCACACAACTACATACGCATTTATGCACACATACACACACACACTACAGGTGACAAAACACAAACTGTCAGTCACACACAAGCATCTGCTTTTCTCCTGCATTTCCCCTGTCTATCTCCCTTCGTCTAATATCACTAATAGTGAAAAGACGTTAAATCAAAAGAACACGCGCGCGCACACACATACACGCACACTCGCACGCACGCGCGCGCGCTTGCACGTGTGCGTATGCACACATACGACCACGCATATTCACGCACATAAACACGTGAATACAGACAGAAACTGGACAGACAGAAAGACTCTCTCTCTCCGCCACCCTCTCTCTCTCTCCTCCTCTCTCTCTCTCTCTCTTCTCTCTCTCTCTCTCTTTTCTCTCAGCACGCACACACACACATACACCACACCCACCACCACAAACCACAAACACACACACACACACGCACGCACGCACGCACACAACACACAACACAGCCCATTCACACACACTTACACCACACATACACACCACACACCCACACACTTACACACATACACACACACACACCACACACACACATACAACACACACACACACCCACATACACACACACATACACATCTATATATATATACACACACACATAACATACCAAACCCACATACCACACATACACACACGACGCACAACACACACACACACACACACGCACACACAACTCACACACACACAACCACACACACATCCATAACACAAACACACACACACACACCACATACACACACAACACCACCACACACACACAATACACACACACATACTCACACGCACACACACACAACACACACCACACACCACACTACACCATATATAATATAACACACATACACACCGCACACCACAACACACACACACACACATACACACACAACACCACACACACACCTCGCACACACACACACATACAACCACACATACATAACACACCACCACCCCAACACCACACACACACACACACACAACACACACCACACACACCAGCACACACACTCACACCAACACAAACCACAACCCCCCCCCCCCCCCACACAACAACACGCAGACGCACGCACGCACACACACACACCACTCAGCCCACCACACACCACACACACACGCTCACACACTCCACAACACCACACACCAACACACACACACACAAACACACCACCAACACCCACACACACACACATACACACACGCCACGCCACACACAAACACACCACACCACACACACACACCACACACACACACACATACACACCACACACTCAACTTATACACACACACGCACACACCACAACACACACACACACACATACACACACACCACACACACACACCACACACACACCACACACACACTCACACACCACACACAACACACACACAACACACGCACACCTCACCACACACACACACACACACATACACCACCACACACCGCACACCCACCACTCCACACCACACACACACACACACACACACATACCCACACCGGATGGTAAGTCAAGTCAGCATAAACGACGAGGTGAGTGACCATCGCGGAATGTCCGCGGCACTGACCTCTATGAAGTAAGCACTGGTAATTTTAAGGGTGCAGTCCGTGGACCGTTAATCTTCTGCACACGCGGCGCCACAGTCGTGCGCCACTTCCCGCACCCTCCTCTTATCCCTGTCTGCATCGGCTGCCCGCCTGAAAGTCACCGATGCATAATTATTAGTGACATGGAGTGCTTTGCCTCAATTGCTGGCACAGAGCTAGGGGCGGACCACAAGACAACTTTTGAAACAAAAATGTACATGCAGCGACATTACTAAGCTATCTTGCTGACAGACCGAAAACACCATTATTTCAAACAGTTTTGGGGGCCCATGCTAACAAGTTTTGTGTCAGTTACCAATATACCGAATCCCAAAGTTGTTACATGCCGTTGTTGGATGCGCTGGGTCTGACTTGTTCGAGCGTTATATAAGCGGCAGCACAATCCGTGGTGGCTCATATGGGACAGACAACAGTAGTTGCTGTTGAGCGTTCACGAAGAAGAAGAGAAGAAGTAGAGAAAGAAGAAGAAGAGAAGAAGAAGAAGAAGAAGAAGAAGAAGAAGAAGAAGAAGAAGAAGAAGAAGGAGGAGGAGGAGGAGGAGGAGGAGGAGATTATGTTGTAATACTGTAAAACCATGACAAGCTCGTAGCATAACAATCTTCTTTAAAACAGACAAAATCCTCTGAAGTCGAAGTACGCCTGCCTCTATGGAGAGGTACCTGAAAACAGTCATACACGCAAGCTTCTCATTCAGCGTGAACTTTGGGTATGAAAGTGATTCCCAGATGGGAGGATCGAGACAGTGGGCATGTTCTGGATGACCGCCAGGGTGTTCAGCTGAAAAATAGGCTGCAACAACAAAACCTGTGCACACAGACACATACACATTGCACTCCTTCCAGTCCTGCCTGTTCTTTGATGTCCCTCCACACACTTTTTTTTTAAACTGGAGGACTGAAAGAAAAGCTTGAATGTAAACAGCCTGCAGTACATGTTTCTCCCACGCACACATCAAAAGAACGAACTGTAAAAACAAAGTATGTGGATGGTCTAATCGTTGGAGCGACGACTTTGTTTCTTCAGGTTATCATGGTACTGTGTTGGCAGACAAATATTAAGTCCTAGCAACTTAATGATTGTATTTCTTGAAATTGACTAATTACTTTAATGTCACCAGTATTGCTCTTATTTGGCCAGTGTCAGCCCCGATATGGCTTTAGTAATGGCTAGGCTATGTAAGACATAAACGACAGTAACAATAACAACAAAAAGAAGAAGAACAACAACAACACTAATGATGCTGATGCTGACGCTGATGATGGTGCCATGCTACTGCTGCTACTACTATTATGACCATTGCTAAATACAATGCGTACATTTACTGCTATCTGTTCCTTTTGCTGCTGCTGTGCTGCTGCTGCTGCTGTGATGCTGTGCTGTGCTGCTGCTGCTGCTGACTGCTGCTGCTGTTTCTATTCTTTATACTTACTACTACTACTACAACTACTGCTTCCTGCTGATGCTGCTAATACTACTACATTTCTGTGCTGCTGCTGCTGCTGCTGCTGCTGCTACTATATATCATTGCTGGTGTATGTTGCTGTGCTGCTGTTGCACCTATTATAGTACTGTGTGCTGCTGCTGTATTCTACTTCTTACTACTACTGCCGCTGGCTGTTGCTTGCTGTGGCTACTACTTCTTACTACTACCGCTACTGCGGCTGCTAGTACACAAAACCGAAGTTCTTTGAGGCTAAGGTATACAGACCCAGCGAAACTGATACCTTTATATCTTATAATTATCAAGCCATTTCATTAAACAGCTTACACAGCACAAAAATTACCATTCTTTTCATACTAAATCTCAGCGTCTACCAAGGTCGGAGAGTTACAAACACCTGCAAAGTTGATGTTAATTTGGACAAAACAAGAGGGAGATTGTTTTAGGCTACATTCTGACTTTGTCAGCTTTGCACTGGTACAGTGGATGATAGACAATTGTTTGGCCTCAGTTTCCCCACGGACGCCCCGAGCAAGCTCAACGTCTTGCAGGAATCAACTACACAACCCCTACACAAATAATCATGTTTCTGATGGGACTTGAACCTAGAACTTCACTAGTCAGGAGTCCACTGCACTAACCACTGGCACTGTGCCATGGTGGCTGGCTACTCTGGCATCTGCTTCAGTGAACTGGAAGAACACTACATCCTAGAGAGAGAATTGGAGAAGAATCAGAAGCAAAAGTGATAGGAGTGGGGTAGAGTGGGATGGGGTGGGTTAAAAGGGTGGGGTTGGTGGGTGGGGGATGGGGGGGTTCAAACTCCTCATGATAAAGCTCCAAGCAAGCTGAGGTAAAACCTGTTGCTAGGTTTTTTAAGGCTGTCCCAGAAAAAAAAAAAACCCTCTCTCTCTTCCCTCTCCCCTCTATCCCTTCTCTCTCTCTCTCTCTCATCTCTCTCTCTTCTCTCTCCTCTCTCTCTCTCTCTCTCTCTCTCTCTCTTCTCTCAGAGTCAGAGTTCAGAGTTCTTTGTCCCATTGGTGTCTGGTTTCCGCCAGACCTCAAAGCACTTTTAAATACCTTTTTCTCTCGTTTCATCTATGCCTGTCCCACCTCCTCCCTTGACTTCTTCCAGCCTGTCAAACTCTTTGATGTCTCTCAACACAGCTGGATCAACCCTCCCCTCTTTCTCGACCACCTCCCCACTCTCCCCACCCCCCCCCCCCCCCCCCCCCCCCCCCCCCCCCCCCCCCCCCCCCCCCCGCACCCCCCCCACCTCACCACCCACTCTTGCGTCCTTGCTACACACACACACACCAAACACCACACACACACACAGGCCCGTTCCTGTTCTCTATAGAGAAGAGCTGTTCTCTTGGAGGGTCAGTGCCAGACAGTTTTGTTGTCTGTGACCACCATAACAGCTTTCACATCATGAGAGGGGTTTTTTTTCTACTTCCCCTGCTCCCCCAGTGATGATAGTTGAGAGATTCGGGCTGTATTACTGGGGGCTTGTTTGGGGATTCTTGCTATTTTGGCTTCACTGTATTACGGTTGTTTGTTTGTTTGTTTGTGTCTTTCCTTTTACCTTTTCTGGCACAGCTGCTAAGGATTAAAATCTGAGCGGAGAGTGACAGTAAGCCAGCTTGCATACATGAATTTATATACTTTTATACATACCATCACACCTCACTAACCACACACACATATGTTTATATATATATTTTATTACCTCTCTCTCCCCTTGCCCCTCCAAACACCCACCCTTCTCCCCAGACCTTTCCCACTCCTCTCTCTACACAGGCATGGATATGCACACACACACAACACACCACGTGCCTGCACACGCGACACCTTGTGTAAGTGATTTATGGAGGGGGATAGTCGGAGAGGGATGGGGGTGGTTGGGGAAGAGGTATTAAAGGGGGAGGGATAGGTAAGGAGATAGGTGAAGGGGGAGAAGGGAGGGTGGGGAGGGAGGGAAAAGATGGCCAATGTAGTGTTTCCCATGCCAGTATGTATTGTAGAGAAGTGTCCAAAGCATGTGTATGCTGAGAGGCACACTACTGTCACCCTCATTTGCAGGTTTGGACCAATATCCATGCATTAACGGCTGGACTATTGTTGTTGTTTGTTTTTGTTGTTTTCTTAAGGGGGTTGCTTTTTTATTTGGTGTGTGTAGGGGGGTGTGACTTTTTTTGTTGTAGTTTTATTTTTATTTTTTTGTGCTACTTTCTTCATTGATGTCTTCTTGTTGCTGTTTTTATTTGCCGTTTTGTTTTGGCTCCTTGGTTTGTTGGCTTTGCTCTCTAATTCTTTTCCCAACTCAGATTGGTTGGTTGGAGTGTTTGGGGAGGGGAGTCCTTATACATACACACACGCTTCAAGATCTAAATCTTGATGATAACGTCACGTTTCATACACATGGTACCAGCATTAAAGGCAAACCTCCCTCCCTTACAGAGACTGAAGTCTGGTACATACAGTGCTCCATTCATCAAAACACTGTCCACACTGTGTGTCCCCCTACTGTGCCTCTTTCCACCCCCCTCTCCACAAGCACAGTTCTTCACCTAGGCTGAAGAAATCAACCAGTAAATGTACAGATCGATTTCTTTCAATCACCAATTCAAAAGAATCGATCTGGGACCCAATCCCTCCCCCTACCAGTCGATAGATAATCAGCACTGGCGGGTGCGATAAGCCTGGTGTCTGTGACCACGGTGATCACGTGCTGCAGTGTCCTTGTCACCAGCACTGGTCACACACAGCACAGCCAAAGCTGCACTTGTCAGCTACAGGCCTTTTCTGCCCGCTTAGCTTATTATTATTATTATTATTATTATTATCATCATCATCATCATCATTTTATATCGAGGATAATGGAATAAGCACTTATGTGCTTTTTTACATCAAGTCCCCGTGTCTATGCGGATTTGTGAATTGTCATCTGTTCCCACCTGCACACAATGGCCTACTCTTACGAAAAGCGGAACAGGATTTAACGTGTGCGCAAGATGTTCTGCGTGCGTTCGCACACGGGGCCTCGGTTTATATTCTCATCCGAAGGACGTGGGAGGAGAGTGGAGTCTGCACTGATGTTAACTCCAGGGCAAAATATCCCCTTGAACAGGAATCGAACAGGAGTCGTCAGATTGCGAACGCAATGTTCTGACCACTAGGCAGGCTATCCCGTCCCCTTAGCTTAGCAGGATTAAGGACAGAGGGACAGACAGGGAAAGGGGGATGGGGGAGGAGGGGAGTGGAGAAGAGTCCCAGCGATGGCTGAAGTGAAGGTGAAGGCAGGGCAGCAGCAGGAGGAGGAAGAGGAGGAAGGCAAGTAAGGGGGCAGGTGTAGGTAGGTAGGCTGTGAGTGTTTGTCTTCCATCTGGGCTGAGGTGAGCTTAAGAAGGTGTGGAATGGGGTCTGGATGGGCAGAGCTGAGGATCATTGTACTGCCACCTGAGTTGATGATTATAGTCTATATTCACAAGAAAAATATTTCTCTCTTTTCTTTTTCTCGGTGTTCCTTCACAGGGTGAGATGGTACAGTGCCTGGTCTTCTCCTGCGCTTGTGACTCTGCAGCAGATCTGCCTGCTGAACTCAGCCGACTTCAGAGTAGCTTTTTTCACAAGATGCATGCTGGACATGTACGTATTTTCATAACTCACCGCATGGTGATCATGAACTTCAGGATTTTTAACGCGCATATTCGATCTTCGGCATGTGTACATAATTATACACTAGCAAGTAGATTGTAGAAATCCCCAAACCTTAATCCACATGACACCGCTACCGAGATTGGAACTTTCGACTTCCTGGTTGCACAGAACTGAAGTCAAACGTTTTAACCACTCAGCTATAGCGTCCATCATAAAATATTTCTGATTCCTGATACAACTGAACAGAGTTTGGGTTCAAACTGTTTCCAGTGGGGTTTTTTAAAATATTTTTATTTTATTTAGTTTATTCTATACCACTTTAAGTCACGGCAGATTTCTGAAATGTGGGCTGTTCTCCTGGGAGAGCATGTCGCCACAAGAGCAGTGCCACCCCTTTGTTTTTTCTTTTTCTGTATGCAACTGTATTTGTTTGGGGGTTGGTTCTTTTTTTTTTTTTTTCCATGAAGGCTATAGAATCAAGAGAGCACTATGACAGGTGGAGGATGGAGTTACAGGGTTGAGTCACTAATTTAATGTCAGAACAAGGGTGTGCAGGGCGGCGATTTATACAACTTTCAATAAAGAACATCACAGCTGAAATGAGAGACACTTTTTCAACATCAAGGTCAGCTTTAAAGACAGAGGGCGAGTTCTGTCAATGTTTGTTTCTAACACAGCTGGCTTGGTGTTCTTATTTCTTTAGCAGAGGTTACCACCTCATAATGGTTAGGAGTATAAAGACTAGTTAAAAACAAATACAGCTAGTAGCATCAATCCTACAGAACCAGTATTGTACGCTAAATGTGGGCATACGGTCGCATACACAAAAATCTCACCATTGGTGAACCTCGGGGTTCTAGCTATAAAAGAAAAGAACAAACAACAACAAAACAGGCCCAGCGTTGTATGCTAAACAAGAAACATTATGAAATACTTCCTCATGTGAGTGGTTACGGTTTCAGAACTAGGACACAAAACAAAGGAAGCATTTCAGTACAAATGGATGCTGCAAACGTCATTGTGAGTTCAGAAACACAATACCTCAGTTTTGCTTTTGACAAGTTCGAATGAAACCTATCTTCTTCTTTTTCGTCAAACGCTCAGACAGCAACTATTGTTGTCTGTTATATGAGCGGAAATGCGTCACGCTGCCGTTAAGCAACTCACAATTCAGGACCAGCCCATCCGACTTCGGCATAAAAGAACATTGTTATCTTTTAAGTCTTGAAAAAAGGCAGGAGAATGGACCGAGAATGCAAAAAAAAAAAAAAAAGGTGGGGATTCTTCGGCAACAGCAAAAATCAATGCTGAATCACTGCATAAACATAGCAAACTGAATTAAAAATATAAAAACAAATCAAACATCGAAACATCTACAGGATATATCACAAAAAAGATGATAATCAAGATGGTGATCTAATCATATTTATTATATTGATGACAGGGAGGAGGAGGAGAGGACAACACTGAAAAAGAAAAGAACTATAATAACAATAACAACAACGACAGCTACAATATCAAAGGCTCTATCTGTGTCTCTCAGTCATATCTCTTTGTCTGTTTGTTTTTGCAAAGCTCTACACTGTTCTTTTTGTTATCATTCACTACTGCAGGCAGGGGGAAGGATAGCCTTAGTGTGGAGCTCCTGATCTGATGGCCCAGGTACGAGCCACCTTCGAGACACCTGTTGGAGGTGAGTTTTCCCCTGGAGTTAACATCAATACCGAACCCACTTCGAAAGTGCTTCGGACGAGACTAAACCTACATCCCCTGTGCAACGTACGCAGAACATCTGGCGCAAAAGTTAAAAACCAGTACTATCTTTCGGAAGACTAGGCCATTGTGACTGGTACTAATGAATTACAATTCTTTTATTTAATACATGCAGACTGGTGTGGTGTTGATGTTAAGACATCATCCCTTAAGTCGGAATGCGGCTACCTTAATGGGTGGGTGAAGGAAGGGTGGCGTGCGCAAAATCTCACCATTTATGAACCCCAAAGCTCTAGTCCAGGATTCAAAACCAAAAAAAGGCTGGCATGCTGCCTTGTGCACACAACCAGACTATACAGATGCAAGTGTAGATCTGGTGACCAACTCTCAAGTGCTATGCCTAATCAGCGACTCCTTGACACAGGACAGGATGAGGAGAAGTTGCTGTGTGTGGGTGGACTCCACTCTAATCTTTCATCAGGCTCGTTGATTTAAAGTCATCTGGATGGATTATGTTTATTCAGGGAAAGGGACCGGCCCCAATCAGGATAATGAGAAGTCAGGATTGGGATTAACTGTGGTTGAAAATGGATAAGGACGGCAGGGGATTATTATTATTATTATTTTAATCTTAAGGAAATATTTTCCACACAGGGATTGTCTGCTTCCAGTTTTATCCTTCCCAGGGGAGACTAAGAGTCTGGCTCTAACTTTCTCAGACTGCACTGGGTGAAGGGGTAGCATAGAACAGGAGTGGTGATTCCTGCTTAACCCAGACAGGACAAGTGTTTAGTTTGGGCCCCTTCCAAAAGCGCTGCAGGGCAAGTTTGGAACACAGGGTGAAAGAGAAGTAGAGTCCATTTTCAGACTCTGGCTTTAAGCTTTTGTGAACAAAGTCTGTCGCTTGATACTTAAAAACACACGTTTAAGTTGGATCATCATACATCACTCCCAGATGAAATAGTGTTAACGTTGCACGAATTTATCAATTGCTACCATCTAGAATTGGTCAGTATTGTACTACACGGTGTGCGTAATACAATGGTAACATAATTATACTGGATGGTTGAGCACTATGTAAAACAGATACAAGACTTTAAAAAAAAATCACAATAACTTATTCATGTCCCCAACATCGTTTCATTCATTTGCCTATAACTTTCTTCAGATGATGATGATGAGGATGATGAGGATGATGATAAGGATGATGATGATGATGATGATTATTATTATCATTATTAATGGAATTTTTACAGCTCTGAATGTTGTAAAGCAAACAAACCAAAGCAAACAAAATTGGGCACAAACCTATACATATCTAGTACATGATATATTAGCCTACTGTGATACTTAGATACAAATCACAGTATCCTCAATCAACCCACAGTTGCTTGGTGCACTTTTGGTCAAGAGTCTGCATAACTCAACTGGATTCATTCACCCTGAGACCCTTGGGACTTGGATTCCAAACCACCCAGCAGTCATAATAGTGCAATGTTCACTGCCAGCTAAATGTGTGTTGTTTTTGGACTTAGGAATAGCTGCTTCTTTGTCTACGTTTGCGTCAAGCTTTTCTTCTTTGTTTGTTTTTTGTCTTTTTCTGTTCCTATTTTCGATGTATGCACAAGTTGTACGTCAGCGTTCAAGCGGAGGTGTGTACCGGAGAGATTAGGAGCGTGGGTAGAGTACAGAAGTTGTGTTTTGGCCTGCAGACATGCAGGTGCAATTGGCTATGATTCATTTACAGAGACTTACCGTAAGTGTGTGTGTGCGCGCGCGCGCGCGCGCGTGCGTGGTGTGTGTGTGTGTGTGTGTGTGTGTGTGTGTGTGTGTGTGTGTGTGTGTGTGTGTGTGTGTGTGTGTTGTGTGTGCGCGCGCGTGTGTGTGTGTGTGTGTGTGTGTGTATGTGTGTGTGTGTGTGTGTGTTCGAGTGTGTTTCAGAGAAAAAAGAGAGAGAGAGAGAGAGAGAGAGAGAGAGAGAGAGAGAGAGAGAGAGAGAGAGAGAGAGAGAGAGAGAGAGAGAGAGAGAGAGAGAGAGAGAGAGAGAGAGCTCTTCTTCTATTCACATTAAGTGATTTGAGAGAGAGAGAGAGTGTGCGTGTCTTTTGTGTGTGTGTGTGTGTGTGTGTGTGTGTGTGTGTGTGTGTGTGTGTGTGTGTGTGTGTGGTGTGTGTTGTGTGTGTGTGTGTGTGTCTGTGTCTGTGTGTGTCTGTGTCTGTGTGACTTAGAGAGAAAGAGAGAGAGAGACAATGACAATGACAATCACAAAGGTTTATTGTGTTAGGCAAATATGCCCATTCGAAAGAGAGAGAGAGAGAGAGAGAGAGAGAGAGAGAGGAGAGAGAGAGAGAGAGAGAGAGAGAGAGAGAGAGAGAGAGAGAGAGAGAGAGAGACGGCTCTGAAACAAAATTAATATTCATAGAAAGGCCGTTGGCCCCCCATGTATGAAGGGAGTTGCTGATGGACTCACTGAAAAGTACACAGTAAAGTACAGCTGGGACAAACAAATGCAAACAAAACCCAGAGGGGGGAAGACCATTACTACATCATAATATTTCTTTTTTAAACATTTATACGTAAGTATAAAGCTAAATTGCTAATGATATTAGGATTACTACATTCTAGAAGCAGAGTCTACATGGATTTGGCTGGTTGGTATGTTTTGCTAGGGTAATATATTTTTGCCTAATGTCATTAAAGGCGGGACAACCTAAGACAAAATGTACATCAGTGTGAGAGAAAGAGAGAGAGAGGGGGGGGAGTGTGTGTGTGTGTGTGTGTGTGTGTGCGTGCGTGCGTGCGTGCGTGCGTGCGTGCGTGCGTGCGTGCGTGCGTGTGCGTGTGTGTGTGTGTGTGTGCGTGTGCGTGTGTGTGTGTGACTGAGAGAGAGAGAAAGTATGTGCTTACGTGCATCTTTTAAAAATTCTATTTTATTCTTTTATATCGAGGATAATGGAATAAGCACTAATGCACTTTTTTTTACATCCAGCCCCCGTGTTTATGCAGTTTTGTAAATTCTGTCATCTGTTCCCACCGGCACACAATGGCCTACTCTTACGAAAAGAGGAACATGATTTAACGTGTGCGCAAGATGTTCTGCGTGCGTTCGCACACGGGGCCTCAGTTTATAATTTCATTCGAAGGACTTTTGGGGAAAGTGGAGTCTGCACTGATGTTAACCCCAGGGGAAAATATCCCCTTTTGAACGGGAATCGAACCCGGGTCGTCAGATTGCGTGCGCAATGTTCTAACCACTAGGCTATCCCGTCCCCTGTGTGTGTGTGTGTGTGTGTGTGTGTGTGTGTGCGTGCGTGCGTGCGTGCGTGCGTGCGTGCGTGCGTGCGTGCGTGCGTGCGTGCGTGTGTGTGTGTGTGTGTGTGAGTTCACGTGTTCGTGGTGCGAGCGTTTCTTACATACAGTGTGACATATTTGCATCCCAGTTGTAATACACGTGCATAAGGGAACTTAGTAAAAGATGGAAGCCAGTATTATCCTCACTGCCATTGTTCTTGTTGCTGCAGTACTGCTATACCTGCCCTTTTTATTGTTGTTGTTCTACCTTGGTTGTTGTTTTTTCGAAAACAGTCTTCCAGTTGAATTCTGCTGTGTATACTTACGCTGCCCCCAGGGGTACCAGGGGACCTGTCAGTATAAATAGCACCCCCACTTTCTGGAAATTCTGTGCTACTGTTTGTATAAAAAATAGCATCCCCACTTTCTGGAAATTCTGTGCTACTGTTTGTATAAAAAATAGCATCCCCACTTTTTGGAAATTCTGTGCTACTGTTTGTATAAATAGCATCCCCACTTTTCTGGAAATTCTGTGCTACTGTTTGTATAAATAGCATCCCCACTTTTCTGGAAATTCTGTGCTACTGTTTGTATAAATAGCATCCCCACTTTTCTGGAAATTCTGTGCTACTGTTTGTATAAATAGCATCCCCACTTTTCTGGAAATTCTGTGCTACTGTTTGTATAAATAGCATCCCCACTTTTCTGGAAATTCTGTGCTACTGTTTGTATAAAAAATAGCATCCCCACCTTCTGGAAATTCTGTGCTACTGTTTGTATAAATAGAATCCCCACTTTTCTGGAAATTCTGTGCTACTGTTTGTATAAATAGCATCCCCACCTTCTGGAAATTCTGTGCGAGGAATTCCCTCTCTTCTAGCCCTCTCTCTGTTTCTGCCTTGGACCTTTTCTTCCTGTCACCTCCTTCTTGTCTATTTTCTATTCTCTTATTAAAGTCCATTCTCCTGCCTTTTTTATTTTCTCCAAAAGAAGACTTAAAAAATAGGTCGGAAGCGCTGGGCCTGACTTGTCATGCGCTTGACGGCAGCGCAACATATTTTCGCTCGTATAACAGACAGCAGTAGTTGCTGTTTGAGGGTTCGACGAGGGAGAAGTGTATTTTACGCTAGCTGTGGCAACAAGCAGGTTTTGCTGGCCAGTAGGTAATGCAATTGTGTGTCCATTACACTGATTGTAAACCACTGGCTGGACTTTACACCACAGTAGTTGATAAACATGTCATAAGGAAAACTAAACGTAATGGGTAGATGAAATGGACAACAACAACAAAAAAGAAGAAGAAGAAAACTGGACGGAAAAAAAACACAACTTAGCTGTAGAAGCAAAAAAAAAAAACAAAAAAAAAAAAGAAACCAAGCCAAAAGAAAAAGAAGAAAAGGCTCAAAGAGGGGGGGGGGGGGGGGGGAGGGAGAAGAGAAAGAAAATATGAGGGTGAAAAATTCTTTGCTCCAACACACACACACACACACACACACACACCACACCGCAAAGCAAGGAAATGCACACACACTTCCCACCCACCCACCCACACACAGAGCTACCTTCCACCCCACCCCCCACCCCCACCCACTCACACACACACACTTGGCACCCCTACCCACCCACTTATCTAACCACCACCACCCCCCCCCCCCCACACACACACACACATACACACACAAGCCAAAGCAGAAACAACAGTGTCCACCAGTCCACCCCCCCCCCCCCACCCCCTCCACCCAGTAGGGGACCGGGACCAGCCAAAGAAAGAAAGGCAGACAAATAATAATAATATATGGAATTTATATAGCACTGAATCTTGTTAAAAAAACAAACAAATCGAAGCGCTTGCACTCAATCATTTACAGGCATGCAACTCTCCTTAAACATAATGAACAACAGATTTCAAAACCATGCGCGCGCACGCATGCACGCACACACACGCGCGCGCGCACACACACACACACACTCTGAACAACACTTAGAACAACACTACAGGTATAAGCCCCCACCCCCCCACCCCCTTTTTTTTTTTTTTGCAAGGGGCTGTCCAGTACTACACTGTGTGATAAGCATTGCAGACACATAATCCTCTCTACACGTAATTACGCTTAACCAAACAGCCAGGGTACCAGGTAAAGCGGAGGCATGCACCCGCTTCTCGGGGATTAGGCTAACCCTTGCAGGGCCCAGCAAGGAATGGACAGGCAGGGCCCTTTGCCTCCAGTTGATCGATCCCCTGTTACCCCTAGTCGGGATAAGTGCTGATCATTTGGATTGACTCACTCTTGTTGGTGTTTTACGCCCCCCCCCCCCCAAAATGGCGTCTGGAATGACCAGCGCGCCATGAGGGGGGAATGGGGGTGGGAGGATGGGGGGAGGGTGGGGGGGGGGGGGGCTTTTATTAAAACGAAAGAAAAAAAATGGTGTCAGGGGTTCGTGGGCTGGTTGTATGTTTGGAACATTGGAAGAGTTAAAGAAATGTGGCATCCAGACAGCTCAGCCATGCAAGCACGCACGCACTCATGCACGCACGCACGCATTCACGAACACACGTACACGCAAGCAATCACGCACGCACGTACCACTCACGCACACACACACACACTGAATGTAAAACAAAAAAAAGCATATCAGTGCTTATTCCATTAATCTCTACACACACCAAAAAAATATAAAAAATAAATAAACACACACATACACACACGCACGTACGCACGCACACACGCAGTTACACACGCACGCACGTAAGCACGTACACACACACATACACGCACCCACGCACGCACACACACGCACGCACACTCACACACACACACACGCACACTCACACACACACACACACACACACACACAAGGTGTTAATTATCTTTCATTGGAAAGTGTCCTTAAGTCACACACACACACACACACACACCACACACACAAACAACAAACAAAACACAAACACACACACAAGGTGTTAACTATCTTTCATTGGAAAATATCCTTAAGTTACCCCCCCCCCCCCCCCGTCCCACACACACACCACACACACACACACACACAACACACACACCACACACACACACACACAAACACACACACACACACACACACAAACAAACACACTCACACACACAACAACAACAACCTATTATTGTGTTTTTGACTTCACAATGACATGCTGTTGTTCTTTGTTGTTGTGCGCCTACATATGCTGACATACTTCCTTTGTTCATGTTAACTGTTTGCCAAACAAGTGACGAGTTTCGGGAAATATTTCACACTGTTTTGTCTTCAGTGTTATTTTATACAATTTACTTTCTGTGTATACCCATCCGTCCAATAACTATATTGACACAAAGCCTGTCCTGGGGATGCCGGGGTCTCTTTCAGCATAGATAGCACCCCCACCTTCTGGAAAATTTGTGCAAGAAATTTCTTCTTTTCTATCAATTCCTTTGTTTCTCCCCTCTCCCCCCTGTCTCTCTCTCTCTCTCTCTCTCTCTCTCTCTCTCTCTCTCTCTCTCTTTCTGTCTGTCTGTCTCTCTCTCTCTCTCTCTCTCTCTCTCTCTCTCTCTCTCTCTCTCTCTCTCTCTCTCTCTCTCTCTGTCTGTCACATGCTTATTTTCTTCTTAGGCAACCCATTCTCCTACAGTTTTCCAAGCAAATTTGAACATTTTTGTTTCTTATTAACTTTATAATGAGCTGTCCTGAAGTCGGAATGTAATGTGTTGGCTGAGGCCAGTAGACAGGCCTCCTGCAGAGTTAGGGCAGAAGAAGACCAGGCACTACGTTTTCCACTCAAGATGGGATCAGTATAGTATAGTATGTTCTTTCGAGCCAGAAGGCCCATAGAGCCGGAGCTTATCCCGGTTTCCGTAGCGTTAAGCGAACTGATGGTTTTTCACCACCCCTGTGACAGGACGCTAGTCTGTCGCCAGATACTTCCCCAACAGAGCTGGTACCCACTTGTACACCTGGGTGGAGTGAGGAAAATAGGAGTAAAGTGTCTTTCCCAAGGACACAACACCGAGCCGAGCGGGGATCGAACCGCGACCTCTGGATCACGAGTTGACCGCCTAAACCACTCGACCACGGTGCCTCCGAAGATGGGATCAGGGAAGAAAATAATAATTATTGATATAAAAATCAAACACAAAAGCCAGTGTTAGTATTGTATTGCGATGCTTTGTTTTGTATTGCTTTAGTTTGCTTGTTTATTCGTTTCCTTGTTTCTCTAACTGGGGGACTTTCGTTTCCTTTTTTGTGTTTTTGTTTGGTGTTGGGTAATCTGCCGTCAATGAAATGCCCTTCTACACACTTTGTTTGTTTGGGGCGTTTTGCTTTTTTAAATAATTAGTGAATAGGTAGGTTGCAAAATCTTCAGTGATACCCCCATGGTCTACAGGACTACCAGAGAGGCACAGTTGAGGTGAGGTGGTGAACAGGCTTGCCCATCTTCTCTATAATCCTAGCCAACAGCAGTCCCAATGTAGTAGTCTAAAATTTGTAGCCTATACAAGCACAATCTCACTAGAGGCCTTTTAAATTTTCAGCAATGTTAAATAACTATAGCTGTGTAACCCTTCAAAAGGAGTTAAGGTCTAATCCTTGTGTCTATAGGCTCCATTCAGGTGGCAGTACATGATCCTCAGCTCTGCCCATCCAGACCTCATTCCACACCTTCTTAAGCTCACCTCAGCACAGATGGAAGACAAACACTCACAGCATACCTACCTACCTGCCTACCTACCTACCCCTACCCCCTTACTTACCTTCCTCCCCCTGCTGCTGCCCTGCCTACACCCTTTCTTCAGCCAGTGCTGGGACTCTTCTCCACTCCCCCCCCCTCCCAACCCCTTCCCTGTCTGTCCCTCTGTCCTTAATCCCGCTAAGCTAAGCGGGCAGAAAAGGCCTGTAGCTGACAAGTGCAGCTTTGGCTGTACTGTGTGTGGCCAGCCAGTGCTGGTGACAAATGACACTGCAGCACGTGATCACCGTGGTCACAGACACCAGGCTTATCCACCCTCCAGTGCTGATTGTCTATCCCCTGGTAGGGGGCGGATTGGGCCCTGGATCGATTCTTTTGAATCGCTGATTGAAAGAAATCGATCTGTACATTTACTGGTTGATTTCTTTGGCCTAGGTGAAGAACTGTGCTTGTGGAGAGAGGGTGGAAAGAGTGGAGGGGGGGGGGGATGGGGGGCTGGTGTCACAGTGCTCACAGAGCTTTGGTGAATGGAGCACTGCTTGTACCAGCCTTCAGTCTCTGTCTCTTGTGCTTTGATTTTTTTGTAGAAGATATAGCTCTATATAAAAATTCCCTTTGTTATTAATTGAGCGCTTTGATTTGCTGCTTTACAAGATTCAGCGCTATATAAATTCCATACATTATTATTATTATTATTATTATTATTAAGGGAGGGAAGTTTTGCTTTTAATGGTGGTACTGTGTGTATATGAAACTGACTTAATCACCCAAACTCAGATGTGAGAGAGAAAACTGAACAGTGTCACAATATTCATGGCCATTATGTAAACAGGCCATTTAACAGGAGTTGTGCCTTACAACTTTTCTCTAAGCAATATATCAGATAATAACACATTATACTTCTTGACATTACATCAATTCGGTCATCAACACATTTCATAGCCCCACTCCCCCTGAACAACCCGTTATATCCCTCCTATCATGTTATGCTCACATGGGGGTGCGATAGCCTAGTAGTTATCCGAGATCCAGTCACCTATTAAAAAAAAATTGCATGTACACACAAGTGTCCTGTTTAGACATCATCCCGGTGGGTTCTTAACGGTGGGTAAAAATGGTCGCATACGCAGAATCTCACCAGTGATGAACCTCAGAGATCCAGCTGAGTAACAAAAAAGAATATACATCCCCCACCCCCCTACCTTCCTCCACTTCACAAACACGCATTCAACATTTGCACTCAAAGAGAGACAGACAGACAGACAGACCATCAGGCCAACAGAGACCACGTCAGACCTTTCCCTTGACAGGGTAAAGAGGAATGCCAGGAGCTTAGTGCTGAATTTTTTTCAGGTAATTTTTGTTTTGGGACAACTTAAATCTGACGGAGCCCATTCCTCTCCAGACAAGTGATTGCATGCTAGGTATGTTCGTGCTTTCCTTATCCCAAGTCGTATATGACCAACTCTGTGTAGCAGGTGGACAAAATACTCGAACAGTCTTAGGTTCAATTCTACCCCAACACACACACTCTCTCTCTTATATATCCCTAAGGGTGGGGACTGGATGTAAAAAAGCACACGGGTGCCTTCATTATCCTCGAAATAAAAGAATTTGTCATTGTCATTGTCTTCTAAGCTACTACAAAAGATGGATGGGTTTTGTGCTCTGCGAAAATCTCCCACTTCACTCTCTCAGGTCAGGAGTTCCATCTCAGCACCACTTTAAATGGGGATGTTCTCTTGATGGGGACATGAAGTCTGAATGTGTGGGTTGAGGCCAGGGGGGGCAGACTCCTGCAGAGTCACAAGCACAGGAGAAGACCAGGCAGTTCGCATTCCACCTAATTAGAGAACAGGGGAAGAAGAAGAAGAAAGATGAGTTCTTCAACCTGTGCATAAGATGCTCTGCATGTGTTCTACGCGTGGTCCTCGGCTAATGTCTCATGTGAAGGACATTGGGGGGAGTGGTGCCAGAATTAATGTTCACTACAGGAAGAACACTTTTCCTTGAACGCCAGACACCTTAGCGGAGACTGGAACCCGTGCCCTCAATTGCCGTCAGATTACCAGTAGGATGCTCTGACAACATGACCCCTAGGTGCTGACTGTCCATAATTATTAATTCTGTAACGTATACTGACTGATCTCTTTATAGTGTCACTGGCTTTCACACAATTATGGGTTCTTAATTAAGAAACAGTTTTCGCCATACAGGTCGGATTAAAGAAAATTAGCAGGGAAGGAAGGAAGGAAAGAAGAAGAAGAAGAAGAAGAAGAAGAAGAAGAAGAAGAAGAAGAAGAAGAAGAAAGAAGAAGAAGAAGAAGAAGAGAAGAAGAAGAAGAAGAAGAAGAAGAAGAAGAAGACCAAACAGAAGAAGAAGAAGAGAAGAGACTCAAACAGAAGAAGAAGAAGAAGAAGAAGAATTTTTTTTATCTTTGGCCCAGGGTTGTAAATTAAAGAAACAAAGAAAAATATGACGGAAGTCAGTGCACTTATACATACTCATGTCTGTCAAACACAGATTGATAACAGCAACACAACCTTTATGTAATCATGTAACAATGTAGCAACATGGTCAATAGTATTATAATTAAATCAACTCCTAACAAAGATTTCACGTTAACATTACAATGAATCACGAAAACATTTTCAATAAGCGGAGATACATTCCTTTGGGTTAGTTAAACAAGTTCCCCCGAGGGGAAAGAAGGAGTTAACCAAGTTTTGATTTACCTTCATCAAAAAGAATACAGAGTTAGTGATGTAGCTTTTTAAAAATTATTTTATGCCTGTTTGTTTCAGCTTTTGTCTGTCTACCTCTTTCTGTCTGTCTTTGCGTCTGTCTCTTTGTCCTTTGGTCTATCTCTGTCAGTCAGTCACTCAGCCAGTGTGTGTGATGTATGTGTGTTGTGTGTGTGTGTGTGTGTGTGTTGTGTGTGTGTGTGTGTGTGTGTGTGGTTTGTGTGTGTGTGGTGTGTGTGTGTGTGTGTGACTGTGTGTGCGCGTTACGCGCGTGCGTTGTTGTGTGTCATATGTGTGTGTGTATTGTGTGTGCGTGGCGCGCGCGCACGCGTATGCTTGTGTGTGACTATGTGTGTATATGTGCGCGCGCGGGCATGTGTGTGCGCGCGCGTATGCGTGTGTGTTGTATCTGTGTATGTGTGTGTGCTCGCGCGCGCGACATGAATCTCGGAATATGTAGGAAAGACAACAAACAATAAGAGAGAACAACAGAAGAAAGCAAACCCCTCAGACAGACAGGGAGAAGCAGAGGCAGACAGACCCCACTATAAACCATCGCCGCCACGCCTTTGGGCCCTATGCATCAACGTCATCAAGGGCGGCAAGGCAGCGTCATGACGTGAAGGCTGTATGTCGTCACAGACAACAGGGGGGCTGTCTGGCACTGACCCTCCAAGAGCAACACCCTTCTTCTTCTTCTTCTAGAGAACAGACAGGGCTCTGTGAGTGAGCGTGTGTGTGTGTTTTGTGTGTGTGTGTGTGTGTGTGTGTGTGTGTGTGTGTGTGTGTGTGTGTGTGTGTGTGTGTCTGTGTCTGTGTCTGTGTCTGTGTCTGTGGCAGCAGGAAGCAGGCGGTGGGGCAGGGGGGGGGGGGGGGGGGATGGGGGGGAGGGGGGGGGGGGAGGGGGGGGGAGAGGAGGGGAGGGTTGATCCAGCTGTGTGGAGAGACATCAAAGTATTGACAGGACTGGAAGGAAGGAGGCAGGCGGAGTTGTTCAGTTAAAGTGCTTTTAGTTTAGGGTCTGTGGAGCCAGACAACAATGGACAAGAAGAGGGATCCCCCCCCCCCCTGCTCCTTCGCCCCCCCCCCACTCCTTAGGTTCCTCAGCTAGAGGTGGGTGTTTTTTTGGTTGTTGTTTTGTTTTGGTTTTTTTGTTGTTTGTTTGGTTGTTTTTGTTTGGGGGTTTTGTGTGTGTGTGTTTTTGTGTGTGTGTGGGGGGGGTTTTTTGGGGGTGGGGGGTTGGTTTGCTAGAGGTGTCTAGTTTTGAGGGAATCCCAAGTAGATATGAGAATGTTCACCTGTGAATTATTTTTATTTATTTTTTTATTTTATTCTTTTATATCGAGGATAATGGAATAAGCACTTATGTGCTTTTTCACATCCAGTCCCCGTGTGTAATCGGTTTTGTAAATTTTGTCATCTGTTCCCACCAGCACACAATGGCCTACTCTTACGAAAGGCGGAACAGGGTTTAACGTGCGCGCAAGATGTTCTGCGTGCGTTCGTAAACGGGGCCTCGGTTTATAGTCTCATCCGAAGGACTTTTGGGAGAGTGGAGTCTGTCTGCACTGATGTTAACTCCAGGGGAAAATATCCCCTTGAACGGGAATCGAACCCAGGTCGTCAGATTGCGAGCGCAATGTTCTGACCACTAGGCTATCCCGTCTCCCCTGTGTGTGTGTGTGTGTGTGTGTGTGTGTGTGTGTGTGCGTGCGTGCGTGCGTGCGTGCATGCGTGCGTGCGTGTGTGTGTGTGCGTGTGTGTGTATGTGTTAATGTGTAAATTTGATACATATTAATCCTATTTCTGGGTGGCTGCACGCCCCTAAATGATTTAAATGTAAGCGCTTTGATTTGTTGCTTTACAAGAATCGGCGCTACATGATGATGATGATGATGATGATGATGATGATGATGATGATGTGGTGGTGGTGGTGGTGATGGTGGTGGTGGTGGTGGTGGTGATGATGATGATGATGGTGATGATGATGGTGGTGGTGGTGGTGGTGGTGGTGGTGGTGGTGGTGGTGGTGATGGTGGTGGTGGTGGTGGTGGTGGTGGTGATGGTGGTGGTGGTGGTGGTGGTGGTGATGATGATCATCATCATCATCATCATCACCACCACCACCACCACCACCACCACCACCATCAACATCATCATCACCATCATCATCATCATAAAAATCAAGCAGAAACGCCCCGCACATCTCCCCACCCTGAAAGAAGCCCAAAGTACTAAGGAGAGCAGGCCACGGTGTGCCTGTGTGCCTGTGGGAACAACGAATGACAAACTGTACAGTCATCAGCCTCAAACTAAAAGGCCAGCTGA
The DNA here is from genome assembly GCA_028751875.1 of Rapana venosa. Classification (NCBI taxonomy): domain Eukaryota; kingdom Metazoa; phylum Mollusca; class Gastropoda; order Neogastropoda; family Muricidae; genus Rapana; species Rapana venosa. The sequence continues at coordinate 22,018,732 of CM054145.1, forward strand.
AGAGGGTGGACATTCCAAGCACACCGCGGGACTGACTCTCCTTCAGTGGACAGAACACGCCTCTGCCTAAAGCTCTGAGGCTCACACATGGTGAGGTTTTGCCTACGCTGCCATTTTCGCCCACCAGGAAGGTAGCTGCATCCCGACTTCGGGGATGCATGCTGGGTACGTTCGAGTTTACGTAGCCCGCCGAACGCTGACAATGAATTACGGGATCTTTAACGTGCACATTTGATCTTCTGCATGTGTATATACACGAAGGGAACTAAAGCAGAGCAGGTCTGCACTTGAAGTTGACCTGGGAGATCGTAAAAACCCCTCCTAGACGCAGCAGAGATTCGAACCCATGACTCCATGGGATAGAAGTCGAACGGCTTTAACCACTCGGCTATAGCGTCCGTCGAGGAGTTGTGTGTGTGTGTGTGTGTGGTGTGTGTGTGTGTTGTGTGTGTGTGTGTGTGTGTGTGTGTGTGTGTGTGTGTGTGTGTGTGGTGTGTGTGTGTGTGTGTGTGTGTGTGTGTGTGTGTGTGTGTGTGTGTGTGTGTGTGTGTGTGTGTCTGTGTGTGTGTCTGTGTGTCTGTGTGTGTGTGTGTTTGAGTGGTCAGGCTCGTAATAAAAGCGTATAGTTTTACTTTACATCAGTTCCTCAGAACTTGACCATGGAAAAGGTGACCCATACCCCCCTCCCCCCACGCCCTCCTTCCCTTCCTAAAGAAGTGGTATACTTTGAAAAACATCTTCGCTGTTCTCTACACTAGGTAAGATGAAACGACAACTATAAGCTTGCTTTGAAGATGGCTTCCACCATCATTTTTGACAGATAACTTTTCAGCCCAGGACAGTCTGAAAGCGAAGCTTACAATGAAATCTGACAAAATGTGTTTGCCCGTCAGTTTGTGAGTAGCCTTTGTAGTTCGATAATTCTTTAAAGTTCTGGGCAAATCGTAAGTTCCTGTGGATAAACTATTCCTTTTACAAACCTATTATCCAAAAAGATCCACAACAGGATCTCTACCCACAACTACAATCAAAATGATTCTAAAATGAAAGAAAAACACACCAAAAAATACAACTGTCCTCACTCTCCTGTGATTGAGAAAAAAAAGTCAGTGAGAACTGACATATGGACCAGTCATTGAAATGATTGATTAAACACACCACAGAAAAGGTGAGGCAGGGGTGAAAGGGGCTGGGTAGATGCTAGGCCTAGGCCTATACCCAGCCCCTGAATATCAACAGTAGGGGTGGACCACAAAGGAAGATTGCCCAGAGGGGTGGACAGGGAGGGCATGACCAGAAGGACAGCTGTACAAACCACAGACATGTCCCCCTTTTGCCCTGAATGAAGTGACTGACCCAGTCCACCCCACCCACCCCGCCCTCTCCCCACTTCCCCTATCTCCCCTCACCGCTTCGAATCTCTCTCCCCACCCACCCCTCCTCTCCTTCCTTCCACCTGACTGTGCCAGAAGAGGAAGGGATGAAGGATGCTCACTTCCTACTGTAGGAAGGAAGGAGGCCTGGGGTGGGGTGGGGGGTGTGATTATCTTTAAATCTGTACCCAAGTCTAAGAGAGGGATACCCACCCCTCTACCCCTCCCACCCACCTGCCAGCCACTTTAGTCCAGTCCTGATTTCTGGGTGTCAAAAAGATGGGAGGAAACTAGGGTGGAGTGGGGGGGGGGGGGGGGGGGGGGGGGTGGCAGCTTCCTTTCCAAGCTTGATGAGAAATCACGTCATAACTGTAACCAGTGACGTGGAACTAACGGGTGGGAGTGGCGGTGGTGGTGGGGGGGGGGGGGGGGGGGGAGTCCAGTGGTGATGGTGGTGGTGGTGATGAAGGGGAGGGAAGGTGGGGTGGAGGGTGTTTGTACACACACGTTCCAGTGTCCAGTGTGAGGGCAGATAGTGACCATTGTCCTCAACATGCAGTCCATCCTGCCTGCTCTTTCCTTCCGCTGATGGCACGCTTCCTCCAACCTCTACTCCTCCCTCACCCCCCCCCCCCTGCTCCACTCCCCTTTCCCTCTCCCCCACCCCTTTGCAGGTTGCCCACTTTTGATGAGTATCCATCCATCTCCAGCCTGATTCAAGCATCAGCAAGACCTGTCTTGGAGTGTCATGGGAGGGACAGCGAGTCTACACTTACATTCAAGCCTAGATAGGATCACTATTGAGAGAGAGAGACAGACAGACAGAGAGAAGGAGAGGGAGAAAGAGAGAGAGAGAGAGAGAGAGAGAGAGGGAGAGAGAGAGAGAGAGAGAGAGAGAGAGAGAGAAGGAGAGGGAGAAAGAGGGAAAGAGAGAGAGAGAGAGAGTGAGAGAGAGAGAGAGAGAGAGAGAAAGAGAGAGAGAAGGAGAGAGAGAGAGAGAGAGAGAGGAGAGAGAGGAGAGAGAGTGAGTGAGAGAGAGAGAGGATGGTGAGAGAGAGAGAGTGAGTGAGTGAGAGAGAGAAGGAGAGAGAGAGAAGTCAAATCAAATTCTTTCTATTCTTTTAGAGACAGAGAGACACAAAGACAAAGAATGTGTGTGTGGTCTTTATTTTATTTATTTATTTATTTTATTCTTTTATATCGAGGATAATGGAATAAGCACTTATGTGCTTTTTACATCCAGTCCCCGTGTGTATGTGCTTTTGTAAATTCTGTCATCTGTTCCCACTGGCACACAATAGCCTACTTTTACGAAAAGCGGAACAGGATTAACGTTGTGCGCGCAAGATGTTCTGTGTGTGTGTGTGTGTGTGTGTGTGTGTGTGTGTGTTGTGTGTGTGTGTGTGGTGTGTGGTGGTGTGTGTGTTTTGTGTGCGTGTGTGTGTGTGCGTGTGTTTGTGTGTGTGTTTGTGTGTGTGCATGTGTCTGTGTGTGTGTGTGTGTGTGTGTCACAGTGTGTGTGTGTGGCGCGCGGGTCAAAGTCTAACTTTTATTTTCAGATGGTTAATGTGTGTGTTTGGGCGCGTGCGCGTATGTGTATGTGTGTGTACGCGCGCGCGCGCGTGTGTGTGTGTGTGTGTTTGGTGACAACAGAACAAAAGAGAGAGTGGGGATAGAAGGAGGGGAGGGCCCTGCACAGACAGACACACTAGAGGGTCTGATGATAACTGTTGATTATGTTGCTGTCCAGGGGGGGGGGGGGATAAGGCCCCTCCCTGTTTGGGGGGTGGGGGGGGGGGGTGGAGTGGACAAATGAACTCTCCCCTCAGAGTGATTGTTGCCTTTAATGAAGGCAAGGAGGGTGACAGGTTGTGCCAACGCTCCACAGTTAATAGGATCACCCCGGAGATAACTGCTGGTTCAGGGTGGAAGTGTTACAGAACAGTCACCAGGACTGGTGGCTGGGTCAGTTCTATCAAGGTCTAAATCAAGGGTTCTGTTTCTGTTTCTGTTTCTGGCAGTTTAAAAACACGGTGTAGGTGAAATCCAACAGGCTAATCTCTACTAGGTTAACGGGTGCCATCTACCACCTTGTATGAAAGATAAGGGGGGGGGTGAGGTTTTGCCAGACCTGTTTGAGCTCAGAGCACTTAGCGTCACAGAGCAGCAGGACTGTCCACAATGTTCGGAAAGAAAATTATAGTGTTCACACTATGTTAGTGTCATGTCACCCTATAGCGTCACATCACCCTGCAGTGTCATGTCACCCTTTAACGATTTTTTCATAATAATTCTGAGAGAGGGAGAAAGACAGATAGGCCGAAACAGAGACATGATCAGCTGAGATATCAAAATTTGATAGATTCTGCCTTTTTAAAATGTCCAGCCAATGTCTCTATCAATCATGGCTTTAAAATCAGTAGCTGAACTCTTTACTAACCCCAAATCTCATCACCACAGTTCTACCTGTAGGTGCACCATCATATCAATATACTTCACAGAGAGGCTTCCTCTGACTAGGGTAGGCCTATCTAGCCTAGTAAGTATGGACATATACAACTAATAAACGCTAGGATCTGAACAAAGATGGAGGCTTTCCATGCCACGGACCACATTCCTCGTCTACTCCCCCACGTCATTGAAATGTCGCGATCTGTTTACATCCCAATATCCAAGCTGTGTCATTTCAGCCAGGGGATGGGTGCCACTAGGTGACGATTCCAACCAGGACACACAGAGTTAATTCGCGTGTCAGGCCATCAGCCCCCTCCTGCAGGCCCGGTACTACAGGTGGGAAGCAAAGAGTCAACCCTTCTCTGCAGGGGTCGTGTCAGCCTGGAGGGCTGTGAAAATGGTCCCCACCCATCCCTTGTTCTCTCACGTCCGTCCATCCCTTCCTGATTCAGATTCTCATCACAGCTTGTGAGGCCTGCCTGACCCAGGAGACAAGCCATGACCACTGCTGGTCAGGATAGAAGGGTGGGGTGGCTGGCAAGCCAAGTGCTGGCATGTGGTGGTGATGGTCAGCGTGGTCAGTCCAGTATAATAATACTGGGAGTTTAGGTTCCATCCTGTCTTGTTGTTAGATCTCCAATTGAAGGGATGGGGGAGGAGGGGTTGAACAAGGGAGGGGTGGGGGGTCATTAATGGGATCCGAAAATAGAAATCCACTCTCCAGGGAAAAAAAATCTCCAAACTAGTGATGTAACTCCGTCAAGTATTCAAAGGTTTATAATGATTTCGTTCATTTCGAGAATACGTAACTATGTTGCCTAAAAAAAATTAAAACTATGTTGCATAAACATGTGCGAGCTCGATGTTTGCACAGAGGGCATGATGTGTTGGTTATGTACTGTATGATGCTGTAAGCTCTATGATGATATGTATGTGACTCACTCTTTTATGCTTATCCTCTGCTCCTAACTTAAATGAATTTCTCTGTTTGAGATAAAGTATTTGAATTGAATTCAATCCCACGTCTTGCCCAAAATTTGGAAGTACCCGAAGTAAGTGAAATACTAGGACCCACATAAGAACTTTCTTATGCTAGAATGAAATATGATACATGGCGGCCTTCAGTCTCGGAAGACTCTGGAGTTGCGCTCTATGTGTTCATTCTGGCTGGGCAGTCCGACACGGGAATGACAGTATGAAATTTGAAGTGGGGCTGTTTTCATCCATAACCAGTTTCTAGCTGCACAAACTTCATCATTCTCTCTTCAGGAAGGAGAGGGGGGAGGGGGGGGCGACCTCTCTGAAACAAGCCTCTGTTACTAACTCACAACCTCCTTGTACTTCTTCTCAAGGTGTGGGGGTGTGAGAGCACAGTCCCTGGGAGTCTCCCACTGCTAAGTAGAGGAGGGGGTGGGAGAGACAAACTCAGTCAGTCTTTCTTACTAGTTCTGTTAGTTACACACAAACACACACACACACACCACACACACAACACACACACACACACACACACCACACACACACACACACACACACACACACACACACACACACACACACACACACACGCACAGAGAGAGAGAGAGAGAGAGATACCCACAAGGAGACTTAGGCCCTATAGGCTACCTCCAAAGCCTTGTAACAGCTGATGCAAGACATCCCTCCTCCTTCCTGGCTAAGGAGCCTATGACTTCATCCCCAGCTCCTCAAGACCTCACTGAAGGAAGGTGAAGAGATCCAAGGGACACAAGGACTCAGCCAGTTCCCATCCATTCCGGGTGGGCAGTTGCTGTTGCCGGGTAGCAGAACACCCTCAAGCTCTTCTCTACAGCCTCTGAGTGGGGGTACTTAGCTTGGGAGGGGTAGACACAGTCTGAGTCACAAGCCCTGCAGTTTACAGGGATGGGACAGGTATGTAGTTAGTAGTTGAGTGAGGAAAAATGGCCTTTCATGGCCTTTTGAATTTTAGGCCCCTAGTCTCTAATCAGTCAGGAATTCCCCTCCACTGGGATTCTAAACTAACCTCAAACAACAATATTACCTTGAGACAGAGTTGTCTTTTGATGCGGCAGGAAAACTGCTCTACTGACATTGAGAGAAAAACGAACAACACAGACAGACAAAACAGACAAAAACCAGAGCAGCAGCAAACACATAACTGTAAAGTAGAGTCGTGTACACACTCACAGATAACACTCACTCGTACACACGCACGCACGCACGCACGCACACACACACACACTTCGCACATACACACGCACACTCAGCATGTACGCACTAGAACATGCATACCGCACATACACACACGTAAGAGTGCGTGTAAAAGAATAACAAAAGAAAACAAAAAACAGACACAAAGAAAAAAGATCACCCCCCCCCCACACACACACACACACACACGCACGCATGCACGCACACATACACATCGCATGTACACACTAAAATATGCATGCCACACATACAGGCACGTAAGTATCCGTATGTAAAAAAAAAAAACAAACAAACAAAAACGAAAGCCCAAAACAGAGACAGACAGACAGACAGAGACACAGAGAGACAGACAGACAGACAGAGAGGGACAGAGTGAGTCAGAGAGAGACACAGAGAAGAGAGAGAGAGAGAGAGAGAGAGAGGAGAGAGAGAGAGAGGAGAGAGAGAGAGAGAGAGAGAGAGAGAGAGAGAGAGAGAGAGAGAGAGAGAGAGAGAGAGAGAGAGAGAGAGAGAGAGAGAGAGAGAAGACAAGAGAAAAGAGCAGGTATACATATAACACAAATAAAACAGACAGGGACATAGTGAGAAGACACATTCCGGCAGGTTTTAGATTGTGAGACGGTCACGAAGAGACATAGCCAGAGATTAAGGCTACAATGCCTTTTATAGCCCTGCCGACCACGAAGGCCATGTCAAGACTGTTAGCTAGACTAGGCTAGCTCGTTGATTATCGTCTGAATAGGACATGGGCAGTCTGAGAATACAAAGACAAAAGTATAACTGTAGACCTACAACAGCACTCTCTTAACATTCTTGGCACATACCGTCTTTAGATTTTTTGTATAGGTATCATTTTCTCTCATCTTAATAATAATAATAATAATAATAATAATGATGATGTATGGAATTTATATAGCACTGAATCTTGTAAAGCAACAAATCAAAGCGCTCAGATGACTTTCTTTTTTTTAATTTATGCGTGTGTATGCGGTTTTGTAAATTTTGTCATCTGTTCCCACCGGCACACAATGGCCTACTCTTTCGAACAGCGGAACAGGATTTAACGTGTGCGCAAGATGTTCTGCATGCGTTCGCACACGGGGCCTCGGTTTATAGTCTCATCCAAAGGACATCTTCAACATTAAACATACTTTTGCTACCTAGATGGTGGGGGACGGGTTGAGGGAGGGGGGGGGGGGGGGGGGGGGGGGGGGGAGACGATCGCATACGTAAAAATCTCACCATTGGTGAACCTCGGAGCTCTAGCCAAGAAACAAAACAAAAAAAACACAACCCCCCAAAAAAACAACAGCAACAACAACAACAACAACAACCATACTTTCATTTGTCGTGAAACTAATTAACTAAGCAACTTGCCAGCCAAGGAAACAATCAAACACACAAAGGTTACCTTCTTTATCTTATATGAAAAATGTTTGTGTTCGTTCTTCGGCTAGTATGGAGTTCCGAGGCTCACCAATGGTGAGATTTTTTTTTTTTTTTTTGGCGTTTTGACCGCTTTTGCTCATCATTATTAAGGTAGCCACATTCTGACTTCGGGGATGATGTTTGAACACGACACCTGCCGTGCACGCATTTTTCTTTTTGTCATCGGTAATTACCAGCACGAATGGCCTACTCTTGCAAATGGAAGAATGGGTTTTAACCTTCGTGCAAGATGTTTTACGTGCGTTCGCACACGGTTTATAGTGTTAACGGTCATCCGAAGGGCTGTCTTTTCAGAACTGAATAAGTCAATGTTAGAAGTACTTAACCTCCTTTGAAACATTGAATTAATTACATATTAAAAAAAAAAGAATACAATACACAGTATTAGCTTTTAGTGTATTGTTGCTCTTCTACTTCTGTTCTGTATTTCATGCACGTTATTTATCTTATGAAGATTTTTTTTCCTCTATTTTTCCCCTTGTGAAGGAGTTCTGTTTACACACACACACACACACACACACACACACACACACACACACACACACTCACACACACCGCACACTCACACACACATCACACTCACACACACACCACACACACACACACACACACACACGCACACATACACACACACACACACACACACTCACACACACCACCACACACACACCACCACACACACAACACCACACACATACACAACACACACACACACACACACACACACACTCACAACACACACACACACACACACACACACACACACACACACACACACAACAACAACAACAACAACAACAACATCCACACAAATTTCTAGGACCCATACCACCAGTCAAGGGATAGGAAATAAGGGGGACAGGGTGGGGAAAGGGATTCTGGTTCAAAGGAGAATCGAATCCACGACCTTTCGCGATTCTAGACGCGAGCGTTACTGTCCACTGAGTTACCGAGAAAAACGACTGTAAACGACGAAGATTCACAAGTTGTCGCCATCCACTCCTCATGAGAGCATCCCACTCTAGCGCGATTATAAACACACAGGAGCTATTTCCGAACATCAGCCCCATCCAGGAAAACATCAGCATTCATCCACACCACCGACTACTACTCTATCGATAACTTGGCCCTGGAGATCTCCAAACACCTTACTCATGCTTTCCCCTAAAGTGAGTGAATGATGCTCTTACAAAGCTGCCTCCCTCCCTCCCTCTCCCTACAATGGCACGTAGCACAAACACGGCGCTGATAACGTCCACCCGGAGACTAAACGCTGGGGGAGGATCTGTTTGACTGGCAAATACCCCTTCCATCAGCGATACCCTGGATAAAACAGCATGTCTTGTGGGACAAGATCCATGTCTACTGCTGGGCTAGGGCCTACAGCTCTCAGTCTCTTCTTCAGCTAAAGCAGGGCGGTAGGCCTAGTAGGCCCTGTGTTGTGTGGGTGACGATTGTCTCTTGAGGTAGCCTCGTATTTGTTGGCATGTTTGGGTGGAGGGGCGTGAGGAATCTGCCTTAGAGAGTTGTGAGGTCTCTTTCAGGCGGTGTGGCCATCAGCTACCTCATCAGTGATATTACAACACAAACACCCACCCACCCACCCACTGGGTACCCACCCCTATCACTATTTTTTCTCCTAAACACGTTGCTGTTTATCACAGGATGACCCTGGCTGTGGCAGCAGAAGGGAAGAGAGAGAAGGTACACTGACTTTCCTGGCTTGCTTACTCACTGGCGCTATGATAGGGATTCTGCAAGAGCTTCGGGAATACACAGACGCAGTGTCAGAGTCTGGGAGAGTTGGGAGCAATGGGTACATCTTGTAGTGCCCTGAACAATGGGGGTGTCTAACTTCTTGTTCCAACGCTCAGACAGCAAGTATTGTTGTTTGTCATATGAGCAAAAATGCCTTGCGCTGAAGTTACGCACCTGACGAGTCAGGCTCAGCCCATCTGACTTCGGCGTAGGAGAAAATAGTTATCTTTTGCGTCTTTCTGGGGGGAAAAGGCAGGAGGAGAATGGAGCCATGAGGCAGAAAATAGACAAGAAGGAGGTGACAGGAAGAAAAGGAACAATGTAGAAACAAAGAGGGAGGTAGAAATGAGGGAATGATAGTAGCAGCAGAGGAGGAGTGTGTGTGTGCGTGCGTGCGTGGTTGTGTGTGTGTGTGTGTGTGTGTGTGTGTGTGTGTGTGTGTGTGTGTGTGTGTGTGTGTGTGTGTGTGTGTGTACGTGTGCGTGCGTGCGTTCGTGCGTGCGTGCGAGTGCGTGCGTGCGAGTGTGTGTGTGTGTGTGGCGCGTGCGTGCGTGCGTGCGTGCGTGCGTGCGTGCGTGCGTGCGTGCGTGCGTGCGTGTGTGTGTGTGTGTGTGTGTGTGTGTGTGTGTGTGTGTGGCTATAATATACCACGGGAAGAAAGATTTGTTCAAAATACAAGATGTCTGTTTTAGGGGATGAATTTTATTTCATCGTGGAATGTCTCTACTTCAAACATTTACCACAAGATTTTATTCTTCGGCATTTTCTTCAGTCCATGTCCAGTTATAATGTTTGTAGGGTGATGAAATGTCAATCTAAAAATGTTCTCTTGTCTTTATAAAATTCATAAGATTTGCCGGTATTTCTTGAAATTTCGTTTGCTGTCTTTCGCAACTGAAAATTGTATCAATGTACTCTAAAAAAATGTCTTTGAGTCTTTATTCTTCGTATCATTTTGCGTTGAACTGTTGCTTTTCAGTTCCTGTTAGCATAGATCATATTTTTGGGCGTATTGCTGTTGTATTTATTCTCCTTTTGAATTCGTTTGTAAATCTCCATATCCCAAAAGGGGTGAAAGGAAATTAATCTTGAATCTTGTGTGTGTGTGTGTGTGTGTGTGTGTGTGTGTGTGTGTGTGTGTGTGTGTGTGTGTGTGTGTGTGTGTGTGTGTGTGCGTGCGTGCGTACGTGCGTGCGTGCGTGGTGTGTGTGTGTGATATTGTGTGTGTGTATTGTGTGTGTGATATTGTGTGTGTGGTGTGTGTGATGTTGTGTGTGTGATGTTGTGTGTGTGTGTGTGTGTGTGTGTGTGTGTGTGTGTGTGTGTTGTGTGTGTGTGTGTGTGTGTGTGTGTGTGTGTGTGTGTGTGTGTGTGTGTGTGTGTGTAGTAAGGCAAAAGTATATTTTTAAAAAATTGATACACCAGCAAAGGTTGTTTTCCCCTGCACACACTCACATTAAGGATAACAAAATGCACTACTATCTTCTGAAGGTAACTGCCGTATGTTTGAATTGAAACTGCTGGCAGTTTATTGGAGACCCCAATTGACAACTAGGGTATCAGTGTCTTGTATAAGAGATCGGTCATTGGTACCCGGGCTTCTGA
>CM054145.1:22032081-22034581 GCA_028751875.1 Rapana venosa
AGACAAATAGAACTGCGTTCTTCAACTAGATACAGCTGCTCGAGTTGCCACCTTTAGACTTCAACCAGGGCACTGCCAGCTCCTATCCCATCTCCATGGCTAGAAAATATCTCACCCTGACCAGAGGCCCTGTGGCACAGGCCCCAAACCCCTTTCCATATTATGCAGCCTGTCCTACTTTCAACAATAAGACACCAGACCTGGCCCAGCCCAGGAGAGCTTCTATGGGGACCAGCGAGAAAAAACAAAAATGGGGACCAGAGAGGTTACTATGACAGACTGCAGACCTCATCATCCAGACCACACTAAAAATGTAGCCTGGCCAGGGAATGAAGAATTGCGAAGAAGAAGAAGAAGAACAAGAACAAGAACAAGAAGAACAAGAACAAGAAGAACAAGAAGAACAGAAGAAGAACCAGAAGAAGAACCAGAAGAAAACAAGAACAGGAACCAGAAGAAGAACAAGAACAAGAAGAACAAGAACAAAGAAGAACAAGAACAAGAAAGAACAAGAAGAAGAACCAGAAGAAGAACAAGAACAGGAACCAGAAGAAGAACAAGAACAGGAACCAGAAGAAGAAGAAGAAGAATTGCGAAGGAGAAGGAGAGTTGCGAAGAAGAAGAACTGCAAAGAAGAATTGCGAAGAAGAAGAATTGCGAAGAATTAAGAAGGAGAAACAACAACAACAACAAGAGATACAAATATACGAAAATTATTAGCAATAGTTATTTTTCCGAGGTTATAGGGTTTGTTCTTTGTTGTTGTTTTTTTATGTTTGCAATTTCACGCTCATGAATTTTACGGGGTTTGGGTTTTGGGGTTGTTGTTTGTTTGGTTGTTGTTGTAATTTCACATCTATGTATGTTCTTAAGGACAACACAAACATTCCTGACAATTCTTAGTCACACACACACACACACACACCCCTGTTCCCCTTAAAACATGACATCCTAATAAGTCGTAATAAGTTAAGTGACAGAATACCCTATTGTCTCCAATACAATCCAGTCCAATTCAGTCATATTGTTCGTATCCTTGCCGACCACGGTGGCCATATCATGAGGGCTGTCCACCTCGTTATTGTCTCTGTGTGACATGGTATCATCTTTTCTGATGTAACCGTCAGACCATTTCGCTATCTGGATAACGGTACAAGGTAGCGTTCATATACTAATCTCTCTGCAGTCAGTATCACCTGGCACGTGAGCTTTAAGGACGTGTCAGCTTTAAAGACAAACATCCATACACTGACATGATAGAGACAGGCAGCCCCTGCACAGGATAAAGCTAATCTGCCTCTGTTTCTCTATTGGTGTAATTTCCAATCGGAATTTGGTCACATTTTACTGATGTACCAAAGCACCTCATTGGCCCTGTGGGTGGGACATTTCATGCTTGATCCAAGGGTCACGGGTTCGATTCTCATTGTCGGCTGTTAGGTTTGAAAAGACTTACTCTTCTGAGTAAAAGTTATGTGTAGACGTCTATCGCTTTCCAGTCTTTTCTCTTCTTCTTCTTCTTCTTCTCCTTCTTCTTCTTCTTCTTCTTCTTCTTCTTCGAACGACACACATAGCAGCTATTGTTGTCTGTCACATAAGCGAAAGTGCTTTGTGCTACCTTCAAGCCTCTGACAAATTAGACCCAGCACAACCAACTTGGGTGTGGGAGAGAATTGTTCTCTTTTAAGTCTTTTTGGAAAAAGTCAGGAGAATGGACCGAGAAAGCAGAAAATGGACAAGAAGGAGGTGACAGGAAAAAAAGGAACAAGGCGGAAACAAAGAGAAAGATTGAAAAGAGGAAAAGAGGAGCAGATGTTGTTTATACTGACAGGCCCCCCGGTATCTCCCCGTGGGAGTCCTTTTGGTTGAGACTAGGTCTTCCTACAAGCTGTTGTTGCTGTTGCTGCTGTTGTTGTTGCTGTTGCTCCCATCCCTGCTGCTGCAGCTACTATTACTACTACCACCTCCCGTACTACTACCGCTACTACTATTTCTTCTGCTTTTTTTCCCCCCGGATGCATAACACATTGGTGCCACAAATGCACAAGCCAGCCATGGTACAGCAAGAGCTACTGAATCATGCTGACTGGTACTCTAGTACAAAGTCTTGTCTTCTGAAATTATTTACGTTCAAAATTCAAGCTGTATAGATTTTGCAACTTATATTAGTGGGCTGACTTACTTTTTTACTGAAACAATGATCCCAACATCTTTCCTAAGGCGAGTGTGAACATAAAGAGATGATACAGATAAAGAAGAAGAATGCGAAAGAAAGGTGTTACATAGCGAATACTTTACAGTGTTTTTGGATTTGGAAACACGATTAAGAAGAAAATATAGAAGAAAAAAAAGAGGCAGGGATTGGGGTGGCGGGGGAAGGGGCGGGGGGATGGGGAGGGGGGATAGGAGAAAGCAGAAAGGTATGGAAAAAAATAAAGAAAGAGAAAACAGAAAAAGAAAGCTAGTTTTCCATGACCTGCATGCAACTGATGCCCATTTG
>CM054145.1:22042081-22044581 GCA_028751875.1 Rapana venosa
GCACAACCTCAGGATGACTTGATGCCAGGAGTAAACAGAGTCTAAATAAATTAGGCTATCTACTATATTTAACAGGGATGTAGTTCTGCCTCACTCACTCACTGGTTCACTGGTCCCGTAACCCGCCGGGGTCGTGGGGGCGCTGCATGGTGGACGAACGGTGGACCAGCTGGCTCCACTTAGCGCGGTCGTGGGCAAGTGCCTGGGTGACACTGAAGTCCTCCCCTGTCCAATCACGGATGTCGTCGGCCCACTTTCTCCTCTGTCTGCCCCGTCTTCTCTTCCCCTGGACTGTTCCTTGCAGGATGGTCTTTGCAAGTCCTTCTGAGCGTGTTACGTGCCCATACCATCTGAGTTTCCTCTTTTTCGCCGTGGTCAGTAGGTCTTCATAACCCCGCACCTGTTGAGTGATCATTCTGCGGACTTCATTGTTGGTGACATGGTCCTTGTATGAGATGCCAAGGAGCCTTCTGAGGCATCTCATTTCTACTGCTTGGATCCTCCTTTGTAGGTCTGCGTTTAGTGTCCATGCCTCACATGCGTAAAGCATGATTGAGGTGACTAGCGCGTTTAGTAACTTTACCTTGGTTCCGAGAGGGATGTTTCTGTCTCTCCATATGGTCTTCAGTCTTGCCATTGCTGCTGCTGTTTGTGCCGCTCTTGCTAGGATTTCGGTCTTCGATCCCTCCTCACTTATGATGGCTCCAAGGTACTTGAAATGGTCAACTGTCTCCAGTTCTTTTCCGCTGAGAGTGATTTTGGTGGTGATTGGCTGGGCACTGTTTGTCATGAGCTTGGTTTTCTCGGCACTGATTTCCATGCCGTATGAAGAAGAGCAAGAACACTACAGGAGGAGCAGTTGAGTACAGAGAAGTAAACAAGAAGATCAGGAGAGACATGAAGAAGACCAAGGAGGAATGGATAGAGAAACAATGTACAGAAATCGAAGAGAGCCTGACAAAGAATAATAGCAGAAAAGCATACCAGATTGTGAAAGAGCTCACCAAACAGAAACAGGCAAGAGTCAGTAACATCCAGGACAAAGAAGGGAATTGCCTAACAGAAAAGAAGGAAATCGTTGGCAGATGGACGGAATACTGTTCCGAACTCTACAATCATCAGACGCTAGGCGACCCCAGCGTTCTTGCAAGCCAAGTCTCATCGAATAAAGACAACTTCCCAATTCTACGCGAGGAAGTAGAAGTAGCAATTAGATCGCTGAAGAAAGGAAAATCAGCAGGAATCGACAACATCCCAGCAGAGCTGATCCAACACGGGGGAGAAGCAGTGACAGACATCCTTACAAGTATCTGCAACAAGATCTGGCAGACCGGAGAGTGGCCTACACCATGGACCCAATCACTCATCATAACTCTCCCCAAGAAAGGAAATCTCCAGCAGTGCCAAAAACTACAGGACAATCAGCCTCATAAGTCATGCCAGTAAAGTCATGCTGAAAGTGATCCTGAACAGGCTGAAGCCACAGGCAGAAGAGATCATTGCCGAAGAGCAGGCCGGTTTCCGCCAAATATGAAGCACCACAGAACAGATATTCAACCTGAGGGTTCTGTGTGAGAAATACAGCCAGCATCAACAAGACATCTTCCACATCTTCATTGATTTTAAGAAAGCCTTCGATAGAGTATGGCATGACGCTCTGTGGGCCACCATGAACAAATTCAACATGGGCCAGAAGCTGATCCACACCATCAAGGAACTCTACTCAAAGGCCACCAGTGCAGTACTCGTACAGGGCACGGTAGGGGAATGGTTCCGTACCTCAGTTGGGGTCAGACAGGGATGTCTGCTGTCGCCGACACTATTTAACATTTTCCTCGAACGCATCATGACTGACGCCTTGGAAGACCACACAGGCACAGTCAGCATTGGAGGGCGAACAATCACCAACCTCAGGTTTGTCGATGACATTGACGGTCTGGCAGGAAATGAAGAGGAACTGGCCAACCTAGTGAAGAAACTGGACGAAAGATGAACAAGAAAGACATCCTGATCATCCAGGGAGACTGGAACGCCAAGGTGGGCGGAGACGCACTGAAAGACTGGAGCAAATTCTGCGGTCCCTCCTGTAATGCAATCACCAATGAGCGAGGACTCCGACTACTGGAATTTGCCAGCTACAACGACACGGTGCTCGCCAATACCCTTGGAGAACACAAGGCATCCCGACGCTGGACATGGCATGCACCCAATGGGATCCATCACAACCAGATTGACTACATCCTGGTGCAGAACCGGTTTCGATCTGGCATCAACAGAGCCAAGACGAGGACATTCCCAGGTGCAGACATGGGCAGCGATCATGACCTCGTGCTCCTGAACTTTAGAGTCCGATTGAAGAAGACCAATAAGACAAAGAACACCAGACTCAAGTTCAACCTGGACAAACTGAAGGACCCCACCATCGCCGAGTCCTTCCAAGCAACAATAGGAGGGAAATTCGCACCACTGCTGGCACTTGAAGAAGATGCCGAAACGATGA
>CM054145.1:22047081-22067081 GCA_028751875.1 Rapana venosa
GGCAGAAACAAAGAGAGAGATAGAAAAGAGGGAATTCTTAGGACAGACATTCCAGAAGGTAGGGAATGCCATTTATATTGACAGGACCCTGGGATCCCCAATGGAGATTATGGCTTTTGATATACAGTCAATAATTATACCGTCTTCCGCCTCATCCACCACACCCTCTCTCTCTCTCTCTCTCTCTCTCTCTCTCTCTCTCTCTCTCTCTCTCTCTCTCTCTCTCTCACTCACTCACACACACACACACGGGTGAGAACGTTATGTAAGTGTTATTGTCACATGAAACTAGCAGACACATCTCTATGTTCTGATGAAGTCGAAATATGGTTGCATGATTATAATGGTAACGTAACTTAAAAACAGTCGTACACGCAAACTTCTCATCCAGTGTGCATAAAAATGTACAGTCTCACAATGATTTTCAGGTGGGATGAGTGAGGCTGAGTGCGTAGTTTGGATGACTCCAGGGCTTTAAGCTGGTGAACGCATAACAACAACAATGCAAAGTCCTACAAAAGCATTTCCATGTGGAGAAATAAACTCTAAGACAAAAAAATAATAAAACTGGGGAGAAAAACCCACAAGCAGGTTTTTCTTTTGTTTGCACAGCTATGTTGGGTAGACTGCGTAGTGCCTGGTCTTCTCCTGTGCTTGTAAACTCTGCAGGTGGTCTGCCTGCTGCCCTCAGTGGCCACGTTTCCATTTAGGCAGCTCATCAGAAAGTCTATAAGCATTATCTTTCTTTTTTTTTTTTAAAAGGCAGGAGAATGAGCTGGGTAGGCAGAAAATAAGCATGAGAGTGAATGCATAGACAAGTAGAGAGAAAGACAGAAACAAAGGGAGTGATTGAAAAGGAGAAATTTCTATCACAGAATTTCCAGAACATGGGGATGCTACTTATACTGAAAGGGTCCCATCAGGGAGGGGTCACAAGCTATTAAAAAAAAGAATTAACTCTAAAAATGAATTAAAAAAATGAAGGGGGTGGGGGGGGGGGGGACCCAACACAAATGAATAACACAAACAAACAACACACAAACAAAATTTTTCTTCCACATAGCAGTAGTTCAGTTTGCGTGGAGTCTGCAACCAAGGAAGTTGAGAGGCGGGCTGTGATTGGTCCTGTTTGCCGGATGTGCCCCAGTGACCCGATGATGCTCGTGAGCATTACTGGCCTGGCACTACAGAGATCTATTTCCCGTCAGATAACTGCATCTCCACTGAGTGAGTGTGTGTGAGTGTGTGTGTCGTGCCTGTTACCCTCTTCATCATCTTTGTCCTTTGTTGCTAAGGCACTTCACTCACTACAGTCACTGATGGTTGTGTTCTCTTTGTTTTGGGGGGTTTCCAAGAAAAACAAAAACAAAACAAAAAAGACAGGTCAATTCCGGCCCGTCTCCAGCTGTGTGTTTTGCAGCTAATCAGTGAAGTACACTTGGGGGCTGGCTGGATGAGAGTGGGGTTGCAACCACTCTCCCTGGACTTTCTAGAAGTCCAGTCAGCTGAAAGTGATGATCCGCCTCACAGTTATAATTTGCTGTTTTGTAGGGACAGAAAGATAGGTAGGTGACTGACTGTCTTGTTGTGAGGTACAGGTGTCTGCTCATGACAATTCTTTCCTGGACCTCCATCAAACAGTGGTCAGACAGACTAACTGAGCAGAAGCCAGAGGCCTTCTTAGGGTTAGAGCCAGAGGCTAGCTGGGCAGAAGCCAGAGGCCTTCTTAGGGTTAGAGCCAGAGGCTAGCTGGGCATAAGCCAGAGGCCTTCTTAGGGTTAGAGCCAGAGGCTAACTGAGCAGAAGCAAGAGGCCTTCTTAGGGTTAGAGCCAGAGGCTAACTGAGCAGAAGCCAGAGGCCCTCTTAGGGTTAGGGCCAGAGGCTAGCTGGGCAGAAGCCAGAAGCCTTAATAGGATCAGAGCCAGAGGCTAACTGGGCAGAAGCCAGGGGCCTTCTTATTCTGCGTCTTTCTAACAATTGTTTCCTCCGTCTCCATCACACGGTGGTCAGGCTCACTTGGCAGAAGCCAGAGGTCTTCTTGAGGTCTTTGCCTTCTTGAAAATATCTATTTATTTAGTTATTTATTCTTTTATTTTGAGGATCCCCGTGGGCATGCCAGGGTCTGTCAGTATAAATAGCATCCCCATCGTCTGGAAATTCTGGGCTATGAATTCCTTCTTTTCTGTCCCTCTATTTGTTTCTGCCTGGTTCTTTTACTTTCTGTCACCTTTTTATTTCTTCTATTTTCTACCTTCTTGGTCCATTCTCCTACCCTTTTTTTCCAGAAAGACGTAAAAGACAACAATTCTCTCCCACGCCCAACTCAGATGACTTGTCAGGTGCTTAACAGCAGTGCAAATAATTTCTGCTCAAAAGATAAACAACACAAAATGCTGTCTGAGCAATAGACGACGAAGAAGATGGAGGATAATGGAATAAGCTCATGAGCTATTTTACACCCAGTCCTCATGTGCATGCACTTCGTAAATTCTGCCATCGATTCCCACGGGCACACAATGGCCTACTCTTCCAAAATGCAGAACAGGTTTTAACGTGTGCACAAGACATATCATGGCGGCTGGCCTCTCGCCAGGTTAGAGATAAGTCTTTCGTCTTGCCAGCTGAGCTCAATATAAATGTCTCCAGCTGTTTCAGCACTGGTCTTTGAGGCGAGTCATCGTCTCCTTGCTGATGGCGTCTGGTAGCGACAACCAGCCATACCAGGCTTCAGTTCAGTTCTTGGGTGCAGTGTGGAGCTCTGCTCACCTGAGGGGCTGCTGCCTTGGTGCCATGTATGTTCTGCCGGTATCCCTCACTCTCTGTGCTCTCTACTTGCTTCACGTTGCTAGACTTCTTCTCTCCTTCGCTTATTACTCCGTCAGATGGGTTTGGGAGAAATAGTGGCAAGTCCTTTCCAGCTCCTCTCGTGGGCCGTACAGCTTAGTTTGCAGGATTATCTCTGTCAGCCACACAATCTTCCTCAGGTTGCTGAATAACGTGCACATCTGAAGGATGTGCTCGCCAGTCTGGATTTCTTTGCCATGGGCACACAAGGGAGGGGTAACGAGTTTCAGCTTTGTTGCTAGACTTGAACGGCATGGCACTTTGGTTTGCAGAGCTAACTGCACACCTGTCTGCTGTCTTCTCTTTGGTCCATACCGTTCTGTCTTCTTCCTGGTGGACGTTTGCTCTAGCGCCGCTTTTATCCTCAGTTGCTTCATAAATCTCCAAAGCTTTGGCCATCATTCAGCAAGTTCAGTAAATCTGTGTTCTCTGGTGTTCTGCGTGCTTGTAGCTTGGATTTCAGGAATCTGGTTTTATCTTGCAGAGGTATACTGCTGTTTTCTGTGACAGATTGATGTCAGCTTCCTTTTTGGCTTTTTTAAAGGCCTCTTGCAGTTCTTTGTTACTAACTAGAGTAGAACCAACCTAGTGTTGTAAGGGGGAGAGGAGGATAAAGGTCGGACGCTAGTAGTAGTAGTAGTAGTAGTAGTAGTAGTAGTAGTAGTAGTAGTAGTTAGTAGTAGTAGTAGTAGTAGTAGTGGAAGTAGAAGTAGTAGTGGAAGTGGAAGTAGAAGTAGTAGCAGCAGTAGCAGTAGCAATATATATATATTTTTTTATTGTTTCATCTACCAAACAACACACAGCTCAAGCAGAATAAAAAGGCTGTCTTTCCGTCCTATGTCATTCCGTAGAACTTCATCAACCAGCCTTTCGAGGTTGAAGAAGAATTAAACATCACCTCTGACTTGTTCACCAGACAGCAAGGAGAATGGCTTTGAAAACGCCACACACACGCAGTAATATTAAAGTTTAGTCGCAGGATTCTTGATTCATACTGACCAATGAAGAATACATTAGGAAGCTGAGACAGACCAATCTTGACCACCCATTGGAATCAGCTGACAAACATAAACTTAGAAGCAAAAATCAACAACTATTATTCTGACTACACAACAAAATAGGCTGATTCACTAAAGAGGAGGGAAGGGAATGAAGGGGGGGGGGGGGGGGATGAGGGTCTAAGATGTCCCAGACACTTAAGCCATCATCAGCCATGTTGAAGTGCTCACTCTAGACTGTTGTAGCCAAGATTCCAAAGCCTCATAAGCAAATGGTCCCCTAGCTCTGACACACAGAAAGAGAACCACAGGTACTCAGCAGTATTGAAGGAAGTTTGACATCCTCTCAGTGTAACCTTACTCAAGGGACAAAGAGGATGCTAACAAAGCCATACCCCCTACACCTTCCCAGTGCAGTCCAATAGCTCAGTTTCCCACGCTATCATCTGCACTTTCTCTACCTCACATAGCTGGCCACTTGAGACAAGGGACTGGGGGTGAGTACAGTCTTGGACTCTTTTCTTTACAAACCTCTTCATGCCACAAAGCCATGAGGCTGCCTGTACACAAACAGACCAGAGTTTTGTCTAGACAGCCCCCCACCAAACACTCTCCCCAAGCAAGTGATTCAAAATTATACTGAAAAGCAACTTACAAAGAAACCTTAACTGCCTCCTTTAGAACCACTGACCTTAGCATATCAGGAATTTTTTAAAAAACCAAGTTGATCACATTCTTTCTATAAGGAGGAAGGGGGAGAGGGGAGTTGTAATTCAAACACTATAGAGAGCAAAGTAATTATAACACTGGCATTTCGCGGTATGGTTTGTCAGTCAGCCTTGAGTATACATTCACTCAAAAGTCTTTTACCACCAAGTCATATTTGTACCCCTGGATCAGTACATATCTCTCTCTCTCTCTCTCTCTCTCTCTCTCTCTCTCTCTCCCCCCCCCTCTCTCTCTCTCTCTCTCTCTCTCTCTCTCTCTCTCTCTCTCTATATATATATATATATATATATATCTCTCTCTCTCTCTCTCTCTCTCTCTCAGGAGTGCTGGTGCAATGGTGGTGCCCAGTATGCCGTCTTGTTGTTCCACAGTGGCAAGGTTACTTTCGTTCAGGACACGAGGTCCCTCATCATCTGGAACACTGCTAGGTCAATGATCACGGGCGGACGGGATAGCCTAGTGGTCAGAACATGCGCTCGCAACCTGACGACCTGGGTTCGATTCCTGTTCAAAGGGATATTTTCCTCTGGAGTTAACATCAGTGCAGACTCCACTCTCCCCAAAAGTCCTTCGGATGAGATTATAAACCGAGGCCCCGCGTGCGAACGCACGCAGAACATCTTGCGCACACGTTAAATCATGTTCCGCTTTTCGTAAGAGTAGGGCAATGTGTGCCGGTGGGAATAGATGACAGAGTTTACAAAACCGCATACACACGGGAACTGGATGTAAAAAAGCACGTGAGTGCTTATTCCATTATCCTCGATACAAAATTTTTAAAAAATCACTGCCCCAAGCTTCACATTCACAAGAATGTTTGCTACGGTGAAGCCCATGTCAGGAATAGAATGGTACCCTGCTATCTTCTGGAACAGAACTAAGGCACTCAGTAGGACTGCTGGTCAGGATGAGAAAATGTCATGTTGTCAGTCCTCTATGTTTTTCACCTCTGCAGTCCATGGCACTGCGTCCTCAGCTTTGTGAGTAGCCGCTAAAATCACCCATCACTGGTGTTTTGAAGTCTGCCATGCTGAGGAAGTCAACAAACAAAGATCACTCACCATGAGAGCAAGAGGTCACAAGCTGCAGCGGGTTGTTTTTTTTCTATAGATCAACTCAACTTTCAGGATCTTGTATTCAGAGTCCTCCATTTCGTTCCAAGCAGACAATCACTGATGCTATCTCTGACCCGTGTCAGAACCTCCCTCCCTCCCTCCCCTTTCCTTTGGTCACTACAGCCAGGCCTGAAGCTTTAGCGTTCTCTCACCTTCAAGGTTCTGTTGCTTTACAAGCACATCACCTGGACACAGCACACCTGGATCGTTATGTTTATGTGTCTCATATGCTCTAATTCAACATTTCTGTTCAGGACACTTTAAGTATTTCAGTGTATGACCAAGATGGGCACGTGGCTGATGGACTTTCTGCCTGATTTGACGCAGCCAGTACCTTTCCTTCCTCTTCTCCAAGCACCTCAAGACAAGTAGAGGAATCCCCAGTCACTAGGGGTGATTTCCAAACCCCAACCCTGCTCTACTCTGAAGGGACCTCAATGGAAAGTGTCACCTACATCTTCTTCGTCGTCGTCGTCGAATGCTCAAACAGCAACTCTTGCTGTCTGTCATATAAGCGCAAAAGCGTTGCGCTGCCGTTAAGCGCCTGACAAGTCAGGCCCAGCGCTTCCGACTTCCGCGTAGGAGAGAAAATGGGCCAGGAAGGTAGAACATAGACAAGAAGGAGGTAACAGGAAGAAAAGGAACAAGGCAGAAACAAAGAGGGGGATAGAAAAGAGGGAATTCGTAGCACAGAATTTCCAGAAGGTGGGGCTGCTATTCAATAGTATACTGACAGACACCCAGCATTCCCACAGGGAAGCCACTTGCACGTGAACTGCATGAAGTTGTAGTAGCTATATTGCAATAAGTGCATGAGGCCTTGCTTATAATTTTTATCTTCAGCCCAGAATCCTGTTTAATTATCTATTACGTTTTATTTTATTACATTGTATTTGATCACATTGTATCATATGATAAATTATGATATTTGATATATATGAAATTATACTCTATCATATCAATATCCTGATATACATATGTGTGTGTGTGTGTGTGTGTGTGTGCGTGCGTACGTGTGTGTGTGTGGTGTGTGTGTGTGTGTGTGTGTGTGTGTGTGTGCGTGCGTACGCGAGCGCTCGCTAATTTTTTGGGGGGGGGTTCCTTTTTTTTTCCTTTTCCTTTCCTTCCTCGCGAGAACTCCGACATTCACCAATGGTGAGATTTTTGCGTATGCGACCGTATTATATTTTGGTTTATAATCAGGAAACACCCTTAGCAACAAAACAACATATAATTTTCCTTTACAATCCCTGATCATTCCGAGAAGCTCTCTCAGTTTTCATTACACGTTTTTCTGGGAACTGCTTTTGGGATGTACGACCTTTAGTTTTTGATAGCTCAGCAACAGTACTAGCAGTCACCTAGAGACGCAGTCTGTCTGTTTGTTTGTCTGTCTGTCTGTCTCTCTCTTTCTGTCTCTGTCTCTGACACACACACGCACGCACACACACACACACACACACACACCAATCACACCCCCCCCCTTCCCATCCCCCTTCCCCTCCACCCCCCCCCCCCCCACACACACACACACACACTCAAACAAACACACACACAGCACCACACACACACACACACACACACACACACACCACCACCACCACCACCACCAACACCACCACCATCACCACCACCATCTGCAAAGCAGCCAAAAGCTTTTCTGTATAGGCCTAGAATAGAACGTGCTATAACCCGGTCTTACGTGAGGAATCTGAAACTAGCTGTCCCATCTGTCGTAACCTCTTTCCGAGCTGTCTCACCCTATACCAGTACCATACAGCCTGTGTAGTGTAGTGTAGTGTAGTGTAGTGTAGAGTAGTATAGTCCCTGTAGTGTGGTGGCGGTCTGATCATAGCTAGGAAGAGGCAGACGGAGACAGTTACATAGGGAAGTAGGCTAGATCCATGACTCTTTATTTCCTTCTCTAGTTTCGCTTTTTCCAGAAATGCCTTGTCCATAGTATTGATGTTCTAATAACTCAACAAGGGCTTTGTGTGTGTGTGTGTGTTTGGGGGTGGGGGTGGGGGTGGGGGGGTTGTAGTGTGGGGAGTGGGGTGGGGTAGGGGTTGGGTGTGTGTGTAGTGTGTGTGTGTGTGTGTGTGTGTGTAGTGTGTGTGTGTAGTGTGTGTGAGTGTAGTGTGTGCGTGCGTGCGCGTGGCGCGCGCGCGCGTGCGTGCGTGCGTGCGTGTGTGTGTGTGATGACTACAGTTTTGTGTCGGCCAGGATACAGGGTTGTGCGTTACCTTTATTGTTGAGATCATAATTTTGTTGTTAGTATTATTAATGTTGCATGTTCTGCAGCTGAACACCCCGAGAGGGGGGGGGGGGGGGGGGGTGTCGAAGGGGGCAGTTAGAAAAGACACTCTGACTCACTCAGCCCACCTGGGAACATTCTCCCCCTTAACACCACAGAATTATGCGCTTCTGACCCACTCATCCCACATTGAAAGGAATCCCCATGAGATTACAAGCGCACAAAGGTTGCGTGTATTACTCTTTTCAGGTACCTGGCCATAATTGTAGCTAGCCATACTCTAACTCCAAAGGATCTAAGGTAAAGGTAAAGGAGTCCCATAACCTATAAGGTCGTAGGGGAGCGAGGCATCAGGGACCTCTCTTCTCTAGGGGCCAGCATATTGAGGGTGGCGCCCATCTCCTCTCCCTCGCTGCAAAGGATGTATTTCTCCTTTAAAGGATAAGTGCAGGTTGTTATACTAAGGCCTGATCATGCTGAACAACACCTCAACATCTCAGCACAACCAGATTTTGACACAGGTCTTGGCACTTAGCTAACAGCAATAACTGACAAAAAGCTTTTAGCACGGGCCAGGTTGAAATTATCTTAAAGTCCCAGTGAAGATTTCTGATATAAGGACTATTAACTCAAACGCAACAAAAACCTCTATCTTGCAGAAATAACGAATGACACAAGCGCTGAGTATTAGCATGAAGATGACAACGAACGTTCACCAGTTGTCACAAAAATCAATGATGTCACTACCACTATCAACAGCAACAGCTAAATTAGCTCAAAGCACCAACACCAATTCGACAATTACGAAGTCGCCGTCAGACATCACTATCATCATTATCCAGTCCAATTCAATCTTCTTATTTATAGCCCCACCGACCACAGAGGCCATATCGGGATTGTCACCTCGTAAAACTTGAAATCACAGATGCAACTATATACAGATTAAACAGGGTATAAAATCACCTCTATTGTTGTACTTGTATCAATGCCAGGCCTGGCCAACCATAAGGGTCAACCCAGGACGGTCACCTCGTTGTGGAAGAAACCACATCAGCCACACTTAAAATGAGATCAAACCAAAACCAGATTCCTTAAAACAACTTTGTTCTTTGACGTCTTCACTCATATCAAACATAAAAAGCCCGATTCCTTCAGGAAGTTAAAAATGTCATCATTCTCGTCATTATAGTCTTCGTCATCGCTGTCATCATCATTATGTTCGAAAATCAGTAGGCCCTAATAGACGCAGTTAAAGTTAGTTCACTACCGAGTTAAGTGTTCTTTGGGTTGGCTGGTTGGTTGGTTGGATGGTGGCTGGCTGATTGGCTAATTGGTTGGTTAATTGTTTGGTTATTAGGTCGATTGGTTGCTTGCTTGCTTGCTTGATATGTTGGTTGGTTAGTAGGTTGGTTGGTTGGTTGGTTGGTTACTTTGCCCACAGCTTACACCCAATATTTTCAACACAGCAGGGCCTCAAGACTCCTCAGTTTGTTGCCCGTCCAGTTTGCACTGAATCAAATACAGCACAGGCATGTATGCAGATCATGCAGCCTGACATGTGTCTAGCCCATCTTAACTAAAGCTTCCTCCGATAAAGTGGCTACACTATTCCTTCTGATGTCTCTCTCTCTCCTCTCTCTCTCTCTCTCTCTCTCTCTCTCTCTCTCTCTCTCTCTCTCTCTCTCTCTCTGCCTGCACGAGCGCGGACGCGTGAATGTATGTGCGCCCGAATCTGTATGATTGATGACATGTGTTTATCTTATTCCACATAAGGAAAGTCATTTAAATGATAATCCATTGAAGACTAAATATAACCCTTAAAACATCGGGATGGATTCTCCTCCCCCCCCCCTCTCTCTCTCTCTCTCTCTCTCTCTCTCTCTCTCTCTCTCTCTCTCTCTCTCTCGAGTATAAAAAAAAAAAAATCAAGGTAGAGAAGAAATGCAACCAGTCAAGCAAGCAACCTGCTTGTGATGATGTCAACAATGTCACCAGGGACGGTACTAAACGTCCGCCGTTACGCCAACAAACATCCCTGTCCCGTTACAGGCTAGTGACGAAGGAGACGCATGCCAAACGTCACGGCGATGACAAGGCCCAGACCTTTGTAGTGCGACAAAATACCATTCATTGTTGCCACGCCAATTGCTGCTGTGACGTAAGGCAGAAAGCTGGGCCTCATGACTTTTCGTCATCAAAGCCAAGGGGCCGGGCAGTGGGCGGTCGTTTGCAGGTTTGGGTATAAACTGTGATAGGACTGGTAGAAAGGGCTCAAGCTGATGTCTTTAGTCTTAGGCCTAGTCCAGTCCTGTCCTGCCGTTGTGCTGTGCTGATGAGAAGGGGCCAGTTCTACGATTGATAAATGAAGACCTGGAGGAATGAATGAAGAGAGACAGACAGACAGGCAGACAGAGTGAGAGAGACAGACAGAGAAAGAAAGAAAGAAAGACAGACAGACACAGAGAGAGACAGACAGACAGACAGACAGACAGAGAAAGAAAGAAAGACAGAGACAGGCAGGCAAAGTGAGAGAGACAGAGTGAGAGAGACAGACAGAGAAAGAAAGACAGACAGACAGACAGACAGACACAGAGAGAGAGACAATGACAATGACAATATTTTGACAAAACACAGAGAGAGAGAGAGAGAGAGAGAGAGAGAGAGAGAGAGAGAGAGAGAGAGAGAGAGAGAGAGAGAGAGAGAGAATGAGAGAGAATAAATCGTCTTTGTCTTCTGCATTCCCTGGCCATGCTAATTAATGCCTAGCCATGTTGTGTGGAATGGGTTGGGTCTGGTCTTCTCCTGTGTTTGTAGCTCTGCAGGAGGTCTGCCTGCTGGCCTCAGCTGACACATTTCCACTTCAGGGCAGCAATTAATAGAAAATTCATATAAAGAATGCCGGAAAATATTTTCGTCCGTCTCGCTTGGAGAAAGGCAGGAGAATAGACTGGGAAGGCACAGAGAGAGAGAGAGAGAGAGAGAGAGAGAGAGAGAGAGAGAGAGAGAGAGAGAGAGAGAGAGAGAGACGCTTTGACCAATTTATTGTCATTGCCCAATGTGGCCTATTGACAAGGGGGGGTTACACGCGACTTTCTTTTGTAAATACAAGTAAATACAAGAAAAATTACATGATGCATTTAACGTACTGAAAAAAACACCCCTAAAAAACAACAACAAAACCCAAACGCTCTCTATGAAATGGATAGACTTTAAGCTCTGGCGTAAACTCAGCGTCAAACTGAACACAAAGTAATGTCAAGGAAAAACAACAGGAACCACTAAACACTAACTAAAATGATAACAAGAACATTCTAGAATTAGACCATCCAGTCAAATTCTATGTGAAATTTTCAATAAATATTCTTGCTGGAGATTACAACGTAATCATAAATGTTTATTTAGTTGTGTTACAAAATATTGCTGGGGGTTACAGAGTATAAATGTTTCTTAAAACAGAGAGAGAGAGAGAGAGAGAGAGAGAGAGAGATTTCTGGCAAAGAATTTCCAGAGGCAGCATCCGCACGGGGTAAGGTTTAAACCAATAATCAAGAACTCACATTTTGGCAGTCTTTGCAACAGAGGTTTGTAACGGTATTCGCTCACCTCTCAGATCATACTGCAATGAATCATTAGCAATCGGCCGAAACTGCAAACTAATTTTCAAAATAATGAAACTTCAGAATATTCAGAACAGTTCGCCTTGCATACCTTACCCATGCCTGATCACAGAACTCCTATCTTCCGCCTTGCACTGGCTATCTG
This sequence comes from Rapana venosa, assembly GCA_028751875.1. Classification (NCBI taxonomy): domain Eukaryota; kingdom Metazoa; phylum Mollusca; class Gastropoda; order Neogastropoda; family Muricidae; genus Rapana; species Rapana venosa. The sequence continues at coordinate 22,058,785 of CM054145.1, forward strand.
CTAAAGAAATAATACAATACAAAACACTTCTTACATGTAAGTCTCTCTCTCTCTCTCTCTGTCTCTCTCTGTCTCTCTCTCTCTTTCTTTATTTATGTATTTCTTTCTTTCTTTCTTTCTTTTACCAGGGCCTTTCATATCCATTTTGATCTGTTACCCAGCAAAACTTTCCTTTGGACAAGTGTTGCTCTTTAGACCATCTACAGTCTAGACTGGCTCTATAACAGCCTTCCTGTTTATATTATCTACAGGCATTCTGAAGAAACAGCCTATTTGAAGTCTGCTCCCAAACCTGTAATCTTTTCAGCAAGAATATACAAGTAGGAGCTTTGAATGAAGTGTGCCATGTTTTCATTAAGTTTGAAGGGGGCCATTTGTATTGGCGAGGTGTGTGTGTGTGTGTGTGGGTGTGCACGTGCGTACATACAGGAGAGCCTATGTTCGTTCAATTTCATTCAACGTCTCTTCATCAATCTGTTATATCCTGTGTTCCTGCTTGGATGCGTGCGTGTGCTTGTTCTCTCTCTCTCTCTCTCTCTCTCTCTCTCTCTCTCTCTTCTCTCTCTCTCTGTCTCTGTGTGTGTGTGGGGGGGGGGGGGGGGTGCGAGTGTGTGCGCACACACCACGCCTGTGTCTTTGTCTATTTCCTTGGACGCACCTACAAACTTGGGTATAGTGTTACTCTACTGTGATCAGAACACTTCGAAGGTGTGGGCGAGAAAATATCGGATGACCCACTAGGCCTAACATGTCTTTGCATCCTACCACATGATGTCTCCAATACAGTAGCCCACAGTTAGGCACCACCACCGACTTCTGGCGACTATTAGCAGTGTAGTGCTTTAATGAGCTTCCAGATCAGGTTATGGTCCCTTCTGGCTACACAAGATCGTGTTTTGATAGCTTGGAACCCTTGTGACATGTGGGGTACACGTGTTTTGATACTGTTCCAGACAAGAGGTGGGGATGGAGAGTGCCCCCATTATGAAGGGAGGGGGCTGGGGATGGAGAAGAGAAGTTTAAGTGAGGTTGTGGTTGTATGACAAATAATGTGTATGTGTGGAAGTGGTGGGGGATGGAGTGTGTTATTTGTGGGGACGTTGGTATACGGAAAACTGAGTGAGAGGGAACGTGTAATTGTGTTCTAGTAATAGTTTTTTAATCCTAAATCTTGGCTGTAAGATAACTTCAACAACAGCATAAGGCGAGAGTGCAGGGCTCGATTTTGGAAGGAGATGGAGGGGTGTTGTTTTTTTCCTCGATCAGATTAGAATTCCCCAAAGAAAAGGATGTACAAAATATACAGCCACAATCCTTCAACGTTTTGGTAACGTCCGTTTAATCATTTCTTCGGAGGCAATGACATATTTAAATTTCTACATCACTGCCTGACATATTTTGTACATCAATGCCTGTCAAAGTCAACAGATAAAAAAAAGGTTAATGATAATGGTTAGAGTGCAGAAAATAAAACAAAGCTTAAGACTAAAAAATACAAGTAGGGGATGAGGGCGGGGGGCAATGACCCTTGTTAAGCGGAAAGTTGGCCTGTTGAATAAGGGTAGGGTTTTATCCATAACACCTCTGACGCGGTATATGGTAGCGAATATCATCATCATCATCATCATCATCAGACCCGTGACCTTGGCGGTCGTGGGGGAGACATGAAAGACGATGCCGTGGTAAGCCTCCTCCATCCATCTCGGTCCTCGGCTCTGCGCAGTAGTGCCGAGTCATTCATCCTGGTCCATTCTCTGATGTTGTCCATCCATGACTTGTTCTGTCTTCCCCTCCTTCTGCCACCTTCGAGTGTTCCCTGCAGTACTGTTTTGGGCAGAGTGTTGTGGCGGGTGACGTGGCCGAACCATGTCAGCTTTTTCTTCTTGACGATGGTGAGAAGGGGTTCCTGTGGACCTGCCAGCTGTGTTATTTGACTCTTGACAAATTCATTGGTCTTTCGTTCTCTCCAAGATATGCCCAGTAGTTTTCTATGGCATTTTGTTTCGAATGACTGGATTCGCTTTGCTGTTTCAGCAGTCAATGTCCAGGTTTCACTTCCGTACAGCAGGATTGACTGAATTAGGGCTTTGTAGAGCTTTAGTTTGATTGGGAAACTGATCTCTTTACTTTTCCATATGGTGGTGAGTTTTGTCATGGAAGATGTTGCCATGGCTATTCTGACTTTGATTTCTGTCGTCGATCGCCCGTCCTTTGTGAGTGTAGCGCCGAGGTATTTAAAAGCATCTACCTCCTCCAGTTGTTGGCCGTTCATGTAAATTTTAGCGGTGGCATTGCTCGTGCTGTTCACAAGTACTTTACTTTTCTCCGAGCTCACCTCCATCCCATATGCTCCAGCTCTGTTCTCAAGTCTGGTCGTAAGATCTTGCAGCTCTGTGTTACTTCCGCCCATGAGGTCAATGTCATCGGCAAACCGTAAGTTGTTGAGGGGTCTGCCGCCAATGGAGATGGTAGAGTGGAAGTCATGGAGGGTCTCTCTCATGATGTTTTCCAAGAACAGATTGAACAGGACTGGAGATAACAGGCATCCTTGTCGGACCCCAACTGTGGTTTTGAAGTAGTCTCCGACCTGATTGTTCAGAAGGACTGCACTGCTTGCAGTGTTGTATAGTGCTTGGATGGATTGCACTAGTCCTTCTTCAATGCCAAACATTCTGAGGACCTGCCACAGGCCTTCGTGCCATACTCTGTCAAAAGCCTTCTTGAAGTCGATGAAGTTGTGGAACAGGTCTCTCTGATGTTGAAGATGTTTTTCCATCATGATGTGGCAGTTAAAAATCTGTTCGATTGTGCTCCTGCCTGCCCTGAACCCAGCTTGTTCCTCTGCAAGGTGTTCTTCTGCCTCCTTCTTGAGTCGATTCAAAATAACTTTGAGCATGATCTTGCTGGCGTGGCTGATGAGGCTGATTGTTCTATAGTTTTGGCATTGGCGTAAATTCCCCTTCTTGGGCAGGGGTATGATGAGTGATTGTGTCCATTCTGTTGGCCACTGTTTTGTCTCCCAAATCTTCTGACAGATAGCTGTAACATATGTGATGACTGTTTCGCCACCATGCTTGAGCAGCTCTGCTGGTATATTGTCTGCTCCTGGGGACTTTTCCTACTGGTAAGCTGCGGATGGCTTCTTCCACTTCTTCCCTCAGTATAGGTAATGGCGAGGGTGCTCTTGATGTTGCTGCTTTCTCTTCTATTATGCTCTTGTCAGGTTGTATTGGGTAGTTGTACAGTTCTTGACAATATTCAGACCACCTGTTCAATGCAGCTGAGCTTTCTGTGAGGAGGTTTCCGGAGCTGTCTTCAATGACTGATGATTTGGTTTGAAGTGGTTTTGTGAGTTTCTTCAGGGTGTCGTATGCCTTTTTACTGTTGCCCACTTTCATGTTTTTTTCGATCTCATCACATTGATCACTGATCCACTTCTCTCTGGCCTTTAACATTGACTTCTTCACGAGATTGTTGGCCTCCCGGTATTCTTTAGGGTTGGAAGACCTGGTTGGTTTCAGTGCTCTTCTTGTATCGCAGAGGTCCAAGATGTCATTGGTAGTCCATGGCTGGTGTTTATTCCTCTGACGACCGAGTACCTCCTCTGCTGTTTCTCGGACTGACCATAAAAGTTCAAGAAGGAGAAGGAGGCAGTTAAAATAGGCCACTTGTCGATTGACAAATTGATCACAGCAAGCTAACCTACTGCAGTCGATTATCTCCTTCGATGACATAAGGCTGCTGCTCTCATCTGCAGAATAGTCGCGCCTTGACCCTCCTTCAAGACCACACCTGATATCACTAAGAATGCATGCCGTTAAAACACCTATCTAGCTGTACATCAGCTTGACAGCAGGTTGGGCTGATCACATGACAAACACCAGCTTCCATTATTAGCAAAGGCGAAAGGGAGGAAGCAAACTGAAAGGAATGTGTGGAAGAAAATAACCAGCAAATAACAAAGGAATAATCGGTGGAGTAAGGACGTCAATCACTCCTGTTTCCTTTCTCCAGTGCCACTGAATAATATCATCTTGTAAAGCTGACCTGACTACAAGTGAGTAGAGATGTCCGATTGTCCGAAGCTGGTCCAATCAATGAGTTGGTTTTGATGTGAAGCCAACAGGAAGGACTGTGAATGATTCATAATAAGGACAAATAGTGTGTGTGTGTGTGTGTGTGTGTGTGTGTGTGTGTGTGTGTGTGTGTGTGTGTGTGTGTGTGTGTGTGTGTGTGTGTGTGTGTGTGTGTGTGAGAGAGAGAGAGAGAGAGAGAGAGAGAGAGAGAGAGAGAGAGTGAGGGGGGATGTTTTTTGTTGGGTTATTTTTTGGTTTTTTTACAGTATAACATTTCTGCTAAATGAGGATTCGTTTACAAGATCTCGGCAGTAGTCAAGGAAATTCTCAACTGTCTTTTTTTAAAAAAATCTTTAGGCTCTGCCAGAGCTGGAAACAAAGACCCAAAAGACTAGGCTACGTGGCGGTACCATGTTCTGACTAACTCCTCATCCAGTCTGTATATACCAGTCAGCCTCTGTCCACAAGAACCCAACAGATCAAACACAGACGACTCAAGCAGCTAACGCTAACCGTGAGGTACCCCAAACAGCAATAAACCCCACACTCACTAACAACACCCCTAACTACTCTAACCAAACCATCAACGGTGCCGATACCCGGCAAGACCAACATCAAAGCCCGCGCAACTGTTTAGTGGGAGCTGTCGCCAACACGTGCGACAACCGTTTATCAGGGCGGCGCCAATCAGCCCCCGCTAAAGCGATGACCCAACTGGGGTGACTTCACAAAGGAGCAGGGGGCTGGAGAGTAGAGGTAAAGAGATGCTTTCAGTCATACAGAGAAGCAGGGGACAAGGGGAGAAAGAGGAGGCTGAAAAACAGGTGGGGGAAGGGTGGCTGTCTTGAAGGAGAGGGATGAAAGACACCGCCCTTGTTTATCGCCTCCTCAAGTCTCACTTGAAGAGTGTTGGTGGGTTTGACCAGCCAAAGGACAATCACCACCTCTCTTGTCCATCCTGAAAGGAGGGAGCGGCCATTCTGTGGAAGCTGAAGGGTAGGAGGGTCTGCAGGCTACCAGCAGCAATTCACACCACCTCCACACACAGCCCTGCAGGCTGAGGGACTGGGTATAGGCGCCAGATGGTGTAAACTCTAGCACTTTTTAGTTCTTTCTAACAAACTGTAGTCACTTTTGACTACCCATCACTTACACCTGGAATGAAAACGATGTTCGGAGAGAATGAATGAATGATGGAATGGATGAATGAATGAATGAATGATCTTTAAGACACAAAGATACAGATTTGAGGTCAAGCCTAGTATTAAGTCTGTACTTATAAACATCGCATATATCAGAACAAAATACAGAAACAAACAAAACAAAAAGAAAAAACGAGGGGGGGGGGGGGGGGGGGGGGGGGGGGGGGGGGGGGGGGGGGGGGGGGGGGGGGGGGGGGGGGGTGAGAGAGAGAGAGATTAAACATTGAGAAATTCTCTAGTGTGTGTGTGAGAGAGAGAGAGAGAGAGAGAGAGAGAGAGAAGAGAGAGAGAGAGAGAGAGAGAGAGAGAGAGAGAGAGAGAGAGAGAGAGAGAGAGAAAGAGACAGAGATTCTTCAGTCTTTGTTTCTTACTGACTTACTTTCTTTCTTACGGGAGCAGATCTCCATATTCAAGACTCACGACAGGCCTGAATCACCATATTATGTACATGAAACTACACCTTTGGGATGCCAGGGGCCTGTCAGTATAAATACCATCTCCACCTTCTGGTAATTATGTGCTAGAAATGTCCTCTTTTCTGTCACTCTCTTTGTTTCTGCCTTGTCCCTTCTCTTCCTGTCACCCCCTCCTTCTTGTCTATTTTCTGCCTTCTTGGTCCATTTTCCTGCCCTTTTTTCCAGAAAAACTTAAAAGATAATAATTCTTCGCCTTGCCGAAGTCGGATGACTTGTCAGGCGCTTACCAGCAGCGTGACGCATTTTCGCTTATATAACGGATAAAATAGTAGCTGTCTGAGTGTTCGACGAAGAAGACGCACATGAAACTCCAAATAGGCCACACAGAGCAGTGAGTGCAATGCAAGACTGGCAGCAGCCAGACAACAGACCAGGTGCTGCATTCAGTCCTGCCCGCTACACGAGGTAGCACTCTAAAAGAGGATCTGGCCTGACTGACCCATACCTCCCCAGTGGCCAAGAGGCTCTACGGAGATTGGGAGAAAGGACCTGCAGTGTACAGCTGCCTTTGTCACACAGACAGAGCTGTCCATTTAACAAACGCAAAAGAAACAAAAAAGTGTGTTGTGGTGTGTGTGTTGTGTGTGTGTGTGTGTGTGTGTGTGTGTGTGTCTGTGTGTGTGTGTCTGATGCGTGTGTGTGTGCTGTGTGTGTGTGTGTTGTGTGTTGTTCGCGCGCGCGCGTGCGCGTGCGTGTCTTGTGTGTGTGTCTGTGTGTGTTTGTCTCTGTGTGTGTGTGTGGCTTCTGTCTGTCAGAATCAAACACTAGTAGAAATTAAACTTTAAAGTATAGAAGTATGTTCTTTCGAGCCAGAAGGTCCATAGAGCCGGAGCTTATCCCGGTTTCTGTAGCGTTAAGCAAACTGATGGTTTTTCACCACCCCTGTGACAGGACGCTAGTCTGTCGCCAGATACTTCCCCAGCAGAGCTGGTACCCACTTGTACACCTGGGTGGAGTGAGGAAAATAGGAGTAAAGTGTCTTTCCCAAGGACACAACACCGAGCCGAGCGGGGATCGAACCCGCGACCTCTGGATCACGAGTTGACCGCCTAAACCACTCGACCACGGTGCCTCCTTAAAGTATAGAAGCTAATAGATAAACCGTGAAAGGTAGGCATAATAACAGTACAAACTGAACCTTTGCACGGCCCTTCATCACTTTTTTAACTCTACCGCTTCCCCACCTCAACTCCTTTCTCTCTTTCTGTTGTGTGTGTGTGTGTGTGTGTGTGTGTGTGTTTGCTCCCCAGACAGACAGACAGACAGAGACATAGAAAATAATAAGGAAAAGGATTTGCATCTACACGGATCTAAAAAGCTAAAATGAAAGAGTGTCGTTAAATGGTAATATTGTCGCTAACTGGAATAAGGCCTTCCTTCACCTGCCCGAACCTGGTCCAAACATAACTGGAAATTCTCTTTAACTGTTTAGCACATCTTTTTATATCAGCGCACAAGAAAACACGACCTAAAATAATGGCAATAAAAAGACATGATAATCCCGCGTGGGGATGCCGGGGGTCTGTCAGTATAAACAGCATATCCACATTCTGGAAAATTCTATGCTAGAAATTTCCTCTTTTCTATCCCTCTCTTTGTTTCTGTCTTGTTCCTTTACTTCCCGTCACCTCGTCTTTGTCTATTTTCTGTCTTCTTGGTCCATTCTCCTGCCTTTTTTTTCCAGAAAGACTTAAAAGATAACAATGCTCTCTTATGCTGAAGTCCGATGCCCTGGGCCTGACTTGTCAGTCGCGTAACAACAGCGATAGGCATATTTGCTCAGATAACGAACAACAATAGTTGCTGTGAGAGTGTTCAACGAAGAAGAAGAAAGATATGACACAAATAAAAACTCAGTTGGAAGGCCTTCACATGCGAACCTGGTACAAACGCTACTGGAATTATTTTTAAATTGCTTAGCTTTTTCCCTCCATTATCAATACAGGATAATATACGGCCAAAAATAATGACAAGGAAAAAATATCACATAAAGATATCACATAAATAAAAACTCAGTTTAGTGTGGTGTGTTAAATAATTTTCTTGTTGCTAATTGGAATAAGGCATTCAGCAACTTGAACCTTGTCCAAAATGTAACTGGATATGTTTTATAAACTGTTTAACGCATTGCGTTTTAATCTACAAACATTTTTTTTTTAAATAAGGGCAAATATAAAGGTTATAAAAAGTTATTACAATAATGAAAACTCAGTGAAGACTGTGAATGTGAAAACACTACTCCCCAACTTTCCTGGGGAAATTTTTTTTTGTTTTTTTAACCTGATTTTTGCACAAGCACAAAAGCAATATTGTTCAGATTCGGAATGGTTTGTCTTGCCATTTACAGTCTGTGCATTGGCATCCCACCTGGTGAAGAAAAGGAGCAAGGATTTGTTTTTTTTCATGGAAAGTATCCAGATTCAGGGAGAAGTTCCTATTTCCGTTGGGCCTGTCCACTTTAGGACAACTGCCACTTTACAACGCAACAAACGTCTAATTATACCAGGGATGCTGTTGACATAGATCTTAATTAATCTATCATC
>CM054145.1:22077081-22089581 GCA_028751875.1 Rapana venosa
CATCCCTCCCCCCCAAAAAAACAACAACAACAACACAACAACAACCCAAAAACAACAACAACAAACAAACAAAACAAAACAAACAAACAAACAAACAAAAACACCAAAAAAAACCCTTACAATATACCAGTTTTCTCAGAAACCCAAGTCAGATGTGCTGGGCCTGTCAAGCGTTGAACAGCAGCCCAACGCAGTTCGGTTCATATGACAGACCACAATACTTGATGATTGTCTGAGCGTTCAAAGAAAAGAAGAAAAAATTTGTAACGACGACACCAGTGTGCTTAGCGGGTTTTTTTGTGTGCTTTTTTTAAAAAGTTATATTCTCGTCAACCATTGGTACCGGCACGAATGGCCTGCTCTTTCGAAAGGCATAAGGGATGCCTAGGATGTTCTGCATGCGTTTGCACAGGATGGTACCTCAGTTCTCATCTGAAGGACTTTTGGGGAGAGAGGAGTCAGCACTGATGGAAAATCCCCTTGAACGGGCGTCGGTGGTGGCTCGAACCTGGGCTCGAACCCGGGCTGTCAAATCAGGAGCGCAAAGTTCTAACCGCTATGAACCCCTCCCCCTTTCCCCCCTTCTATGATGCATGAGCTTCGGGTATACTGTATCACTCTGTAATTCCCCCCCCCCCCCCCCCCCCCCCCCAAAAAAAAAAGTTACATTTTTTTTACCTTTAAAAAAGAACCACAAAGCCTGGGGAAAAAACAACAACAAAACAACTTCGCTAGCAGCGTTTGCTCGTTGTTTTATGCTGCTGATTGATATCAAATATAAGAAGAAAGATAATGTTTCACACACACACACACACACACACACACACACACACATTGCCAAAAGAGCCAAATCTATTTCTTCCCAAGAAACAATCAGCAGGGTGGAAAACGAAAAGATGCGCATGCCAACAGCCCTGTCAGCTCCTTACTTAATATGGGAGCTTCACAGGATAATTTTTGGTCCTGAATATACATCGACAATAAAAAGAGAAAATGAACATAGATCAATACTTGATTCTTACATCAAAGATCACCTGGAAAATGAGCATTCTTCCTGAAAAGTAAGTATCTTTATTTTGAAATGCATACAGATGCGTCCTTTTGGAAGCAGCGACAGCTTTTATTATTACTCCCTTTTTTAAAGATTGAAAAACTGTATTACATTGATTAAAGTCATCACTCTTTACAGCGGAACTTACGGCAATTTTGTGGCGTTAAATTTCATTTCTGATAAGCTTTTTGCCGTAATCGGCTAATTTTGAAATTTGCTCATCTGCGCCACAAGCTCTTTACAATTCATGATCAAACATAAGTCGAGATCTAATAGGCCTAACTAAAATTTATCAGTTGGTACATTTCAGTTTACTGGGTTCTGGATCTAGGGTTACATCTTGCTGGTTCCCTCTCACTGTAGAATATCTCTGACTCTGCATTCCCTTACCGGTGGGATGCCTATTGCCAGGTCTTCTCCTGTGCTTGTAACTCTGCAGGAGGTCTGCCCACTGCTGGCCTCAGCTGACATATTCCCACTTCAGAGCAGTTCATTTCATTGTTCAGGTTGCATGCTAGGTATATTCGTGTTTCCGTAACCCATCAAACGCTGACATGAATTACGGGATCTTTAACGTGCATATTTGATCTTCTGCATGAAAATATAGATCTACACGAAGGTAAGTAAGGCGCTTGCAGATCTGCACTTGAAACCGACCTGGGCCAGCTTTGAAATCCCCACCCTTACGCCTAATTCACCAGAGGACTCCGAGATTTGTACTGAGGACTTCATGGGCCCATGGGATTGAAGTCAAACGGCCTCAACCACTCTGTCCACTGTAGAATATGATTTTAGCTTGGCTTTCCTTACCATGAAAGTATAATTTGTTTCCAGTGCTGCATTACTCTGCTGGCTGATGTTGACTTGGTCATTCTAATGAAATGTATGTTTGAGGAGTGGTCTTAGGCCTACTTGTAATATCATGTGTGTGTGTGTGTGTGTGTGTGTGTGCGTGCGCGCGCGCGTGTGTGTGTGTTTTCAAGGTATCAACTATTAGAGTGAGAAAACTTATCCCTGTGTATCTAAGTAAGTATATAAGTTAAATAATTTTTGTTGTTGTAACTGTGAGCTGTGTTGTGTCTACGCTCCTGTACGGTTCTGAGTGCTGGAGGATGACGGAAGTGGATCTTACCAAACTTCGATCCTTCCACACCATATGCCTGCGAAGAATTCTCCGGATCTTTTGGCCAGAGAAGATCTCCAATGAAGACCTACTACGGAGATGCAGGCAAAAAGACATGGGAACCATCATCACCAGACGACGGTGGAAGTGGATTGGGCACATCCTCTGAAGAGACCCACAGTCAATCACAAGAACAGCATTGCACTGGACCCCAGTAGGAAAGAGAAAGAAAGGAAGACCAAAAGCAACGTGGAGAAGAACTGTAGAAAGTGAGATGAAGGCCATGCAGCACTCTTGGGGATCAGTGACTAGGTTGGCCCAGAATAGGCAGGAGTGGAAGCGCTTTGTTGCTGCCCTACACACCGCTGGGTGTAATGGCTAATGATGAACTGTGAATGTTAATAAAGTACTTCCGAAAATGGAAAATGATATTGTGGAAAAAGATTTAATGGAAAAAGTCGACAAAGCAGGTAAAAAGAATAGGTTTGGTTTTTTTAATGTAGCGCAGCAAACAGGCAATTCAACTTTTCGCTCTGTTCATGAGGCATCATGCCATAATTAATTAATTGACAGTGAATGCTAGAAAAGTACTTATTAGGGGAAAGAAGAAGAAGGGGCTGGTTTCTCCAATGAAGTTGTTCTACTCAGAATCTGAAAATTATTCTTCGTAGTCGTTATGGTCTAGGTCTAACCTAAGACTAGATTCTAGTCATTTCTGGTGTACACAGGCTTAAGCTAAACACTGCTCCAACAAACTACACAGAAAATGGACAGTGCGCACGCGCGCGCGCGCGCGCGTATGTGTGTGTGCGTGTGTGTGTGTGTGTGTGTGTGTGTGTGTGTAGAGAGAGAGAGAGAGAGAGAGAGAGAGAGAGAGAGAGAGAGAGAGAGAGAGAGAGAGAGAGAGTTTCTTCAAAATTTCACATGTTATTTCAATGTTATCTAAAAGATATTTCCAAAATGTATTTGAACAGGTATGGCCACCACCATCAATGTGGTTTTGAACAACCCATTGCTCTTGTGTGCTCTAATTATTTCACCAATGAATCACACTTCTTTATTTATTTATATACACATACCTGTGCTCCTTTGCACACATACACTTATGCATTCACACACACACCCGCGCGAACGTCAACTGAAGGCACTAGATACACACATGCTTGTATATGCACACACAAGTGCCCATGTATAAGCACTCACACACGACGTACGCATATGCATGTACACACACACACACACACATAAACTGTGTACATAAATTAAGTGACATAATCACAGTTGATATATATCAAGCAGATATCATCAGATATGTGTATGAGTGTTTTGAAAAAAGAGAGAAAGAGAAGTAGAATACAACATGTTTTTAGTGTACATCACTTTTAGCCAAAATAGATAATTATAGTTGATGTTTTTGTTGTGTCAAATAAGTCTACATGACTTAAATGGCAATAAAATATTCTGAATCTGAATCACACACGCACGCACGCACACATATGCAGGTATTCACACTAGTGCGCGCGCATGTACGCGAATAAGCACACACGCACGCACGCGCGCGCGCGCACGCACGCACGCACGCACGCACGCATATGTATTCTGAAACTAAAGAGGTATCTTTAAAGTAAGACAGGGTCAGTAGAAAACAAACAAGAGCATGCATTATTATGCAAGTTTTGTTTAGCCTGTGAACCCCTCATCCCCACATTCCCCACTGCCTGTCAAGCTACAGAGGGAAGGCTCTGTCTCCCTGGCATCGTCCAGTCACAGCATCCGATTACCAGCCACTGTCAATACAGGTGGCGACCGTAGGCCTATCCCAACAAAGCCAATCCACGGCTTTGTCTCACTCTAAGCCCTGCCAATCAGCGGCGTGCAGGCCGCTAACAGCTTCGCTGGCTGGCCGTGTAGGCGGGGCTTGTAGCGGCCACAGGCGCGCATGCCGCAGTTCATTCACAGAACGCTGATTTGGCGCCACGCACTGCACTCCGCTACCTTGTTGTCATTCATCGACTTGCTGAGCGTTCTGATTGGCTACATTTGACCCCCTTCCAAACCGGCTGCTACTCTACACCACTAAAAATAGTTCGCGACCTAACCTTGCTGCCCTCTACGGCAAAATAATCGTTAAAATTCCAGATGAGATGCTATTGACGCAGTTCAAACGATTGCATTTACACTTTGTACTATAAAATCGGGGTGAACACGTCTTTTTTGTAATAATTCATGCACTTTGGGCAAAAAAATACCAACTTCGTTTCTAGGTCAAGCTGCACACTTCGGAACATGCGATCGGGGCATGGGGGAAGGAAGTTTCGGCAAATTGTCATCTGAGGGTGACAAAGCTGGAACTGTTTAGAAAAAGAAATAGTCATCAGATACTAACTCATCCCTACCACTTTGAAAACAAACCTAACAGCTTTTTTTCAAGCATTCCTTCTTCTTTCTCCCAGCTTACTGCCCGGCTTCCTTTGTTTTTGGTTTCTTCATGAATATTAATCATCCGCCATAGCGCCCAGACAGCGGAGAAGAAAGAGGTTTTGTTGAATTGTGCGACAGCACATAACGGTATTGGGTATGGACTGGCATTGAATACAGCTTCAGGAAGGGATCGATACTGCTATTGAACACTGGTGAAGCGATTGGCTCGTGTAATCGCTCTTCCTTTCTGCCAATCGCTCGGCGAGGAGGCCAGTGCGTATGCGTACATTCCAGCTGTTGGCTCATTGAAAGGCGAGGGAGGGGGGTGGGGGAGCCTTTGATAGCCAAGCTGGCGGAGAGGGCTCTTACACAGCGCGCATTGTAGGCTGCGGCCGTCGTGAGAGAAGGTGGTGTGGGGAGGCCGACTTGTGTTCAAGGTGCCGTTTTGCACTGCCCACACTTTGTCTGGGGCATCATACTCGTGGATCGTCTTTGTGTCTTGGAATATCTTGTCTAGGACAACCCCCCACTCTGGATATGTACTTCTACCAGTAAAGGATCAGATCCCCCACACAGAGAAAAAGCAACTACGGGCTTTCGTCCGCTCTGTGTAAGAACTGAACTTTGCGTGATCCTACCATGGCGGACCGACTGATTTGTATGGAGTCCAACAGGGTCACTAGGGCCTTCGAAGATCCTGTGTTACTGAAGGATGATAGAGTGTTGAAAAACCTGTTGGAAGCGGAGGAAAAGTATGTGCCGCAGTCCAGTTACTTCAACTGTGTTCAGACTGACATCAAGCCCTTCATGAGAAGGATGGTGACAGAATGGATGGGAGAGGTAAGACCCCCTACTGCACATTTTTGCTTTTTTCACCAACGAAACAGCTCCAAAACACATCGAAAAAGAGATAAAAACCCGTAAGAGTGGCTTGAGCGTAGAATTTGACACTAAAACGTAGCGAAAAGTACCCACAACGATTTTTATTAATATTTTCGAGACTAAAAGTCGGGGCTGTATTTGCTCACTGGAGCAATATGGCGGGAGAGTTCACACTGGGCGGATCAGGTCACGATAGTGTGAAATGCCGCCTAACTTGTTATTGCGGTTTGCAATATCTTGCACGATATTGCAAAAAGTCGCAAGATTTTGATGTGGATAGAAAGTGCATTAATTCCTGTACCCATTGGTGCGTCTTTTGTTGCACTGTCTTGATTATGGGGCGATTTATGAAGTGTTTTTGGAGGGTTTCTGTTCGGTTTGGGCACACTGCCAGCAAAGTAAGCACAATTTGTGTCCTTGGAATCATAGTCAACTGCTTTGGAATGTTGCTCACAAATAGACGTTTGAAAGGGAAAAAACCACATTCGCAATCTATTTTAAAGAAAGAGATGGGATTAGGAATAAGATAGATATTCCCAGTTGTTTAAATCCAATGTATCTTAGAATTTTCCACGAACTTTGTATAATGCTTGAAAAGAGAAGGGGGAAAAACGTGATGGTAGTGTAGAAAATGTGCCTTGCTTGCTTTTCCTCACTGAATTGGTTGTTCATGGATGCTGCTGTTACGTGTTCAGAAAACAGCAGATATATTATTTAGATTCTAGTGCTTATTGGCTAGATCATGAGCCTATCTCCAGCTGATTGCAGTTTTTATTTTAACTGCTTTGTTGATTTATCTATTTATGGCCTTTTGTTTCTTTGGTGTGTTTGTGTGTGTTTGGTTGCATTTTGGTTTTTTAAACTTTGTTTAGCCTAGGCTATTTATTTGGGGGAGATATTTTATTTATAAGCCATAAATTTCTTTTTTCGTTGGCTTCCAGTGATTAAAATTTGTTTTTAATTCATCAAGTTTGGGCTTGTGTACCAACTTTTCACGATTTTGACACCCCCCCCCCCCCCCTCTCTCTCTCTCTCTCTCTCTCTCTCTCTCTCTCTCTCTCTCTCTCTCTCTCTCTCTCTCTCTCTCTCTCTTCAAGACTGTGTAAATTTGCAGTTGGTTGCTGTGGTTAGGCCTAATGCATGCTTGGCTCATGCTGGGTGTGCTGGTGTTTCTTAAGAACTGTAATTGGACATGAATGACGGACTCTACATGCAATATGGAAGCGTGCTCCTCTGTAGTGGCACATAGAGTATAAGATATCAAGCGTGCTGAGCGCACAATTAGGAGCTGACCTGGGAGATGAAATATTACAATAAACGAAACTTTACATTGGAACCAGCCTCTTCACCATTTTGATCAAAAACTGAACACACTCTGCTTGCCCCTCCCCCACTCACACACTGCACAGAATGCGATTTTGAACACTTTTAAATGTAAAGCCAAAGGCTTGAGCATGTGCTGGATCATATTCTATAACTTCGCCTACATGTTTAGGGAAAAGACTAACAATGGGCTTTATGCCCAAACAGGTTGGTGTTTTTACTGGAATACATACATACCCGTGTAAGTGGGAATTCATATGCACAGGCACATGCATGTTTTCGCATTAGATCAACAACTTTTTATCATTGCAGTGTACAGGTTTTACTTATTAATTGAACGCTTATTTCATGAAGTAGATTTTTATTATATATGGATGGATGTACGCTTACCGCTAACAATCTATTGTGCTGTTCTCTCTCTCTCTCTCTCTCTCTCTCTCTCTCTCTCTCTCTCTCTCTCTCTCTCTCTCTCTCTCTCTCTCTCTCTCTCTCTCTCTCACAGCTTACAGTTACACAGTCTACAAAGAAAATCTACGTAATCAGTTTCGACATTACAACCTTTTGTCAGAGGTTTTGATACATCATACATGAGAAATGGTTTTTGTGTGTGGTTCTAGTCATGTGATATTTTCCAGATACATTTCCCCATACACAGTGTCTTTCTTCACTTTGTAGACAAAAACAAACACTTGTTATTCATTGAGGCTTAGATTTGAAAGAAAACTTGGAGGAAATAACAATAAATACATATATATATATGTTAAAAAGGTCGGGGAGGGGCATCAAAAAAGAGCACAAGTATAATTATAATGGGTGGAACTACAATTGTTACCTTTTAGTTTTGTGTGTTAGTTGTCTTCGATTTTATGCCTCTGCACCAAGTATTTATATGATTAAGACAAGGGGAAGGGGGAAGTTTCGTTAATGCATATATGTGCAGTGAAATAACCCACATGACATAAAATGGTATGTTTTTCCCATGTGTGTTGGGACAGGTGTGTGTGGAGCAGAACACAGAGGAGGAGGTGTTTCCCTTAGCAGTCAACTACCTGGACAGGTTTCTAGGAATACAGGACACCCCTCGCAACAAGTTACAGTGTTTAGGGGCCGCCTGCGTGTTTCTCTCCTCCAAGCTGAAAGAGAACTATCACATATCGGCCGAACAGTTGGTCATATACACGGACAACTCCATCTCGCTCACAGACTTGAGGGTACTTGCCTTCTTCTGTGCTCTGTGTGTGTGTTGGCGTGTGTGCGTACGCGAGCGTGCGTGAATGTAGAACTATGGATGTTTCATGGTGTGTATATCTATACATGTCATGTCTGTATTTCTACGCGTACACTGGAGCTTTTTTTCCCCCCTTGTCTTTTCTCTTTGTGAACCATGTCCAGACAACGTAACAATGTGCAGATCTGTTCTCACATCTTTCGGTAAGCTATTATGTCTTGGCTTCTTGCTTTTGATTTCCTTCTTCTAAAAGTTCTATCAGGTGGTGGGGGATAGTGTGTATTGGTAAGGGTTGGTTGGTTGGAGGTGGGGTGGTTTGCTGAAATAATCGCCACATGTTTGCTATGATTGCAGTTTTAGTTGTGTAATTCATAAAAGGGCAAAGGAGTACGTTAAGATTACTGACCAGTAACCACAAACCTTCTAAACACGTTGATTACGGAACTTACAGTTAAACTTATTGCGAGTGATGCACCAGCCAAACTTTTAGACATGTATGTTTTTTGGTAGAAATAACATTTAGCCATCACAGGTCTTAGGCAAACATTTCACGACACATTTTGGAGCGGCTTCTTGACTAACAAAGAAAATGAAATCCAAGCATTAAAAACAACAACAAAACCCTGTGGCTACGAGATGCAGTAAAGGTTTCATTAGGCGACCCAGCCAGCACACAGCTCCACTCTTGGGCGGACCTACATGCTTTGCCCGTTTGTGTGGTACCCCTGCGCCAGCAGGGATCCAGATCTCCCTGTCTGGGCTCTGACCATCTCCCTGGTTCTGTGGCCAGCTTGAGTGTGTGTGGGTCCCAAGTAGTAGAATAAATAACGATAACAGAGGGGAAACCCCAATGAGATAATCGTGTAGGGGTGAGTGCTGGGCTTATCCAAGGTCGACCTGGGTGGCCAAAATATTTTAAAAGCAATTGGTATGTGCACTCCTCTTTTGGCTGTGTGAATGGAGATACATGCCTCCTTTTAGTTTGATCAGTTTCGTGCGCATTTTGGTTTTTTGTTGGGGTTTTGTGGTGTTTTTTTTTTGTGTTTTTTTTTTTTTTGGGGGGGGGTACATGCTTAATAATATTTAATGATAGAAGCTTTTTCATGCCTGTCCTTTTCGTGTTGAATATTGTTTTAATCTATTTAGATTTAAAACTGTTGTGTAAGTGGGCTTTCACATGTATAGCATTTTTGATGATGCTGTAAGGATGACAATACCCCAAAAAATTACATATTAAATAAAGTAGCAGTTGGTTTGTTAATTTTACAAGATGAACTGCAGTACTAGTTAAAAGAGGATACTTAGACCTAGACTATGTTAGGTTTCTATAAAATCAAAAGGATTTCTGCAATAGTACATCATGTCAATGATAGGGGGTTGGGGGGGGGGGGGGGGGGGAGCAAAATTAGATCTAGGTGACTTTTAAAAGAAATTCTTTTGTCACGCCCTCCCCCTCACACACACACGCGCGCGTGCGCGCCATTATAATAATGAAGTCAACTGTGCATCGAAATCTTGCTTGACTAACGATTTTTAGGCCTACATAACCTACCATGTTCATGCTGAGAGATTTAAAAACGGGGAAGTATGTCAGGATAAAGTGGGTGGAGGTGTCGGACATTAGTAAGGGTATCAACATGCCTGGAGGAAAGGGACACAAGTTGTGATCATTTGCTCTGTGAGCTTGCCTGAAAACTTCCCAGTTTGTGAGAAAAGGGATCAAGAGCAAAGTGCTGATGGCTGAAATATCTAGAGAGAGAGGGAGCTGTAAGCTTTCGCCAAGTTGAAGTGGGAGGAATCTCAACAGATCTAGATAAAGCTGACACAAAAAGCTGGCACTAAATCAGATCTTTTAAACTTCCTTGGGGGGGGGGGGGGGGGGGGGGGGCTTTATTTTATGACATAAAAAATTAGTGTTTTGTTTTAAAACGTCATTCGTCCACCATAAAACCATAGCAGTTTCTGTCTTAAATAGCAGTACTTGTAAACATGGACGTTGACATTGTAGGTACACAGTACACATTAGACTAATAATGTCTAGTTTGAAATTTAACAGGCTGCCGCACAAAAACAAAAGGGGGGGGGGGGGACAAAACGGTATCTACAGTCCTTAAGCGATTATCGATTTTCCGCTCCTGATTGGGATTTTATATGACTTTTTTCAAAGAAACAAAAAGATAACGCGCGCGCTCACGCTTGTGTGTACAGTGGCCTCCCCCGTCTTTCCTCGAAACAACGAACGCGTGCACGCACACACAAATGCACACGGACATCATACAACGCACGTAAAATGATCCAGACTAGCCTACAAGCTGCCACAATCAGCCTGATGACGGTAGGGGGACCAACGCGTTGCGCGGATTGTCTGGAATGTCTACAGGTCTTTCTGCATTCCCGATTCCCAGTCCATGAAGCGTTGGAACACAGCAGTGACCGCGAGCGATTATTGGCAGGCAGGCATTGTAGAGTGTTAATTGATCCTCGCTTGGCCCGCCACCCATGCCTGGCTGCCTCCATTAAAACTATAACACGCAGAGAGCGTTCAGGGTTAAGATCGATCAGCCACGCAAAGCGATTGATTGATCGATCCCGGGGCATTCTGCAGAATCGTTAAGCTGAAAATGTGCTGATGTTGAAATTTATACAAGTTTCTGCCCAGTTATATTAATTCTTTTTGTCATCATCATTGTAAGGAACATGTTCAGCTGTATGTATTTGGGAGATATTCTTAATGGAATGAAGCCTTGGATTTTATAAAATGAATAATTAAAAGGGGGAAAAAACCGCTGCAAGTAAAAGACGCGAAATTGCATAATGTGTGTGCTCAAGCGTGCATGTGTACAATGTTATGTTTAAATGCACGTGACATAAGTTTTTAAGATTAGTTCTTTATTTTTTATCATGATTATTTTAGGGTTAAGTTGTTGCGTAGAAAAGAGAGAGACAGGACACAAAGAAACAAAAATGAAAAGAGAGGGGGCGACTGGGATCGGGAGGAAGTTTGTGCACACATAAAAACCCCAACAACATAAAAGTGCGAGCTAGCGCGTAGGCTGGCTGGTAAACCCACGAAAAGTGTAGAGTGCTCAGTACAGCAGTCTAGGGCTACATACCACATACCACGTTCACGACGGTTGACCGGTGTTGGACTTTTATCTTGACCTAACGAGATTATTCTCTCTCTCTCTCTCTCTCTCTCTCTCTCTCTCTCTCTCTCTCTCTCTCTCTGTCCAACACACACACACACACACACGCACGCACCAGCACCTTGGAAGGTGACTGACTGTGAGTGAAGTGAAGACCCGGTCTGTCAGTAGGACCACAGGTCTAGAAAAAGCTCCAGCCCCACACAGGTGGTAGTACTAGTCTAGTAGGTAGGTAGTTAGAACTCAGACCAGCAGAAAACACATCCCCCCTGGCTTCCCTGCTTACTTACTGCCTGCCTGCCCTCCCCTTTTGTCCCTCTTCTGCTCCTGTGCTTCCTTCCTGTACCCCCCCCCCCCCTCTCTCTCTCCCCTCACCCTCTAGGCCTACAGCTACCCCCCCCCCCCCCCATGAAGGGGGGGGGGGGGGGGGAGGACATGGTGACTACCTAGCAAAGCAAGTGGTCAGGGTTGATTGCCATTGAAAAGGCGGGGGCAGTTTTAACCATCAAGATTCTCAAAAACAGGTTCTGGGTATACACAGATCGAGAAACTGTAGACGTATACAAGTTTGCGAAGATGCGGGAGTGTTCACCACCATTAGATCTCAAAAAGTGGGGTCTTGGGTATCTCTCAGTTTTGGAAGATTTTTAACCATCACTATGGTATGATAGGCTGAGGGTGTCTCTGAACTATAGGTGTGGGGGGAGGGGGGGTGTCAACCATTAGGATATCAGTAAAAGGCTCTAGATGTGTTACCTCAAAAATGTTTTTCTGAAGATGAGGGTGAATTTTAACCGTCATCAAGAACTCTTAAAATATATTGAAGGTATCTAGATCTATGAACGTCTGTAATTCTCAGTTGTGGTTTTTGTTTGTTTGATTGTTTTAACTAACAGTAACATAACAGCATGTGTGGTTTTGTAATGTACCACTCACAGAACGTTTAACTAAGCTAGATCTGGTTAGGGAAATGGCTGTTGGTACCTAAACGCAATTAATGCCCGTGCGCATAGATCCTTTGTGCGTGCATGAGTTTATATAATGCATTTATTGACCAACAATCTTGGCAAAAGGAACTAAAGAAAAATCACCAATTAAACTGCCCCTTATACCAATCGATAACTTCCCCCCCCAAAAAAAAAAAAAAAAAAAATTAAATCTTGGTGCTGACCCAGGCAGATCAAGTTGCCACCAGACTCTCTCTCTCTCTCTCTCTCTCTCTCTCTCTCTCTCTCTCTCTCTGCCATTGCTCAGCCCTGTGTAAAAGCACCCAAAAAACATAATATATCCTTTGAGACAGACATGCCCTGGGGCAGAGAACAGTCC
>CM054145.1:22094581-22137081 GCA_028751875.1 Rapana venosa
TAGTTTAGTGTGAGGTAACAGGACGATCACGGTTTGGAAATATGGCAGGGGAATCGACAACACACTTGTCTTCCAACAGTTTGCCCATTACCTCCACAAAGACCGTAACTTTGACCTGCACATACTACACTGTATCACAGTCAGGGATGGGAAGGTGGACAAGGTTACTGGAGCTACACACAAACAGAAGAGGAATGTCTGGGATGGGGGGGTGGGGAAGAGGGAGATAGTTGAGCGCGGCTCATTTAGATTGGAGCCCAGAGAAACCACAACAAAACAACCCCTTCGTTTCAAGAGGTATAGCAGGAGGGGGCTGCGACAAAGACTAAAGATCACACCAACACCAACTTAGGAGTTGGCAGGCCCTGCTGGAAAAGGTTCGACAGCTGCGTTAAAGACGCCAAGCAGTGTTGGGAGGGGACAGGTTATGTTCTAAATGAGGGACTAATGAGAACTGAAGCTCGCGACGAGAGTTTGCTGAAGTAGTCGAGTTCATTCCAACAGAAGACATTCACACGGATCTAAAACTGCATTAACTTGAGACAATAACAACACACCATGAACAAAAACGACGTGGGAAGTCGAAAATACTGTCTAGACTTCGCGTCTAAAGCGTCAGTAGTACCCGCTCCCGAAAAAAAAAAAGCTGCATTACTTTCCCAATGAAAGAATGTTATTCGGCCATTAGTCAGATTATGCGTGACCTTTAAAAATATGGCTATGTATATGACCCAGCGCCAGTTTAGTCGGCGCTAGCAATATAATGAGCAGATCCCGAGTATCAGCCAAGTGTAGATTGCAAGATAAACGAATTATTAACATTCCAATGTTAAGTCAAGTTGTTAGATACAGGAATCTGTGGTTGAACTAGGTCTCAGCAGTTTGAGATTTTATAAATTCATTTTTGAAACTTTCTATCAGAAAAGGAATGGCTGAACTTGGTGTGAAGAAACTGCCGACATTCCCTGAGTTTGCTCATGATTTCAGCCTCTGTCTTTACTTGTAGTTTGTGGTATATGAACATATCCCGAAAAATCTTACCATGAATATTAATTTTTTAAACTATAAAGTGAATATTACTGTAAATATTACCGTGTTTGTTCCTGGAAAAAGTGCCCCCACCACACACACTTCTCAGCTGCGTTTGTTTAGATCGTCTGCTTGCTCGGTAAGCAAGTACGAGTTACTTCCCTTAAATGGAGACTGAGCACTATGAATTGAATGTTCGACTTAACGATGTTTTCCTTCACATGAATCAGCAATCCTGATCGTTGATATTGCATTTGACTATGCCAGTAAATATTACAGTAGTGAATATCATAAAGTTTTCCCATTTGTGCTATGTTGGAACAGGGAACACAGTAGAAAACGTACATCTTTCTTTTCTTTTGGGGGGGGGGGGGCTGGCTAGGAGGCTTGTACCTCCCCCATTTTCGTTGTTTCGTTTTGTTTGAATAAAGCTAGTTAGTTGTTACTCTTTCTTTGCGTCAGTGAATTGTTTCACTGCATAAAAAAGCTTGTTTGCTGTGTTGCAGACAACAAATTCATGTTGTACACGCCTTCCATGGTGGCAGCAGGATGTGTGTACGTGTCAGTTGTGGCCGTGAACGCAGCCTACCCTACCCTGATGGAGTCCTTACATACCATCACCGGCATTGACATGGTAAGGCCATTTCTTTTCTCTGTCCTTCAGGCTTCTGTCACATGCCTGGCTTTCATAATAAGGTTTTCCTGTTCTGCTTCATATCTTTGTGTGTGTGTTGAAATGTTAACAAATTTTTGATGTTCAAGTGTGTTTTGGGGTGTGTATGTTGTTGTTTTTTTTATACTTTTTAAAAATTTTAAATATTTAAAAAGTCACGCTTTACTTAAGATGTTCAGCACACATTTACACCCATACATTGGTGCGCATGCACATGTGCACACACATACACACACACACACCTACACACACACACACACAGAGTTTCATCACAGTGAATATGTATTTCACTATTGCAAAAGACTGCAATACAAATCAACACAATACACTACAATACTGTGTGAGCACAAAACAATACACTACTGTGTGTGTGTGTGGTACAGGAGGTGCTGAAGGCCTGCCAGGACTCCATCCAGCAGATCGTCACCAGCTACCTGTCCAAGTACGTCACCCAGCACAACCTGATGAACGCCCCCGTCCTGGACACGCAGGTCAAGAGCAGTCACTCCGTCATGTCCCAGTCCACCACACCCACCGACGTCCGCGACATCAACCTCGTGGCCGTGGATGACCAGAACCGTCTGATGAGTCAGTGAAGATTCCAGAACCTGGACAGCAAGTCATACACATGATGCCCTGGAGGGTCTTGTTCTGAGTGCTCTGCTTTTGGTTTAGTTCACTGAAGTCTGATGACTGGACGCTGCAGCTGGGAAGAAAGAGATGAGGCTCCTATCTGGCTTGGAGGGAGATGTTTCCGATCTGATGAAGCAGCTGAGGAGGCTCCCACAGGACTGAGTCTTGAGGATGGTCTGCGGCATGGTCATGGATGGATTGATTGATGATGATGCCTTGGAGGAAGTCGAGCCAGAAACATTCCCCGGGATGAAGCGGAATCAACAGCAATGTCCTGTCGGGAAAGGAGTGTCCCTCTCTTCTGTTCAGGCGCAGAGAGGACTGGTAGTTTTTAATCACGTAAAAAAAATAAAGAAATGATAGTTTTAAAATTGTTTTAAGAAGGAAACAAAAATTGTGCACATATGCTTTTGGCACACACACACAAGAAAATCAAATTTTAAAAAAAAAGAATTTTTTAACAGTAGGTAGCTTAAACTATATGCGTAATGTTCTGCTGATTTCTTGGCAGATGCGCTGACTTTTTAGTAGGGTAAGATAGGAGCTGGACGTTGCCAAGTAAGAGAAGTGCCACTTATTTGCCCCTTTCATATCTGAAAGGGAGTTCTGTTGTATTTATTTCTAAATTTAAAAAAAATTCAGAAGCTAAGTACAAAATTGGAAGTACACGCACACACACCACACTTTTTTGTGTTAAGTGAATCTGCATATAAAAAAACACAAGCAAACAAGACACCATCCATGTAGCATGTTGTTTTCACAAGATTTTATTAAAGCATGAGGTTGCAAAGAATCAGAATGAAAGCGGACTGCAAGAAAACCAAAAAACTGTGTGTGTTTTTGAATGAAAAATAATTGGTGAAAGCATCCCTAATTATTTAAAAGCATACTTGTTTTCTGGAAGTGGACTTTCTCGTGTTTAACAGGGAATTGCACGATAGTTCAAAACAAAAGGAGAAGAATGAAAGGAAGAGGACATGAAAGGAAGGAACTGTGCTTGCAACATGATATTGATGATGGTGGCGATGAACTGTGGAGTGTGTGACCAGGTCATGAGGTTGTAGAGGAGCCAAAGAAAGGACAGTTAACTGAAGGTCACCTTGAAATTTGACCTGAAAGGGTGAAGGTCACTACTTCCTGTGAACTCTTGTGTTGTTGAGTTGGGGAGAAAGGACAGGTCTGATTGGTTAACCGACAGTGCTGTTGACAGACTGTGATTACGACTTTCTGTTGAAAGACTCATCGCATTGCTTTGCGAAACATGATGTGTTCAAAACAAAAAGGGGGGACCATTACTGTTTGAGTTTTTCTTTCATTTGTATTTTTTTAACAGTGTTACTTAACAATGATTGTTCATATACCTTGAGTTGATGAATGTTTGCTTATTTTTTGGGATATCAATGTTTCGAATGATTTTTGCTTCAGAATCATTAATTTGATGTTTCTGGATGTTACAGTTTTTAAGATGATCGATATTTTAGAGATTTTGGATGTGCACAGTTTATCATTGATTTGTTTTTGAATGAGAATCTTTCTCCAATGTAATTTGGTTGCTCCTGTCTTTTAAATGTGTAGAAGTGTTGGTTTTAATTAAACATATAAATTATAACACTCAAAAAAAAAAAAGTTTATGAAGTGTACAAACATGGACAGAAAGAAGTAACTGAAAAAAACCTGG
This sequence comes from Rapana venosa, assembly GCA_028751875.1. NCBI lineage: Eukaryota > Metazoa > Mollusca > Gastropoda > Neogastropoda > Muricidae > Rapana > Rapana venosa. The sequence continues at coordinate 22,098,595 of CM054145.1, forward strand.
GTGATAACGGTGAACTGATCTTGTAATGTTTTACGTTTACTAATTATGCAAACCAACGTGCCTGTGTAAATAAGTTTTGAGCGTTTCTTTGATTGTATTCAAAATAGTATTGAAGCTAGGCAATGCTTGGTAAAAATACTGTAATATGCTAATAATGATAGTAATAGTTCTGTTGGCGTGTGTTATATAATTGCCTGCTTTAGGGCGTGCCTCTGTCTAGGCCTGTTTGTTTAAACTGAAGAGTGATATTGGTCAGAGCTATGGAAGATGTAGCTTATCTGTTGCTGAGGTTTTGTAGTTCGAACCTTGATGGTGTTTATAGATGCAGTTACCAAGCGAATGAGATGACAGACAGACTAACAATGTGTGATGCCCATCTAGTGCCTTACTGACACAGTGTTTGGTTGCCGTGGATCGACCTCATACCCTTTAACCTCTGGGGTCAATAAAATACTATTTGCATGATTCCAAATCCTTGTGTTCCAGATGAGACTCATTCGCCCCTTACCCATCTCTTGCGTTCAAGTTTCTTTTTATTTGATTATATTTTTAAACAAAATAAAATTATTTTATTTTTTCTTTTGTTTTAGTTTTGGTTGTCATTCAAATCAAATTATCCTTAGGGCAACGGCTATTACCTCAGTACTCCTATGACCGTTGACCTCTGTAATGACCCTAAGGGTCTGCACTGATCTTTTGTCCCTCAGTCCCTCAACCAGCCCATTCTCCTTTCAGCCTTATATTTAATTTATTTTGTGTTTGTTGCGTACCCTTGGTGGACAGCCTTGTTACGTGTGTAATATAGTGAACAGCTGGCCACCACCAACTGTTCTTTATATATACTATATACATAATAGTGATGAACTTGAGTGTAACAAAAAAACAAACCAAACAAAAGATAAAATGAGAATGACTGCTGTGAGCAGTGTAATACTAATAGTCCTGCACATAGGCTGTAATTAGAATATATTTCTGTTGATTTGGTTGTTTTTTTAATTTTTTAAAAATATTATTGAAAGAGATGATATGTAATATCTTCGTTATTTATTGTTCCAGTTTGAGTCAAAACAGCAATTTTTATCACTTTTTAAACAAATTTTAGTCTTCATTTTGTTTTGCTTGTTGATTTCTTATTGCACACTTTACAAAATTGACAACGCCATTGTTTTCAATACAACGAGGCAGTGAGAGATTTGCTACACATTGTTTGCTGCGTTCCTCGTTCGTTCCACTATGCACACTTTTGAAATGAACACAGCATGACGAGTTGGCTGATGATAGGGCACAAATGAGTGTGCGTGTTACTGTAAACTGTCTGGCACAAAACAAGGCATGTCTTGTATACGACGCTGAGTGAATAGCAGAATATGTTCACTGATGAATTTGGTATCATGTTACACAACACTGATGATGGTTTGACAGTGATGTAGCCATTCTGTGCTTCAAATCTTGTGTTGTAATGAGATTTGTTATTGCATTTAGCTGTAAGAAAACTACTCTGATATCTAGTTTTTATTTTCTTTCGGATGGAGACCCGACAAAGTCTGAATCACAGATATCAAAAACTGGGTCAATCAAATCACTTTTTTTTCTCGTTTCTTGAGAAACAGAGACATTACATATTGAATGATGGAATTTTTGTTGTAGTCTTGCGTCAAAATTTAGTATGGATGGTTGAGAATTTACATAAATGCACACTCTTATAGATCTATGACGGTTACGACAAATTGTTTCCCGTTTAGAATACATCCAATTAGTAGAGTTAGAGGCTTGGTAACTCAAGGAGCTTGCTTGTTTATTCAGGACAGTGCAGGAAAAGTGTACTTAGGGTTGCCTTTTACATGACACAAACGGGCTGTTTTCAGAGATCTTTACCTTTAAAAAAACAAAACAAAACAACAAAAAATGAGGAAAGTCAGAAGTTATAAAACGGTGATTTAACATTTAAAGATAAATGCGAGAGAGAAAATGCAATGATCAGATTGGAAAGGAGATGCGAAAGAGAATGCAATGATAAGATAGGAAAGGAGATGCAAAAGAGAATGCAATAAAATTGGAAAGATCTATTTAAACTGATAGGAATGTGTGTATAAATGGATACTTGCTGATTGCCTGTCTGAGTGTTGATCGTGTGTGATGCTGATTCACCATAACTCCCAACATACCATATTCAGTCTGATGTCATTAACAGTTTTTGTTCCCAAAGCTGGGAAGTTGGCAACTGCAGTGAACTGGGGAATTATGTATACGACAGTATGATTATATATTGCCGAAATCACCTCATTACCTCATATGTTTTTTAAATGTCTATACGATACCTGGTGTTCCTGTTTATATGTGTGATTGTGCTGGTATATATGTGTGTGTGTGAATATAAAATGCCTGAATGTTGTACATTGTTTAGAGCTATGTCGCTCAGGCTTTTTTTTTTTTAAGTTAATTTAAAAGGAAATGTTCATTGAAAGTAATCAAGTGTACAGTATTGCTTTCCATGCTGTACAGTTACTAGCTTCTGTTATTATTATGTATACAGTCAGGGCAGTCTGGTATAGGCTTCTGTATACTGTCTTCAGACTCCATAACCGTATTCTATTCATATAATTAAGCGTGAAAGAAACTTGGTATCTGAAAGCAAAAGAAAACGTATGTCTCAAAACTTTTTCCCCCTTTTTTTTTCCTTTTCCTTTTTTCGAATACTGTCTTTCAAAGAAGGAGAGTGCAAGTTGTCTGTGATAAAAGACAAATGACCGGGTAGAGAGAGATTGAGAGAGAGAGCACAGCGCTTTTAAGATGGGTAATGCTACCTTCTCTTTTTTTATTTTAACACAAAAAAACACACACACACACACGATTGGCTTGTTTCTGCAAGTGAAGCACGGCATTGTGTAAACAGGCCTTGGTTTTGATATCAAGTATGATAGTGTCAGATATGGTCAGCTGCTAGCAAATGTTGACAAAATATTCCCGGGGGGGAGGGGGGGGGGGGGGAGAAGAGTGTCTAATAAAGGTGTGTCTTGTTTGCTAACAGTATTGGCTTGTCTGTCTTGGTAGCAGTTGTGTGGATGTTTTGCTTGCTTCACTGATATGGTGATTGCTGGCTTGAAAGGGAGAAAAGTTCTGATTCCAAGATGTGAAGAGGAGGGGGCAGTGTTCTTATTATGATGTTCAGATCTTTTGACTAGAGTGGGTGTTGGAGGGGGGGGGGGGATGATGGTATTTTTGTTATGTTCGGATTTTTGTTAAAGATTTAAAATGTTTAGGTGTCTAAAACAGAGCAAAAATAACATTTGTATGTTCAGGTTTTCCATGTTGGGGAAAAATTATATTTAAAATTTAAATGTTTTTAAAAAAAATTTAAAGTTGAGTGGAGTGTTCGTACATGAAAGATGTTATATTCAATTTCTTTTTATGGTGAGAATGTCGCGGAGGCAAAAATTTTATCACATCAAATCTGTAAGTGGGGGGTAGGGGGGATGTTATCAATATTATGCTTAAAAAAGATAAGTTTTAAGTGTCAGACAGATTACTAGGTGTTAAGAAAGGAAATGTCTTGGTATAATTATTTCAAGTCTATTCCTGAGCATTTTTAGTCTTGAAAAGGAAAGGAAAAAGCACTATTTGACTGTTGTTTGTTAGTTGAGGTGATGGGTGGTTTGTGTTGGGGTTTTTTTGGGGGGGCAGGGATAACACCATTTAAATCTTTGAAAATTTGTTTGGTGGAAGATTAGACAAGGATATACAACAGCTATTGTTAGTCATATATCCAAACCTGATTGTCAAGATTAGTGTTCATTTATGTATGTAAGTTTCGGGAGGGAGTGGGGGGATGGGTTTGGAGGGGAATGTTTGTAGTATCTTCCTTTTTGAAAAGGGGGGTGTGTTGTAAATGGGTTTGTTTGACTTTTTATACTGATGAAGTGTTTGTGAATAGCAAAGCGTGGAGGAATGTGTTGAAGGAGAGAGTGTTTGGTTGCAACAGGGACCAGAACTGGAGCAGCAGCAGAAGTATCAGTAGCGGGGTACCCACACTGGATTCTTCACTGGTTTGTTTGATGATGATGATGATGGTATGTTGAATGTACAGTGTCTATCAAATAAAATGATTGACTTTTCACACAAAAATGGCCTTTTTTTTCTGGGAGAGTTGTGCGCCAGTGAAGTGCGTGCAGTGCGACATTTTCTTCTGTTCTTTCTGTGCAACCCCCTTTCCTCTCTGTCTCTCTCTCTCTCTCTCTCTCTCTCTCTCTCTCTCTCTCTCTCTCTCTCTCTCTCTCTCTCTCACACACACACACACTTGTTCACCCATTTTTGCTCTTCATAAAAAAATTCAGAAATGCACCCGCCTCATCTGTGTACACATTTTTTTTTCTAAAATTACAGTTTGTTTTCTGTGCTCTGATTATAGTGCTTTACTGGAGTTGATAATTTTCGCACACATTCTCAAAAATCAAAGACAAATGTGCATGCACACACTCACACACACACCTGGCATGCCAGTGTCCGCCCAGACACGCACATATAATTATGTATATGTGCTTATACACATGGTACACAACTGATAGGGCCTTTGTTGTGTATTCCTCAGAAAGTCACCCAGAACATGCACTCTTGACTAACTCGTCCCACTGGGAATCACTGTGAGATAGTACATACTGGATGAGAAGTTTCTGTGTATGGCTTTTCAAGTACCTCACCACAGGCAGCCCTACTCCAACTAAAAGGAGAGTGCAAGTTGTGCCAAGAGCTAGTCATGGCTGTAGACCGTCTCAGTATAACATTTTAAATCCCACACTGCAGCATCCATGGCAACAGGGAAGCTGACCTACTGGCAAACATAGGAGGTCAGATGCCTCAAGAGCAGGAGGTGACAAATGAAGAGGCAAAGACAATTGAAGGAAAAGCAAAGGAGAAGGTGGCTTCAGTAACAACCTAATTTCAACAGTAAGGAAAACTCTTTCCTCCTGCCCAGAGGTGACCATAGTGGGGCTGAGGACTGGACATTGCAGACTCAGACATCACATGTTTTCCAAGTTCTGCATTAGTGATTCTGAGGCGTGCCCCTGTGGTACTTCTCCCATGACAGTGGAACACTTCCTCCAGACCTGTCTGTCCAACACACCAAAACCTGAGGGCTAATATCTGACATACTGATCTGCCGATGGGGGTTAAAACTGGCACAGCAGCATTTGTCAGGTTCCTGGGAGGGATAAAGAAGAAATGTTTTTCTTCATTCCTCGGCTAGAGTTCAGTGGTTCACAGATAATTTGCATTTTTACCCACCATCAAGGTAGCCGCATTCCACCTTCAGGGATTGTGTCTAAACATGACACCTGTTTGCATGTTGTTTCCACACACAAAATGTCATCCATTCCAACTGGCATGAAATGGCCTGACTTTCTGAAAGGCGGAACAGGTTTTTAACATGTGTGCCAGATGTTCTGTGTGCATTTTGCACACACAGAACCTCTTATCCAAAGAACTTTTGGGGGAGTCCAGTTAGTACTGATGTTAACTCCAGGGTAAAATCCCCTAAAACAAGCGCCTCCGTGGTTACATAATTATGTACCCAGCATGCACACAGCAGCATGGAGAGAGATGGGCTCCACCCCGTTCAACTTTCTAAAACCTGTACACTTTTTGAAGGTTTCAGTGCAGTGCAGTCCCCTTTTCATTTCTTAGGGAGTAAAGGGAGACGAGAAGGTGGGACGCTGTTGAGGCCCTATGCTCGGCTAGGAGCTATAAGGACTAAGAAGAAGAAGAAAGGAGACACCAGCAAGGTCAACATTAAAAGCAATTTCTTGGAAGGATGCTTCTCTCCTGATAGAGGTGTCAAAAAGGGAAAGGCAATTTCTTGGCAGAGCAAAGGCCCCATGAAAATAAAGTATATCAATACTTATCTGTAACCCTCGGAAATACAGATAATCAAGCAACTAATCAATGTCTGCATAAAGAAAGAAAAAACAACAGCAAACCAACCAAACAAAACCCAATAATCATAGTTTTGATTACACCAACTGCCATGTCCCACAAGCGCATCTCAGCTTAGCCAAGCTGACTAGCCTATCTATCTATCTATCTGTCCCGTAGTCTGACGACCGTGGGGGCACCCTCAAAGACTCAGCAACCAGTTCCCTCCATTCTTCTCTCTGTTCTGCCTACTCAGGCGAAAAGAGGACGCTGGCGCGTTTGATGGGGTAACCCTAGTGACGTTATTTTCCTAATAGGTTATTGACTTTTACGTCAATGACGTAGTTTTTTGAAAACGTGATTAGCTCTGCCGACAAGCCAAGATTCTTTGTGTACTGACTGCAAGTACAGAGCAGATTTAAGACCTTCGATAGTTCTAAACGGTTGTTTACTTCATGTCACCAAGCAACCGTGCGCATGCGCCAGAAAGGAGCATAACTCTACATCTCTCTTTCATTGCAGACGACACGCATTACGTAATGACTTTGCTAAAAGTAAAAACATCAATGCTTTAAAACATCAACAGTCAGGTGAGTGAATGGTAGCTTCTTCACGAATCAAGTCTTTGAGGCGTTTTCACTTTCTGTCCAGAATTTGTGTAGATTGTCTTTTGACTATTCAGTTCCAAGGGTCTGTTGTCAGGCTTCTCCTCTGGTTGTCCATCAACCGTGGGGTAGGTAGCCCTTTATTCAGCAAGCTCTTCATTTCTTACTTCAACGCACGTTTTCAGGTTTTGTTTTGGAAGTATTGCAGTTGCTTTTGGTGTTGCAGGCTGCCTTGCTTTCTTGTTCAAACTTCTTTGACGAAGTTGAGTGCCATTTCTGCACCGAGGACTTTTCAGTCTGAACAACTGACGGAGGTGTAGCGTTTTTGACTACAACAGCTTCTTTGGTTGTTGGAGTCTTCACCCACAATGATTGTCCTTTTGAGAGTTGTGGGGCTTCTTTCACTCTGTGCACATTATGGTAGTGTTTCTGCTGGTTCCTGTTGTGTTCAACCTTCCTCTTGAATTCTTCAACCTCTGGTTTGAAGGGAATGTGTTGACTGGGGCATTGGTGAGAGAGAGACAATGACAATGACAATGACAATATTTTATTGTAATAAGCTGTTAAAGCCCATTTACAAGGGGACAGTGGGAAGGGGACTGGGCACAAAACACGTATTTCAGAAATACAGATGTATCATTTCTACAGCCCAAATGGTCGACATGGCATGGATTCCACAACATGGTGAAGTGTTTTACATTACGATTCAGATGAATTGGTGCCTAACACTTTCGCCCATTGCTAATGGGGAAAGGGAGGGGGGAGGGTAACATCAACCACAAACACTTAAACACCGAGTCTGTGACAGGGCTTCCTGTCCCTACATTCCGTCTGATCCGGTAACTCATGCTCTTTCCAACACGTGAAAAACCTAACTCACAATATGCCTAACCTCCTGTTTTGCTCTCTCTCTCTCTCTCTCTCTCTCTCTCTCTCTCTCTCTCTCTCTCACACACATATGCACACACATATGCATGCACACACGCACACACACACGCACGAACACACACACGCACGAACACACGCACGCACACACACACGCACGAACATACACAACACACACATACACACACGCGCGCACGCACGCACAAGAGGGTGCGCATGCACACACACACACACACACTCACACACGCACATATACAGGCAACCACAGTCACTTCTAACCCAGAAAAAATCTGATAGCATCCATCATAACATGTAAAACATCCAGTCCAGCACTAATTCTGTCTTTGATTCTGTCACGATCAGCAGGTGTCCACAGCTGCAGCTTGGAATAAATGTCTTTTTCCTCCTGAGTCAGTTGCCTGGTGTTCTTTTTTGCAAACCAAAAGTAATCAGCAGGGTTGTGAGTGTCATCTGTCCAGATAAACTGAAAAATCATATCTTCACTTTCACAAATGATAGTATCAGGTATTTCATCAGAGGTATACACATTAAGAAAGTCCTTGTTTCTAGAAACGTCCCTGAGATTTCTCTGCAGGGATCTGTTTCTCAGCCCACCCACATAGTTCTTTATAGTATCTCCACTGTAGCCTGCATCCCGAATCTGATCTAGATATTCGTCACAGTCCTCCCCCTCCATCGTAATGTCAGGTACAGGCACCTCAACCAGGTCAATTCCACCTTGTTGTTCAGCCACTGTGTCAGCTTCCAACACTGTGACAGCACCTGACGCACGGCGATAATCATGTGTGGGAAGCAGCGATTGCGAAGGCATGTGGTTTGGAGAGGCTGGGGTGTTGGTGTGTGAGACAGACTGGGTGATGGGGGGTGTTGGCATAAACAAACTTGGCGAAGTTTCAAATGGGAACAATGCACTTGCCTTGTCTTCTTGCCTTTCCTCTGTCTGTCTCCTCTCCTCTGCCCGCCTCCTTCCTCTGCCCGCCTCCTCCTCTCTCTGCCTGTCCCTCTCCTCTGTCCTTCGTCGGTCCCTGTTGGTCTGACTGGGGGGCTTTCTGCGGAAGTAAAGGGGTGTTTGTTGACCCGCCATGTTTCCTTCACTTGAGCCAGCCTTCAGTCGAAGCACAACAGTCGTTTGCTCGCTTCTCCACAGACCTTCCATGAGGTGATGCAGTGTTGTTGCAGCAGGGCCACTAGCGTCACTTCCAGCGTTGTTGGTAACCCGACAACTGGCATGGTGCTGGTTATTTGGCAATTTAAACACAAAATTTACACAGCAAAATTTCGCCCTGCCTATATCCAAGGGAGATCACGAGAGCGGTGAGAGAGAGAGAGAGAGAGAGAGAGAGAGAGAGGAGAGAGGATGACAATAACAAATTCTTTTATTTCAAGGATAATGAATAAGCACCCATGTGCTTTTTTACATCCAGTCCCCGCCCTGAGAGAGAGAGAGAGAGAGAGAGAGAGAGGTAATAATTAAATCAGTATGGTGTGAACGTGATAGATCTAAAGGGATAGAAAAATCGTGTGTCAATCAGTCACATAGTTCCTGATATTTCCATAATGGTGTACTACATTTTGAATGGTGCCTGTCAAAAATAATTACTTCCACTTTTGTAACTGCTGCAAGTGTCCATCAGGGGTGGGTTTTCTCTCTCTCTCTCTCTCTCTCTCTTCTCTCTCTCTCTCTCTCTCTTCTCTCTCTCTCTTAGTTTTAGTCAAAAATTTCCTCCTTTTTTTTCCTCTTTTGTTTTTGTTTTGGGGGGGGGGGGGGGGATTTTAGGCAAAAATGTTCTTTTTTCATGACTGAAATCCCATGCCACAGAGAGAGAGAGAGAGAGAGAGAGAGAGAGAGAGATGTGTAGCCAAGCGTTGATGATGTGTGATGCACGTGAGAAATGATTTCTGTTCACCCACAGAGGGCACTGAAGTTGGCTAGCCAACTGACGCGCGCATTTCACTATTGGGTTAGGCCCTAGGCCTAACGTCAAAGTCGCTGCCGCAATTGAGCAAGACGCATTGATTGTCGCCTGCTCCCTGCAGTTTTACAGGTGAGGCTTCAAGTAAGCTTTATCGTTTTTTTAGCTTTTATTTTGTTTTTCATCATCATTTCTACATTTTCTAAATTGAAACGTATGGAAAACAAAGAAGATTGAGAAGATTCTTTTTCTGTTCTTTTCTTCTCAGTACCCAGTTCCAAAACGAAGTTGCGCAGATAATTATGGCAGGGCAGCATTTCTTGTGTGCTCCCCCACTTCTGTAACTAGAATTCTACTGTAGCCCCGTTAGGAATTATTATGACATTGAAGTGAATTCTTTGTGAGTTCCATGTCATAACCACGAAAGTATTCAGCCTCCCAGTCCTTTTCTCCCAGACTTTTTAAACACTAAAATATTTACCAGCCCATATCATTCTCCCCACCTATATAAAAAGGCTAAAACAAGTGTTCGTTCCTCGGCTATAGCTCTCGGGTTCTTTTAGCCATATAAAAAAGGGCAAACATGGAGACAGAAGTCTAATGCCTACTCACCAATGGTGAGTTTTGCATATGCGACCGTTCTTCCCCCACCATTAAGATAGCTGCATTCCGACCTCAGGAATACAGTTGGGAATGTACCTACTAGTTTTGCCAGGACAGTCAGGAGGTACCTCCCTGCTCTTTCCGATTTTCGGCTGTCGTGGGCTTTTTGACTCGCACAAGTTCGTAAGCACAGGGGTCCCACTGGTTTAGAGTCGCCTTAAGACTTGACATTCAACTTTAAATTTGTTTTCGTACCTTGGCTGGAGTTCCGAGGTTCACCAATGGTGGGATTTTGTGTATGCGTCGGTTTTCCTTTATTTTATTTGGAAGATAATGGAATAAGCACTCGTGTGCTTTCTTCCATGGAGTCTAGATATACCATATAGCATACATGTTTGACAACTTGCATGGTATACCTGAAAGTGTCGCAAGTGAAAACCGTCTCTCAGCGCGCGTCCGCGCGCACACACGCGCCCGCGCGCACACACGCGCGCACGCACGCACAAATATGTGATCATGTATCTGTATTGGCAATTTTTATTTGGGGTGGCAGTCAGTGATAGAACTGAGCATGGGGGACTGGATAGCCTGGTGTGGAAGAGCGTTGCGCTCGCAATGTGACAGCCCGGGCTCGAGTCGCCGCCCAGATGTCCTTTCAAGGTGAATTTTCTCTGAGTTTTTGTGGGGTCAGTGCCGACTCTACAGCCCCGAAAGTCTTTTGGATGGGATTATAAAGAGGTCATGGGCATCATCCTGTGTTCCAAGGCACACAGAACATTTTGCCCACACATTTAAGCTCTTACCCCAAAGAGCTCTCTTTCGGAAAAGACGGTCGTATAGCTTAATGGTGGGAACTGAAAATATTTACTGAACCGCATGCACAAGGGAACTGAGGCTTATGGGTAAGTCGTTGACATTTTTGTTTTATTTTACTGCCAAATAGTAATGACACATGCTTGTCCAAGAACAGTTGGGTAACCTGACTGATATTGTAATCTGTGAGTGCATTTCAACTCGCGCAAAACGTGTTGCACACACATGAGAACCTGTTCCGCCCTGAAGAATAGGCTATTGCATGGCAGTAGGAGTGGATAATAAAACCCACGTGTACTGGTGGTGGCTTCACCAGGTGGACTTGCCCAAAGCACGCTGCCTGATTAGTACAGTGCCCAGTGATATTCTGAAGGAGTTGGAAGAAAAATTAATCTGCATCACAGTCTGTATGAAATGCTGTCCATTATAATTGTATGGCCCTGTTGATGGAAACTTTTTTTTGTTTTGCGGATAGCTAAGGAATTGGTGAGCTTGTGGTGTCAGATCCTATGGAATAAGTTAAAATACTTTATTTTTTTGTAAATTGGTGTTAATGACAGTTCTGTGTATGTGCTCATCAGATTCTGGCCAGCAGCCCTGAACCTTCTGATCAAAGAACGTGAAGTGGTGCATTAGTACAGGGGTACAGTTCCGCTAGACTGTCTTGTGATAGCATTATCTACTAGTAGACTTCTGTATTGATTAGGGTTTGAGCTCTGTTTGGGTGGCCTCTTACTAATAGTTCCGACATAAAAACGTTTGTTTTTTGGGGTGAGGGTATTCTACAATCCTAGTGCTTAGTTTTCGAGACTGTTAAGAGTTAGTAGGTTTCTGTATTGAATAGGGTTCGAGTTCTGTATCAAGCCAGTCCTAGGGTAGCCTCTTGTAACTAATAATAATAATAATATATGGAATTTATATAGCGCTGAATCTTGTAAAAAAAACAAAAACAAATCGAAGCGCTTGCACTCAATCATTTACAGGCATGCAACTCTCCTTAAACATAATGAACAGATTTCAAAACCATGCGCGCGCGCGCATGCACGCACACACACACACACACACACACACACACACACACACACACACACACACACACACACACACACACACTCTCTCTCTCTCTCTCTCTCTCTCTCGGAACAACACTTAGGTGAAAGATGCTGTTGAAAATTAGGGACAGATATTTGGGGGGGAAGTCTCAGGTAGGAAATAAGTATGTTTTGAGGCTGGATTTGAAGGTATCAAGTGAAGACTTTTGTCGAAGTGAAAGAGGGAGGTTATTCCAGGTGGATGGACCAGAAACAGAAGGAGCGACGGCCAACAGTGGTTTGTTTGAATCTGGGTGTTCGAAAGCACAAAGTATCTGCGGCAGAACGAAGGGAACGGGATGGAGTGTACAGATGAAGACAGTTACAGAGATAAGGGGGTGCAGATTTGTGGAGACATTTGAAAGAGGGTATTGATTTTATACTCCAGTCTTTGTGAGACAGGCAGCCAGTGAAGAGATCGCAGAAGAGGAGTGATGTGTTCAGATTTTTTCTTAGGACCAGTCGAGCTGCAGAGTTTTGTATGCGTTGAAGAGAGTGGATAGATGATGCTGGTAGGCCAGCCAAAAGAGAATTACAGTAGTCTAAACGTGAAAGAATAAGAGATGTGACAAGCTTGGAAGTTGCATCAGTGGACAGATACTTGCGAATCGCGCTTATGCGTCGTAATTGATAGTAGCAAGACTGGCAGGTCTGGGTGATGAATTTTTTCATAGAGTGTGTTGTCAAGAACTACTCCTAAATACTTCAGAGTTGGACAAAGGAACTGACGTATTGCCGAATTCTATTGAAGTTTTTGCGATAGAGGAAAGTTTATGTTGGGTCCCTATAAGCATGGCTTCGGTTTTACCGGCATTAAGTTGTAACTTGTTCTGAGTCATCCAGTTTTGAATGTCTTGAAGGCAGTAGGACATGTTTGTCAGGAGGGAAGGCAAGTTTTCAACAGTATCACTGCACTGAAGCTGAATATCATCGGCATAGAAATGATGATCAATATCAACGTATGTTCATTCGTCTTTGGGATGAGGAAATTCTATACAGTTCCAGTGCTCAGTTTTCCAGTTAGTCTTCTGTATTGAATAGGGTTCGAGCTCTGTGTCGAGCCAGTCCTTTGTGTTGCCTCTAATTGTTCTGAAATAAAAGTATGTTTTCATTGTCTTTGGGGTAAGGATATTCTATAGTTCCAGTGCTCAGTTTTGCAGTTAGTAGGCTTCTGTATTGAATAGGGTTCGAGCTCTGTGTTAGGCCAGTCCTTTGGGTGGCCTCTTACTAATAGTTCTGAGATGTACACATGTATATCTTTTTGGGGTGAGGATATTCTACAGTCCCAGTGCTGTTTTCAATACCGTTTCCTGTTAGTCGGCTTCTGTATTGAATAGGGTTTGAGCTGTGTAAAGCCAGTTCTTCAGGTAGCCTCTTGCCAACAGTTCTGAGATGTAAAGGTATGTATGTTTTGGGGTGAGAATATTCTACAGTCTCAGTGCTATTTTCAATACTGTTACCAGTTAGTAGTCTTCTGTATAGAATAGGGTTCGAGCTCTGTGTCAAGTCAGTCCTTTGGATGGCCTCTAACAGTTCTGAGGTATAAGTGTATGTTTTTTGTCTTTAGGGTAAGGATATTGTACTGTCCCAGTGCTCAGTTTTGAAGATGGTTTCCAGAGGCTTCATGGTTGAGCAAAAGAACTGTTTTGACAAGATGTTTGAGTGGAGTCAGTTTTGAAATGGTAACGAACATTTCATTATCACAAAAAGGGGAGAAATTCCATGGCATGATTCGCCACAGTTGAAACATTTTCGGGAAAAGAAGCCAATAAGAGCATCAGTTGGCTGTGGAAACTTACAGCTGAATGTGAAGTTGACTGTATCAAGTAAAGATGCAAAGCTGCAGACCAGCCATTCTCAGGGATGTCTTCAGAAAGTAGCTGAGAACACATCAGTATAGTACTTGCAGAAGTAATGATATCGCTCTTTGTTTTATGCTGTTTTGGCCAATTTTGTTCAATTTTGGGGAATGCTTCATGGCCATAGGGCCTGTCAGTTGCCTTTTGATCGCTAGACACCAAATTCCTGACTGCTTCTACATGCCTTGTTAGAAAAACTCGAGTAGGGAAAAGAAGTCAAATAAACGAAACTGAATACACATAAACCTAAACTGACGTAAAGCGAAAAGAGATTTAAAGCATGTAGAGTTAGAAAAAAAAGCCCAACTAAAAGGGGTCTTTAGATTTTTTTTAAAATGGGGATTTAAAATGTAAAATTAAACCACTAAACCAATTAAAAGCAAATTAAAACTAAATAGGAAAATAGAAAACAAAAAATCCCCCCAAAATATAACTTTAAAAAGGAATAAACTAAACAGCCCCCCCCCCCCCCCCCTCCCAAAAAAAAAAAAGCAACCAAAATAAAACTAACCGTAACCTCCCGCCTCAGATACAAACAAGACCCCTAAACAAATAAAACTACATAGGAAGGGATGAAAAAGGAGCAGTCTCGGTGACAGTGATCCTGGTGTTCCTGAAAGAACATCATCTTTGAAGGCACTGACAATGCTGGGTAGACTAGTTCCTTCCATAGTGAAGTTTATGCTGACTTTGGCTCATTCATTGCTCGTTCGTTTGGTTCAAGGTGAGGGAACCTCATGGTGTGTGACTTGTGATGTGCGCATAACCAAGTATCTGCTTCTGGAGTGTCGAGATGGTCAGGATATTGGGCACAGGCATTTTGCTGCAGGCATTTTCCGGTAGATATGATAAAAGATATCATGGGCCGTCAGTTCGGGCAAGGTTGGTTTTTAAGAAATCTGCCTTTGATGTGCTTCTTCCACAACGTGGTGACCGTCCCGGATTGACCCTTAATAGTTGGCCAGGGCATTGAGACTTCTTCTTTGTCGAATGCTCAGACAGCAACCACCGTTAGTCATATGAGCGAAAATGCGTCGCTGAAACACTGAAAGTCAGGCCAAGCCGAGCCGTGAGTGAGAATTATATCTTTCTGGAAAAAAAGGCAGAATAAACCAAGAAGGCAGAAATTGGACAGGGAGACAACAGGAAGGAAAGGAAAACAAGGCAGAAAGAGGGATAGAAAAGGGGGAATTCCAGGAGATTAGGCACAGGCTGAGCAGTTACGAGTAAAGATGTCCTAGTAGTTCAGTCTAGACTTGTTTTTGAGAAATCTGGCTTAGGTTTTACCAGTTCATTTATGTGGTTCTCCCACATTGTGGTGACTGTCCTGGGCTGACCCTTATAGTTGGCCTGGGCATTGATGGACAATAGAGTCGGTTTTAACCGATTAATTGTACATAGGTGCACTGTTTTAATCTTAGAACAGGTACCCGGCTTCATCCCCGGTATGTTTCTGTGGTGGGTGGGGCTGTAAACAAAATGGGATTGGGCTTCGTATTTGGTGGGAAGGCATGGTGGAGGTGGCTGGTTAGTTCAGTCTGGGCCCTGCTGTGGGAGGGAAGGTAGCTCGGGCCTTGTGCGTAGCTTGCTGCTTCTTAGAGGAGAACCAGTGATACTGTCACTCCCTCACGCTTCTTCAGGCGTTTTCCAAACCTTGGCTTTTGTGTGTGTGTGTGTGTGGGGGGGGGGGGGGGGGGGGGGGGGGGCTGGTCTTGGTTCTTTTTAATCTCTTAAGCTGTGGCATTCCTAGCATTAGGGTTAAGTAGTTATGCTGATCACAAGGCAGTTCTACACTACCAAGAAAGCTACACCACAAGTACCCCCCACTGCTGCCTTGCCAAGACTACCACCCTACAGGGGACACTGGAGGGAGGAGAACACAGGGGAAAGAACTGAACAGAGAACATCAAAGAAAGGACTTACCTAGACAATGCAGTGCTACTCTGAAAAACTGAAGACTGACCAGCCTGGAGAAAACTGGACCAAAGCATCCCTGGTATTTTCAACGCCCAGTTATATCAAAGAACTACGGACACAAACCCAGACAGTAACAGAAGTCTTTGTGGGGAACAGCTACATGTCACAGAGCAGGTGAGAACCACATGTGATCAGTCTGCGTCCGTGTATGTCAGTGTGTGTTTGTGTTATGCATTTGTCTCCGTGTCTGTGGTGTCATTTACTTGACTGTTTGGCCTGTCTGACCATGTGTGTGTTTATTCATTTGCATTTTTGTTTGGGTTTGTTTGTTTTGCCCGAGTTTGCTTTTTGTCATTGTGTATGTCTGGGGTTGGGTTTTTTTCCCGTTTTTGTCTGTCCTTGTGTATGTGTCCGGGTTTTTTTCTGTATTGGGTGTGTGTGTGTTTTATTTTAATTTTATTCTATTTCGAGGATAATGGAATAAGCTCTTATGTGCTTTTTTTCATCCAGTCCCCGTGTGTATGCAGTTTTGTCAATTTTGTCATACGCTCCTACTGGCACACGATGGCCTACTCTTCCGAAAAGCGGAACGGGTTTTAACGTGTGCGCAAGATGTTCTGCGTGGGTTCACACACAGGACCTCGGTTTATAGCTTATAGTTTCATCCGGAGGACTTTTGGGGAGAGTGGATTCGGCACTAACGTTAACTCCAGAGGAAAAAATCCTCTAGAACGAGAATCGAACCCAGGTCAGCAGATCACGAATACATCATCTGTGGTGTGTGTGTGTGTGTGTGTGGTGTGTGGTGTGTGTGTGTGTGTGTGTGTGTGTGTGTGCGTGCGCGCGCGCGTGCTTTGTCTGTTTTTGTCTGTCAGTGTGTATGTCTCTGTGTTGGTTTTTGTCTGTATTTGTGTATAAATGTCTTTGTTTGGTTTTTATCTGTATTTTTGTATATGCCTCTGTGTGTTTATCCTGCAGGGGACACAGTGTGGAGGGAGGATGACACAGGAGAAAGAACTGCAGGGAACATCAAAGAATGGACTGACCAGGGCATGGCAGTGCTGCTCCGAAAAATTGAAGACGGACCCACCAGCTTCAACATAACTGGACCAAAGCATCCCTGCCATTTCCAACAACCAGCTACATCAGTGAACTGCTGACACAAACCCAGACAGTAACAGAAGTGGTTGTGGGGCAAGACTGCATGTCACAGAGCAGGTGAGAGAACCATGATGTGATCACTCTGTGTATTTCAGTTTGTGTTATGCTTTTGTGTCTGTGGTGTCATCCACTTGGCTGTTTGGCGTATGTCTGTCCGTGTGTGTGTTTACTCATTTGCATTTTCGTTTTGGTTTGTTTGTCCTTTTGTATATGTCTGGGTTTGCATTTGTGTGTCATGTACTGGTTTCTTTTTGTATTTGTCTGTAGTGTGTGTGTGAGTGTTTAAAAATTTTTTGCCCTGTCCTTGTGTATGTTTGTGTTTGCATTTTTCTAGTGTGTTGTGTGTGTGTGTGTGTGTGTGTGTGTGTGTGTGTGTGTGTGTGTGTGGTGTGTGTGTGTGTGTGTAGATGTAATGCTTACACGTAAAAAAGATGTAGAGTACATGGCTCATACAGGGATGAATAGGAGCAATATTTTGTCGCTATACTGACCTATACTGTCGCTATACTGTTGGAATCTATGGCTGCATTAGGAACAAGAGCGAGATTTCCTTTCAAAAAGCTCCACGGGAGGTTCTACAAAATGTCCAATTCAAATGTATTCATCTATAGTAACAATGGTAGTGAGCAGAACACTGTTCAGTCACCATGAAATCAAAACGACTGAAAAAAACTATAAACACATAAAGTGGTACAACTCTAAACTTTGTTATACTCTCACAAAGTGAAACACAACAGTTAAAAACTTTTTTTGCACTTTGACTTGAAATGTACTGATTATGACTTTCAGAAAGGATAACAATTCAGTGAGGACTTTTTCTTGTTTTTGGTGGTGGTGGTGGTGGGGGGGGGGTTGTTTTTGGTTGTTGTTGGGTGGGGTTTTTTTTGTTTTGTTTTGGGGTTTTTTTGGTTTTTGTTTTTTTACTGTGAGTGTGAAACTTAAAAATTGGGCGTCTGTAGAAACATGTTAAAATATTTACTGCGGCATTGCTTGAAGAAAGGATATCTAAAGATAAAACGAAATGCCTCCCCAATTTCACCATAGTCACGTTTTGTACATATTCTTTATTTTGAGGGATGCCTAATAGTGATCCTCTCCATATTGGCAGTCAGTAAATTGCCGGATTAACTCAAAAGCCTTAATGAGGGAGTTCTCCCACGGATTGAACATTGGTGCTAACTCTATTTTTCAAAGTCCTTTGGATGAGACTACACTTCTGGGTGGCGTGTGTTGAAGTCACATACCTTACCCACACATACCTCATTCCTTCAGAGAGGATTAGAGCAGTTATGGCTGGTGGCATGGATGACACACACACACATAGACCTGGCATGCAGCCTACTCTTTGGATAGGGAGTCCTGTTGGCTCCACTGGGTTTAACATGTCTCAAGAAAAACTGCCTGAAAAATGAAATGCAGTACCGCAGCCTTTACCAAGGAGTTGAAACCAAAAGTCAGAACAATGTCGCCTTTAAGCAGTGATAGTTTTTTCCATTACATTTTCCTTCGGTTTTTCAGTTGTGGAAGTCTTATTTAGAAGCAAAACAGTTTAAAACAGCTCAGTGAATGTAGTAAGCGTCAGGGTTCAGCCCCATCATGGAAAAGTGGAAAAGTCGGGAAATTTACCACTTTCCAGTCAGTTACAAGTTAGAGAAAATAGATTTTCTGTTCAGTCGTGGAATTTTGTTATATCCTCAACAAAAAGTCAGCACTTGAAAATATGATGGGTTGAAAATGAGACATTAGAAGATAGTGAAGCACACAAATGCTTGAGCTCATTTTAATCGATCGGCCTAACTGGCGTTTTCTTCTTTGCCAAACGCTTAGACAGCAACTGTTATGTCATTTGAGCGAAAACGCGTTGCGCTGCCGTTAAGCGCCTAACAAGTCAGGCCCAGCATATCTGACACGGCATGGGAGAGAGAATCTTTTAAGCCTTTGTGGAGAAAAGGCAGAAGAATGGACCAAGAAGGCCGAAAATAGACGAGGTGCTGGTGACAAGAAGAAAAGGAACAAGGTAGAAACGGAGGGATAGAAAAGAGGGAATTCCAAGCACAGAATTTCCAGGTGGTTGGGATGCTATTTATACTGACAGGCTCCCTGGCATCCCCACGGGAAAATGGGCATTATTTCCACTTCTGTTACAATAAAATGCTGGGAAGGGAGTGATAATGTTGAGGTAAAGCTAGAATAAATCAAGAATACATAACGGCCTGAAATGGATTTTTCTTTAATCTTCAGATCTCGTCACTGTGAAACATTGGCCTATCAAGAAGTCATCTGTGTGGAATGCTAACATCAAGAAGACGGCGGAACACATCAAGAAGACGGCGGAACACATCAAGACAGCGGAACACATCAAGAAGACAGCGGAACAAGAAGACGGCGGAACACATCAAGAAGACGGCGGAACACATCAAGAAGACAGCGGAACACATCAAGAAGACAGCGGAACACATCAAGAAGACGGCGGAACACTAGCATCATGAAGACAGCGGAACACCAGCATCAAAAAGACACTTATTACAGAACACTAGCATCAAGAAGACAGCGGAACACTAGCATCAAGAAGACGGCGGAACACTGGCATCAAAAGACATTTAGTACAGAACACTAGCATCAAGAAGACAGCGGAACACTAGCATCAAGAAGACGCGGAACACTGGCATCAAGAAGACATTTAGTACAGAACACTAGCATCAAGAAGACAGCGGAACACTAGCATCAAGAAGACGGCGGAACACTGGCATCAAGAAGACAGCGGAACACTGGCATCAAGAAGACAGCGGAACACTAGCATCAAGAAGACAGCGGAACACTAGCATCAAGAAGACATTTAGTACAGAACACTAGCATCAAGAAACAGCGGAACACTCACAAGAAGACAGCGGAACACTGAGCATCAAAAAGAAGCGGGGAACACTAGCATCAAGAAGACAGCGGAACACTAGCATCAAGAAGACAGCGGAACACTGCATCAAGAAGACAGGAACTAGCATCAAGAAGACATTTGTACAGAACACTAGCATCAAGAAGACAGCGGAACACTAGCATCAAGAAGACAGCGGAACACTAGCTCAGAAGACATTAGTACAGAACACTAGCATCAAGAAGACAGCGGAACACTAGCATCAAGAAGACGCGGAACACTGGCATCAAGAAGACTTTAGTACGAACACTAGCATCAAGAAGACAGCGGAACACTAGCATCAAGAAGACAGCGGAACACTAGCATCAGAAGATTAGTACGAACACTAGCATCAAGAAGACAGCGGAACACTAGCATCAAGAAGACAGCGGAACACTGCATCAAGAGAAGCGGACACTTAGAAGACAGCGAACACTAACATCAAGAAGACAGGGGACACTAGCATCAAGAAGGAACACTAGCATCAAGAAGACATGTAGTACAGAACACTAGCATCAAGAAGACAGCGGAACACTGCATCAAGAGAGCGAACAGCAAGAGACATTAGAACAACTCAAGAAGACAGCGGAACACTAGCATCAAGAAGAGCGAAACTAGCATCAAGAAGACATTTAGTACAGAACACTAGCATCAAGAAGACAGCGGAACACTAGCATCAAGAAGACAGCGGAACACTAGCATCAAGAAGACATTTAGTCGGAACACTAGGCATCAAGAAGACAGCGGAACACTAGCATCAAGAAGACAGCGGAACACTAGCATCAAGAAGACATTTAGTACAGAACACTAGCATCAAGAAGACAGCGGAACACTAGCATCAAGAAGACAGCGGAACACTAGCATCAAGAAGACATTTAGAGAGAACACTAGCATCAAGAAGACAGCGGAACACTAGCATCAAGAAGACAGCGGAACACTAGCATCAAGAAGACATTTAGTACAGAACACTAGCGTCAAGAAGACAGCGGAACACTAGCATCAAGAAGACAGCGGAACACTAGCATCAAGAAGACATTTAGTATGGAACACTAGCATCAAGAAGACAGCGGAACACTAGCATCAAGAAGACAGCGGAACACTAGCATCAAGAAGACATTTAGTACAGAACACTAGCGTCAAGAAGACAGCGGAACACTAGCATCAAGAAGACATTTAGTGCGGAACACTAGCATCAAGAAGACATTTAGTACAGAACACTAGCATCAAGAAGACAGCGGAACACTAGCATCAAGAAAGTACCGGAACACTAGCATCAAGAAGACAGCGGAACACTAGCATCAAGAAGACAGCGGAACACTAGCATCAAGAAGACATTTAGTACAGAACACTAGCATCAAGAAGACAGCAGAACACTAGCATCAAGAAGACAGCGGAACACTAGCATCAAGAACAGCGAACACTAGCATCAGAAGACATTTAGTAGGAACACTAGCATCAAGAAGACAGCGGAACACTAGCATCAAGAAGACAGTCGAACACTAGCATCAAGAAGACAGCGAACACTAGCATCAAGAGACAGGGAACACTAGCATAAAGACACGGAACACTAGCATCAAGAAGACATTTGTCGGAAACACTAGCATCAAGAAGACAGACGGAACACTAGCATCAAGAAGACAGGGAACACTAGCATCAAGAAGACAGCGAAACACTAGCATCAAGAAGACAGCGGAACACTAGCATCAAGAAGACAGCGGAAACTAGCATCAAGAAGACATTAGGGGAACACTAGCATCAAGAAGACAGCGGAACACTGCATCAAGAACGCGGACTAGTAAGACAGAAACACATAGCATCAAGAAGACAGGGAACACTAGCATCAAAGACAGCGGAACACTGCATCAAGAAGACATTTAGTACAGAAACTAGTCAGAAACGAACACTAGCATCAAGAAGACAGCGGAACACTAGCATCAAGAAGACATTTAGTACAGAACACTAGCTCAAGAAGACAGCGGAACACTAGCATCAAGAAGACAGCGGAACACTCAGAAGCAGTCAAGAAGACAAATTCAGAGACATGTGGAACACTAGCATCAAGAAGACATGCGAACACTAGCATCAAGAAGACATTTAGTCAGAAACTAGCGTCAAGAAGACAGGGAAACACTAGCATCAAGAAGACAGGGAACACTAGCATCAAGAAGACATTTAGCGGAACACTACGCATCAAGAAGACAGCGGAACACTAGCATCAAGAAGACAGCGGAACACTAGCATCAAGAAGACATTTAGTGTGGAACATATGCATCAAGAAGACGAACACTAGCATCAAGAAGACAGCAGGAACACTAGCATCAAGAAGACAGCGGAACACTAGCATCAAGAAGACAGAATGTCAAAAAGACAGGGAAAACTAGCATCAAGAAGACATTTAGGTAAAACTAGCATCAGAAGAATAGTCAGGAAAGAGATCAGAAGACATTGAGGTGAGAATCCTAGGCTCAAGAAGCAGTTTTACACTCAGCTCAAGAAGAAGGAGAACAGCACAGAAGATTCTAATTGTTGAGACACTAGCATCAAGAAGTCAACGGAAACATGGCAATAAAAGAAGCAGAAGATGCATCAGAAGGGGAAATTAGCATCAGAAACATTAGTGAAGATACATAGCATCAAGAAGACATGTAGAATCAGCATCAAAAGACATTTGTACAGAACTAATTCAAGAAGAATTAGTAAATTAGCATCAAGAGTGAATTTTAGGTGTGGGATCATCAGAGAGGGCATTAGATCAAGAAATTGTGATTATCGAGGGAATCTTTGCTTGTGAATTATTTGTGTACATAGCACAAGAGAATGCAGATGGGCTAGATACTTTATGACAGAACACTAGCATAAAAATTCAAGTAGTAAAACTTGAAAGAGAGACATATTCGATAGTGGATTAAAACTTAGATTGAAACTATTTGTCATGGTTTTTTTTCAACCATGTGAGGGCGAGTTTCGCTTTGTATTTTCAGTTTGAAATAGTTTTCATCGTTTGAGGGTGAGAGAGGAGAGAGGGGTGTTATGATTTTGAATTTTGAGGCAGATGTATTGATAATGAACATTTGTGCATTGAAGAGACGATGATCGTAGGTGGACATTAGTGAAGAAAGATTTGAATAATAACTTGATTGAATATATAATGGCTGTATTTTTGTTTAACAAATAAAGCTATATGCGACCATTGGACATTTCGATAAAAGGATTAAGCACTCATTGCAGGGTGTTTTTTTTGATCCTTGCCCATGTGTGGTGGTGCAGTTTTCGCAAATTTTTATCCGTTTCCACCGGCAACAATAGCTCTCTTCGAAAAGCAGATTTTGGAGTGTGCAAGAGAGGAGATGCGAGGTGGTAAAAAGAGTAGTAGATGAATACCTGACTGGAAATGTTCCTTGAAAGAAAATGTTTGAGCGAACGTGTATAAAGTACCACAGAAAAAGGGTGGCAGAATTAAAGAAATTGATTTGTTAAAAAATCTGATAACAAAAACCAAAAACAAAAAACCCAGTCCCATACTTTTTGTATATATTCCTTGGGTGTTCAATGAATGAATCTGATCAGTTGCTTAAGAAAATACTCAATTCCTGACATAACCTCTATTGAGGTATTTGACACATTTAAAGGGGTTTTGTTGTTTTTTTAGGTTTTTTTTTAGAATAAGAGTGTTGTCCTTTTTTTAATATATAAATTTTTCAGTGGTTGCTTGAGAAAGTATTCTGGTCTTTTACATGACATTGAATTAAGGATGAGAAAGTGGGTTTTATCGTGAATGCATTTTCTTTTGTTTGTGAGGAAATAATGTGAGAAAATACTGTAATTTTTTGGGGTACAACTTGGTGGCCATTGTTTGTGATGCTTAAAAAAAAATTCTTGGTCCTCTCCCAATAAGGCTTGTGGAACTAGATATGATTTATAGTTTTCTCCCATGGAATCAGATGAAATGATTAAGAAAATACCTAGCCTAAAATGCTGTCTTTGAAAGATTTTATTTTCTAGAGTTTAAAAAAAAATTAATAAAAAAAATGTTTGATAAATCGTTTTTAAAATTAGTTGTAAGTGGTGTTACCTGTACATTGTTTTGCTATTTCTGCATTAATAAGATAACACTTTTGTGATAATGTGCCCCTTCATGCTTATATACCTGGCAATGATTTGTAATTTTTTTATAAGAAAAACAAATGTTCATTTATTGGAAAATAGGCAATCAAACAGCCTTTAATTTTGGCTGAAGTAGACATGTGCACAAAATATTGCAGAATTCACACAAAAATTTTGTGTGTGTGCATGTGTGTGCGTTTAGGGGGTAGTTATTGGGAGGAGACATCAGGATGGGAGAGGAGGTAAGGTAGTGAAAGAATTTAGGAGGGCTATGGATGCCCATTTAGAGCAGTGGAGATAGAAAAAGACAGCCAGCTGTTGTTTTTCTTACATGGCTTATTTGGGGCTTTTTTAAAGGATGCAACTGGTCCAAAAAAATTGATACATGCAACTTGTTCAAAAATATCTTAGGATCAAGACTACTTTGATATCCAAACTGGAAATTTGTGTCGACACTGAAGTCCATTGCACCACTGTAGCTGTTAAAATTGGAGATTGATTCAAAACTGCATGCTGTTGCGAGCTAGGTACCATTGTGTCTATAGCTACATACCCTTTTGTCTATGTGCTATTGTGTCCACATGCATTCTAACATTCAGACCAACCAGCTGACAGACAACCATTTCCCGCTACTAACTGTTAACACTAACCCTAACACTAACCTCAACCTTAACCCAGGCCCCCACATGTGGACACAAAAAGCAGGTAGACAACTGGTATATGCTGACATAATGGCTAGAAATTTCTCTTTTGGCTTTGAATTTTTCTGAGATTAAATGGATAAGCACAGAGCTTCTTGAATGCTCTGAAAATAAATTTTTGGTATGCAAAGAGTAAAATGAAAATTTGTAAAAGACTATGATGAAACAATACTACTTACTGATGGTAGGATGAAGATATCTGATTCAGCTGCTAGGGTTGATAGGACAAGCGCTAGAATTTTTGTAAAGTAATGCTAGGAAAAGGGTGGGGTGGAGGTGGTTAGAGTGTTGTGGTATGTAAGGATGGGGAAAGAGGTGTGATGACTGGGGATAGGGGGCAGGCAGTCAATTTCTGATTAGGTTCAGGAGAGGATGGAGGCTGGGAAAATTATTGGAAAAGTTTTGGGTGGTTTTTTTAAAGTATAGAATGTTTCAGAATGCACAACTGAATAAATCGAAATGGCAGATCCATTTTAGAATTTTTTTTTTCAAAAGTAGAGGATGCTTGTTTTCAAATGCATTATTGAATAATTAGGGGAGGATACTGAGAGATAGTGAAGATGTATTGCAGAAAAGGGGGTGTTATCAAAGGAGTAGAGTATGTTCGTGTGTGTGTGTGTGTGTGTGTGTGTGTGTGTGTGTGTGTGTGTGTGTGTACAACAGGTGTTTGTCATCACCAGTGTATTCCACAAAAGCGGCATAACCCCTAAGTTCCTTTTGTGTATAGTTTAATTTCAAATGTCTTAGATATTTTTTGAGTCTACATGGTTGTTTTTTTTACAACCTTGCATTAGAAAAGGCATTCTCCTATTTTGAAAAATTTATTAAGAAAATGCATGCTTTTCATTCTATAGTGTGTACAAGGTTGAAGACATCTTGTATTGGATGTGCTGTTACCTTATTTCCTTCTTGCCTTTTGCTTTGCCATAGGTCAGGGACATGCCCATAAGCCAGGTCATAGCTCCATCTGCATCTCTCTCCCAGCAATATTTAGTTAACATTATCACCTTTTTTTGCATTGTTTTAAATCTGAAAAGTGGCGAGGGGGGTGGGGGTTGGAGGCCCCACAATGGTTTTTTTGTAATATGAAAAGATTTTTTTTTTAAAAGAGAATGAAAGAAATAATGGAGGGGGGGGGGGGGATGTCGGATGCTCCCCACAAAATGTGATTGTATTGCGTTTTTCACTTTAATCTTCTTGTCAGTTACCTCTTTGGCATTCTGCATTGACAAAATTTTTAGTTTTCCTAGAGTTGATTGCCAAAGCCTGATATTCCTTTAACTTTTGTTTCGTATGCACATAGTTCGAAGCACTGAGCGCAAAGTGATGCCCTTTTCCCCCCTCATTTCTCCATCGTAAAATGTTGGTATAGTTAACTGCTGTGTTAACACTATACCTGTAGTTCATGACCCCAACATAGCCTGACATTCTCGGTAAATATACTAGTGACTTCATGGTTTTGCTCATGCAGTATTTCCCTGTCTTGGGCTGTATTCACCAGCTGTAAGGTGCATGTGTGTGTTGTGTGCTTGCATTTCTGCTATTGGGTTGCTTGACTCCAGTTTGTTTGGTTGGGGTTTTTAAAAATTATTCTTTATAAACTGCTAAGTGCGACCCAATAGAACTTAACTCATGATATTTTCCCCCAAATATATTGCCCTTTCTTGAATGAATCGCACAATTATTTTAAATTTGCATATTAGTAATGTTTTTTGGCATTGAATGTTTCAGTATTTGTTTTAGAGGCTTGAAATTTCTGTTTTATATGTATAGTTGCATGTAACCAAATTAAACCATGCTCAAATCAATTTTATAAATTGTATAAAAAGTAATGTGTAGCTTGTTGCCAGTATCAATTCTTGATTTAAATCATGTTTGACCAATCCTCTTGATGTGAAATTCTTAGACAATGGTTTTGTGGTATATGGTAAACTGGTTCAAGTTAAATGCCCTCTTTTTTTCTTTCTTTTTTCTGCCCCTTTCACTTATTTCCTATTCCGTGGTAAAAATGTGCATTATGTTAAGGGTATGTTGCATTTGAAGCTGTTTTCCAATTGGTTTTACTCACATGCATGGGTGAATTGGAAACCCCATTTGCCAGTAGCTTTTTTAAGTTTTTGCTTTTGTGTTGCAAATATCAGTGATTTTGTTGCTCTGCCTGTACACTTCATCTAACAAAAATTGTTCTAGAATCCCAACTGAAAATGTACAAAAAAGAAAAAGGAAAAAAATGTAAAGTGTAGATACTTTTACAATCCAATTTAATAGCCTCTGATTATAAAAGCTTGGCCATCTGAATGGAGAACTTGTTCTTTAAGATCATGTTTTCTGTAACTAGTATTGCTTCCACGTTTCCTGTATGTGGTGAGCACACACCACTGGCACTTGACCAACCCACTCTTTCCTGAGAAAAATACAAGCTGTGTACAATTCCTGCTTCTGACGTTTTGCACTTGTTCATGGGGTTTGTGCTTTCTGGCTGTAAACATAACATGGCTGGAATTAAGCTTTTGTAATTTCTGTGATTTATAAGCATTTTGGAAAGAGCATGCCATTGTGGTAGGAGATTTTACATGATAGTGTGAAAATCGAACGTGAAGAAAAGTCGGTTGGTTGGTCATTGTGTCACTGCTGGTCAGAGCATTGGGAAAAGCCTACCTCCCCCTTCAGAACAAAAAAAGACTGGAGTTAGGGTTGGGTAGCCGGCTCGCAGCTGAAAGTAAACAAAAGGAAAAGGAAGCTTTAGAATGACTTAACATTGTCAAAACTTGATGGAAAGAAATGCAAGTGAGTGCCAAAATCACAACAGTGAATAAAAAAAAATTGACCTAGGTCTTGAAGAGTTCCATTTATGAATAACTGTGTTTGCAAGTGTAGAACATATGTGCATTGGATCTCGGATAAATTCTATCTGTTGCTCTCTCTCTCTCTCTCTCTCTCTCTCTCTCTCTCTCTCTCTCTCTCTCTCTCTCTCTCTCTCTCTCTCTCTCTCTCTCTTCACACACGCACACGCACACACACACACACACTCACACACACTCACTCACACACACACACACACACACACACACACACTCGCACACACTCACACACACACACACACACACACACACACACACACACAACACACACACACACACACACACACACACGAGTCGCCATACCCAAAGTTGTCTTCATAGTCGAGAATCGGTAGTAACTTTTCAATGACAGTATATAGTACATTTTATATCAAACTCATTGCACATTCCACTCCTTCCCACAGTACGCGCGCGCGCACACACACACACACACACACACACACACACACACACACACATTGTAGGCCATTGTGTGCCATAATTAATATAAACATATAAATAATAAATAAATAAATAAAATAAACACATACTTTATTATTGATGGAGGAGGGAGATGAAAAAAGGCGTGATTTAATTGCGCAATGATGAATTGTTGAATGACAAATGAATGTCAACTAAAAAATCACATCTGCACCAGCCAAAGCAGCAGACGAATCAAGGGAGGTAATGACTAATCGCGCATGCGCAAAAAGTCCCAGGAAGTCTATCGATCGTTTGCGCGGGGAAGATTATTTGTGTTCGTCTGAATTCAAAACAACGTAACTAAAAAATGATATAAAAAAAATGTGTTACTGACAAAAGCAGAGTTCAGAGACTAAGATCAGAGAAGAAGCAAAGAACAAAACGGTGTGTTCGCTATGTATGTGGTAGATAAACAGCAACGATTTGCAGGCAACAATGAGGAAAAGTTTGAAACTGAAGGCAACTTAAAAAAGCAGACGTGGTTCGATGCAAGAATTGACACTTCCTTTCGATCAAAGTTGTAAGAGACAAAGTAGAAAGACACCAAAATTCGATCCAGTTGGTTACTAGTGGTTTGTCTTCAACGATTTTTACCTGCTCAGTTTGGATCTGATGGGGTAAACGAGATGAAGGTGAGCGATTATGGTACTTTCGATTATTTCCAACTACAGGCATTTTCATTTGGTACACAATACAGCAGGTGTAGCATCCAACTTTGTTTAGAAATAGTGATGAATGTATAGAATAGACTATTCATGAGAGCTAACAAAACTGAATTGTAGTTTACAACAACATGCAGCATGATAGTTTTACAAAAGTTTGTGAAGATGTGTACAGATGTGTCAGAAACGTGAAGCGACCCCCAGTACAGATGTGTCGGAAACGTGAAGCACACACTCATACACAAACGCGCGCGCGCGCGCACAGATCATGTATGTAAGGTGTGTAGGTTAGAAATGTAATACTGTTATGAATTTTACCCTTCGATTTTTTTTCCAATCCTCTCGAACATACTCCTAAATTTGATAGATGATAAAAGCTGTGGTGAATCCTGTACAGGTAGGCCACGATATTCACTAAGATGTAGGAAACAAATCTAGTATTAATTTTGGACCTATTAACTAAGATAACTTAAAAACACAGTCTAAAAGTTAAGACAATGCATTCATTCGCCCAAAGCACAGTAAAAGACCATCCCTTGTGTGCTCCAATCAAATCTTTCAAGTCTCCTCCCGACTCACCCCCTCCCTCCTCCCTCTCCCTCCCCCCCCCTCCTCCCTCGCTGCTCTCCTTCCCTGGCCCTACGGCAGGTCACCCTTTCACGCTGGTCACCTCGGCACCTTCTATCCAGGCCCAACGTCACCCATCCAAGTGTAATCCGCCTCGCCTGCTTAACTTGGCCTGGGGAGCAAGTGCTTCCGACCCTGCTATCCCGTCCCCTATGATAACCTTAAACCATCCTAAAAGTATAAGACAATGCTTCATGTCGCCCAAAGCCACATTAAAGACCCATCCATGCCTGAGCTCCCAAATCAAATCTTTCAGTCTCTCCCGACCTCCCCCCTCCCTCTCTCCCCCCCCCCCCCTCTCTCTCTTTCTCTCCTCTCTCTCTGTCTCTCTCTCTCTCTGTCTCTCTCTCTGTCTTCAGTCTTTCTTCTGTTCTTTTTCTTCCTTTTTTTTTTTCGTTTTTCAATTTATATACAAGTCAGGTAAAAGATTCCCCATTTCCGAATAGTTCTCCAACCCCAACCCTTCTCTTTCCCTCTCCCCCCTCCCCTCCTCCACCCCCCCCCCCCTTCCCCCACCATGAGCCCCCCCCCCCCCCCCCCCAAGCTTTTGTGTTGTCAGAAAAAAAAAGACTAGACTGAACGAACTTAGAAGTTACCTACACTGTGCACGTTTGTTTTCGGTATTCCCAGAGCGAAGACCTGGGATGAAACAAAAGAACCGTTCTCTTTGGGGGTTTTTTCCCTCTTCCATCCATACTGACTGTGTGTATGTACAGCGTATGTTAAGTAGGCATGTGAAAGGTTGAGTAACTTTCAAGTAGATTTAGTTCTCCTAACTTCATTACCTTGAAATTAGAGACATCGTGCATTCTCGTCTTCGGCATTTGGAGAATGAAGAAACAATTAAGTTGAAACAATCAAGGGGGAAAGGGGGGGGGGGGGGGGGGGGGGGGGGGGGGGGGGGGGGGAAGGGGGGGGGGGGGGGGGGAGGGTCATTTCCCTTCTGTCTGTCTGTCTCTCTTCTCTCTTTCTCTCTGTCTGTCTCTCTCTCTCTCCCTCTCTCTCTCGTCTCTTCTCTCTCTCTCTCTCTCTCTCTCTCTCTCTCTCTCTCTCTCTCTCTCTCTCTCTCTCTCTCTCTCTCGTGATCCCGTTTGTGTGTATGGGCCAATGGCCTCTTTATGAATTAATCTTTTTCAGAGTTCCCCGTCTGTCTGTCTCTGTCTGGCTCTGTTTGTCTCACTATCTGTCTGTCTCTTGTGTCTGTCTCTCTGTCTCTGTCTGTCTGTCTGTCTCTCTCTCTGTGTTTCTCTCTGTCTGTCACTCTCTGTCTGTCTGTCTCCCCTCCTCCCTCCTCTCTCTCTCTCCTCCCTCCCCCCCCCCCCCCCCCACCCCCCTATGTTTCTTTACTGTGTTAATCTCTCTCTCCCTGTATACATACATACATACAGGTATGTAATGCGGCGTTTGGCAGGTCGCCAGCTGAGCTCTTAATTAGTCACCTTGAGACAGGGAAGGAAGGGAGGGAGGGAAGAAAGGAAGGCAGGGAGGGAGGGAGGAAGGAAGGAAGGTAAAACCTCCATATAAATCTTTTATGGCTGCAGACAGGGGGGGGGGGGGGCTGCAGTGGGTATGGGTCCCGAGTGACGTCATCTTGACCCACCTGGCATAAAATGATAAATTCCAACCCAACCCTCCCCCCCCCCCCTCTCCTTGTCTGGCTCTCTCTCTCTCTCTCTCTCTCTCTCTCTCTCTCTCTCTCTCTCTCTCCTCTCCACTCACTCACTCACTCACTCACCACTCACTCTTTCTCTTCTTCTCTCTGCCTCTGTCTATTTCTCTGTCTGTCTGTCTGTCTGCTCTCTCTCTCTCTCTCATCTCTCTCTCTCTCTCTCTCCTCCTCTCTCTCTCTCTCTCTCTCTCTCTCTCTCTCTCTCTCTCTCCTCCTCCTCCTCTCACGAGGCAGTAGGTACATATTAACAGATGGACGGGTGGGTAAACGAAGACGGACAGACAGACGGACGGACAAGAAGTCTGACAGATTTTAGAATGCGCCTAAATGCTGAAGGCTATGTGAGTACAGGCCAAAAAAGATGAATTGATTATTTATTATAATTTTTTTTGTTTTTGTTGCTCCACGGCTAGAACTCCCGAGATTCACCAGTGATGAGATTTTGCGTATGCGACTGTTTTTACCCATCGTTAATGCAGCCGCGTTCCATCTCCGGGATGGTGTCTAAACTCACCTATGTGTATGCGGTTTTTCGTTTGGTTTTTTAAATTTCATCATCCGTTCTTACCGACACAAAGTGGACTTCTCTTCCGAAAGGCGGAACATGTTTTAACGTGTGCGCAAGATGTTCTGCGTGCTTTCGGGCACGGGGCCTTAGTTTATAGGACTTCTTATCTGAATGAATTTTTCGGGGAAGTGGAATCGGTACTGATTAGTTCACTCCAGAGGAAAATTCTCTAAAACGGGCGCCTCTGCTCCGCACGTGGTGGCTCGATTCCCGGGCCGTTGTCAGATCACGAGTGCGATTCCTTGAATGCAGTGATAACAATAACAAGTGAGACAATACAGACAAACAGACAGAGGTACCATTTTAGAGAAAAACGGGCGGGGAGTCGATTCAAGGACTAACAGAGAGAAAAATGCATGTACAGACGGGAGAGACTGGTATGGTTGTGTCAGAGTGACTGTTTGTAAGTAGTAGTGGTAGTAGTGATGGTGGTAGTAGTAGTAGTGACCGTTTGTAAGTAGTAGTAGTAGTAGTTGTAGTGACCGTTTGTAAGTAGTAGTAGGAGGAGGCTAGTGGTGGTGGTGGTGGTGGTAGTAGTAGTAGTAGTAGTAGTAGTTGTTGTAGTTGTCGTTGTAGTTGTTGTCGTTGTTGTTGTTGCTTTTCAATGAGTTCAAAAAACTCCACAAATTAAAAACAAACCATAGAATTTTCCCTTACAACATGCAAGAAGAGCCGGGGGGGGGGGGGGGGGGGGGGGGGGGGGGCAGGGGGCACACCCCCCCACCCCACTCGGTGCTTGAAGGGGATCAGTGTAGTACAAAAGGGGAAACAGGGAGGGAAGTACATGTGTTTGTGTGTGTGTGTGTGTAAGAGAGAGAGAGAGAGAGAGAGAGTGTGTGTGTGTGTGTTTGTGCACTTGCTTGTACTTTGTGTGTGTGGTAGTTTTGTGTGTGTGTGTGGTAGTTGTGTGTGTGTGTGTGTGTGTGTAGTGTGTCCGTGTGCGTGCGTGTCAGTTAAAGACATATAGCCGAAGAACAGCAATAATAATCTGGGCATGAATCTCCTGGCCCCTTCTTCCCCCCCCCCCCCCCACACTCCCCTCCACCAACCATCCACCTTTCCCTTAATCCACGACAAATGATGACACGGATGAGCATAGTATTGGAAGACAGACGAGAAACAAAAGACGGAGGGGGGTATGGGGCGGGGAAAGGGGGGGGGGGGGGGGGGGGGGGGGGGGAGAAGGAGAAGAGTTTCTATCCAGATGACACCCCCCTTCCTCCCTCCTCACCCAAAATATCCGTTCACCACACTCCCTCCCTCATCCTTTTCCTCAGCCTCCTCCTCCTCCTGCTCCTCCCCCCCCCCCCCCCCCCCCTCATCCCATCCCCCTTCATCCCCCCCTCCCTCTTCTCTCCCCTTAGTAACATGCAGTGACGGTGCGCTTAGCGTGGGAAAAGCGAAAGGGGAGACAAGATAGCAGCCGGCGATAGACATTTATTGTAGCATCTTTTCCTGGCCAAGCGGGACCCAGGTTCCCACAATACAAGCACGCCCCGTGCATCTGCCCCATACATTGTCAACCCCGGAGCGGCTTTCTCTCCCCGTGGAGCAGAAAGTATCGTGATTATCTCCCCTCGCTGTACCTGTATCATTTTCAGCTTACGTACACCCTCCTCCCTATGGTGGCCTCGTGTAAGATTTCCAGCGGAGATTTGAGTGGGATTTTGAGGGTTGTATTTCCAATGTCCGGTGGAACACTCTAAGCTACAGTTACAGTCGTAGGAAGATTTATATTGAAAGATTAGTCGCGGTGATGCACTTTAAAAAGTGCTTGAATTCATATCAGATGGTAAATGTTAGGATTCCTCTCAAAAATTCGAACACATTGTCCAAATGGAGCGCTACGAAAAAGAAACTTTAGAAATTCTGCATTGACATGCTTCTGTTTTGATGCCCTGGACTTCTCGAACATCCAGAAGCAGTTATTCGCATCTGTCATGATCTCCAAAAGGCAGTTGTCAATCTTGGCGTTAGCCAATCAGCCCACTTTCCCAAGTTCTCCAAGAACTGTCTATGAATCCTGGGAATCCTAGTTGCTGGGTTATAACATGTATGAGTTTGTTTGTCTGCTAACACCGTTGTTTTGGAGGACTCAGGTGTTAGTTGTGTGATATTTTAGGTGTCGATTTTGTAGCTCTCCCACATCACAGTGATTATACAGGGTTGACTTTTATGGTTGGCTGGGGCGTTACTAGGAGTAATGACTGTAGAGTTGGTTTTAATCTTGTTTTAATCTGTCTATAGTTACACAGTTTTTAATCTCGGCTTTAGTCTTGAACGAGATGACAGCCCTGATGTGGCCTCTGTGGTCAGTGGGGCTGTACATTTCTTCTTCATCATCATCTTCATCATCATCATCGTCATCATCATCTTCTTTCTCTTCAATCATCATCATCATCATCATCATCTTCTTCTTCTTCTTCTTCTTCTTCTTCTTCTTTCTCTTCATCATCATCTTCTCTTTCTTCTTCTTCCTCTTCTTCTTTTCCTCCTCCACCACCTCCCCCTCCTTCTCCTCTTCCTCCTCCTCCTTCTCCTCATTCTTCTTTTCCTCCTCCTTCCCCTTCTTCTCCTCCTCCCCTCTCCTCTTCCTTCTCTTCCCTCTTCTCCTACCTCTCCTTCTTCTTCTCCCTCTCCTCCTTCTTCTCCGACTCCCTCTCTTTTCCTTCGCCTTCTTCTGCTCTTCCTCCTCCTTCTCCTCCTTCTTCTCCTCCTCTTTCCCCTTCTCCTCCTCCCTCTCCTCCTCTTCCTTCTCTTCCCTCTTCTCCTTCTCCTCCCTCTCCTTCTTCTCCCTCTCCTCCTTCTTCTTCTCCCTCCCCTCCTTCTTCTCCGTCTCCTCTTCTTTTTCTTCGCCTTCTTCTGCTCTTCCTCCTCCTCTCCCTTAACTCTCCGAGGAGCTGTTGCTGTGTCTTTTGGGCAAGCTGAACGTGGTGGAACCCCTCCCTCTTCAGATGTGTGGAAATGCATGAGTAATAACATGGTAATGGTGGCGATGTCTTGTCTCAGACTTTCGTTCTGAGAGAATCAGTACACGACAAGTTTGCAGTATACTCTCCCGTTTTCGACGCACAGCATGTGTTTTCGATTTATCAGGTCCGAGAGATAACAGTCGTCTACAGTTTGGGGAAATTTCAGCAAGACTTTTAGGTTCATGTTTGATCATGTGAAGTCAGAACTTTCCTTGTGAACCACTCTGACACATAGGAACTCTGCATAGAAGGCCCCACCACTTCCCCCACGGTTTCTTACAAACAAACAAACAAATTCTATAAGACTTTTTTTTAAAGAAAACCCACCCAAATCCCTGAGTGACAGACATTCATGCCTTGACTCTTCTGACCGAATCAAGGAACCACCTCCGTCCCACGGCCTTTTCTTGTGGAATTTTGTACCATTATGACATACTTCTTCCACAATCGCTACTACACGAGAGATCTACACTGAAAACTAATAACAGCTACCCAGCCGTGCAAAGTGTGGTCAAACAGGGCAGGAAGGTGACGGGGCTTGAAACGAGCCTGAAAAGTCATTGTCATCACAACCTTATTCAGCTGTCTAGCCCACCCTGGTCCGCCATGGAGGCAGGATTAGGACTGGGGGTCATTAACATACACAGCCCCGGTTTAGTGCCTCGTTGTGAAGCCCACTCCAGCTGACTATTTATCGGATTTCACCCAAACAATCCGTGTGGGGGGAGAGAGAGAAAGAGAACCTGGGTGGAGGTGTGTGGGAAAGTGACCAGCGGTCATTGTTGGGGGTGTGGGTGGGCCGACAAACTCTGGGAGTGGTTCTGGTACACAATGTCATATTGTGTGGACTTTCACAAGGATAGATTATCATTCCCTTTCTCTTTCGGTTCTGGTTTTCACAGTGTGTCGGTCTGTCTGTTTGTCTGGACTGTCTGTCTGTCTGTACGTGTGTGTCTGTCTCGGTTCTGGTCCTTGTTGTGTGGATTACCTCAAGCAAGGCTGGATCATCACTCGTTTCTCTTGTCTGCCTGTGTGCCTGCCTGCCTGCTTGCCTGTTTGCCTGTCTGTCTGTCAGTCAGCCCCCCTCCCCCCCCCCCCCCCCTCCCCGTACATATATGAATGAAATACACGGATGTATACATATATTCGAACCCTCTACTTATTGCTCTCCCATGGATGAAAGTAAAACGTTCTTATGCGCTCAGTTCATAGCGACTGTCGTGTGATCTACGGTAGTTAACGAAAAGATACCAATTCTTTATCATCTCAATTCAACAGATATTCATGTGGGTTGTTCTCAATGGGGTAGCACTAAAAATGGGTGGTGGTGTACTGGTAGCCACACACACACACACACACACACACACACACACACACACACACACACACACACACACACATTCCCCTGGGAAAGCAGCCTGAACATCTCAGAGAAAACTAATCTGCTATGACTGACGAAAGTGTTAAAAGTCACTTTGTCTGCATAAGCAACAATGGTAATTTACCATGGCCTGTGGGGCTTAACATAAGTTGTAGCTGATGAATGCCTTTTCCCTGCTGCTGTGTCGTTGTCTCCTTGTGATGTTTGTGTATTGAATGAACAATGTTTCTTCTTCGTCGAACGTTCAGATTGCAACTACTCTTGTCTAACACATGAGCGAAAATGCCGTGTGCTGCCGTTAAGCACCTGACAAGTCAGGCCTAGCGCACCCGACTTCGGAAAGGGAGAAAATTGAGCATCTTTTAAGTCTTTTTGTGTGGGGGAAAAAGAAATGCAGGATGATGGACCAAGAAGGCAGTAACATAGACAAGGAGGAGGTGACAGGAAGAAAAGGCAGAAACAAAGAGAGGGATAGAAAAGAGGGAATTTCTAGTACACAATTTCCAGAAGGGGAGATGCTGTTGATACTGACAGGCTCCCTGGCAATCCTCACGGGTGGAGGTCTTCTTCTTCGTCGAACGCTCAGACAGCAACTATTGTTGTCTGTTATATGAGCGAAAATGCGTCACGCTGCCGTTAAGCGCCTGACAAGTCAGGCCCAGCGCATCCGAATTTGGCACAAGAGAGAATAGTTACCTTTTAAGTTCTTTCTGGAAAAAAGGAAGGAGAATGGACCAAGAAGGCAGAAAATAGACAAGAAGGAGGTAACAGGAAGAAAAGGAACAAGGCAGAAACAAAGAGAGTGATAGAAAAGAGGAAATTTCTAGCACAGAATTTCCAGAATGTGGGGATGCTATTTTACTGATAGGCCCCCCGGCATCGCCTCGGGGGAAACGGGTGGAGGTGATACTGGACTAGTGGTCACACACACACAACACACACACACACCACACACACACACACACACACACACACACACACACACACACACACACACACACACACACTCCCCAGGCAAAAGCAGCCTGTCATAACTGAAAGAGCGGTAGGCAATGCCTTTTGTTAGCAAAGCGTTGCAAAACGTCGCTCCGCGTTTCTGGTCAAGCAACGGTTCTCTGCACTATCCGGGTTTGTGTGACCCTCTCATGCAGAGAGACATGTATCATGGTGTACAGTAAAGTAACACACATACACATCAACCCCACACAGCACAGTCACAACAACAACAACATAACTGCCGAAAAGCTGATCCGTGCAATAATAGTTTAGCAAGCGTGAGTCATTTGACGACACCAGCTGGAAGGTGGGTGGGGTAGGGGGGGGGGGAGGGGGGTTTTTGTTTGTTTTGTTTCACTTCTCATTCTTCTTTTCCTTCTTATTTTTGTGTGTTGTAGGTTACTCTCTTCTTCTCTTTTCTCCCCTCTTCTTAATTTGTTGTTTTGTGTTTTGGGTGGGGGGGGGGGGGTTCTCTTCTTTCTTCTTCCTCAGCCCTCCTAAGTTCTGTCTTTTCTGTCTTTCTTTCTTTTTTTTCTTTCTTTGCTTTCTCTTTCTTTCTGCCGCTGCTTGACTGTCATCTGTCTTCGTTTTTGTCTGTCTGTCTGTCTGTTTTCTTTTTTTTCTTTCTTTCTCCACCTCTTTCTGTCCATCTGTCTTATTCTTTCTGTTTTCTTTCTTTTTCTTTCTTTCATTCTTTCTTTCTGCCCCTTTCTGCCTTCCTGTCTGTTCTGTGTTGTTTTTCTGTCTTCTTTCTTTCTTTCTTTCATTCTTTCTTTCTGCCCCCTGCCTGTCTGTCTGTCTGTCTGTATGTGTTTTTTCTGTCTTCTTTCTTCTTCTTTCTTTCTTTCTGCCCGCCCGCCTAACTGTCTGTCTGCATGTATGTGTTTTTTTTTCTTCTTTCTTTCATTCTTTCTTTCTCAGTTCGTCTTTTTTCACCCTCTTTGTGTTCTTTTTATCTCAGTCTGTCTGTCTGTCTGTCTGTCTTTCAAGGTGCATCTTCTTTCCATCCGCGTATGTGTGTCTCAGCCGACGACAATGGCTTGTTAATGAACCAGCAAGCGACAGGCTGA
This sequence comes from Rapana venosa, assembly GCA_028751875.1. Taxonomy (NCBI): domain Eukaryota; kingdom Metazoa; phylum Mollusca; class Gastropoda; order Neogastropoda; family Muricidae; genus Rapana; species Rapana venosa. The sequence goes on from CM054145.1 coordinate 22,136,351, forward strand.
GATTAGCAAAACCACACAGACAGAACTGTCTGAACATGCAGAGTGCGCGCGCATACACACACGCGCGCGCGCGCGCACTCACACACTCGGGGGGGGGACGGGATAGCATAGTGGTTAGAACATTGCGCTCGCAATCTGACGACCCGGGTTCGATTCCCGTTCAAGGAGATATTTTCCCCCGCAGTTAACAACAGTGCCGACTCCACTCTCCCCAAAGTCCTTCGGATGAGACTATAAACCGAGGCCCCGTGTGCGAACGCACGCAGAACATCTTGCGCACACGTTAAATCCTGTTCCGCTTTTCGTAAGAGTAGGCCATTGTGTGCCGGTGGGAACAGATGACATAATTCACAAATCCGCATACACACGGGGACTGGATGTAAAAAAGCACATAAGTGCTTATTCCATTATCCACGAAATAAAAGAATGAAATAAATAACAATAAATAACGCGCGCGCGCGCACGCACGCACGCGCACACACACACACACACACACACACACACAAACACACACACACACACACCACACACACACACACACACACACACAGAGTGTAACGCATCTCCAAACACTATCATTAATTCGTTAGAGTTTCTGTATTTGTTAAAGTTGGGTTTTCCCGGCCACCTTCTGTATTGTTTTATGCGTTTGTTTCCTTTTAAAAACAGGCTGGAAACAAGTGTCAACCTGTACTGATAAATAGAGTACAACCGACACTCTCCTCCTTCCA
>CM054145.1:22142081-22157081 GCA_028751875.1 Rapana venosa
TTTATAGTTTATATCCGAAGGACTTTCTGGGGAGTGGAGTCATTTCTGATGTTGTTACTCCAGGGTAAAATTCCATAGAACGGGCATCACCGTGATGGCTCGATCCCCGGGCTGTGAGATCACGAGTGCAACGCTCTAACCACTAGGCTGTTCTGCCCCCCGCCCCCCAGGTGAAACTGGCAGAATCCACCGCTCACCAGGTAGCAGGGTGCATGTTGAGTGTGATGGCGTACTCCATCCCACCTTCTACATCTGATCTGCTGGAAATGAAGAATTCAGAATTTTCAGCATAACCAACAATATCCCAGAAGTACCATTTTTGTCAGTCGCAACGTTCGTACTTTTAGATGGTGTGTGTGTGTGTGTGTGTGTGCGCACGCGCATGTGTGTGTGTGTGTGCACGCGCATGCGTGTGTTTCAGCCTTGGCAAAGAGCTCTGATTGAAAAACCCCCCAACCCTGACTAAAACCGAAAACAACAAAACAAAGAACATTCCCCCCACTCCCGCTCTCTCCTCCAAAAAAGAGTTATGTCCGTAATGACCAAAAAACCGAGTTGTTTTGTACCCCAAAAAATAGTTGTGTCATCTTGTTGGTTTAAAAAATTTTTTTTTTAAATTAAATGGCCCTTTTCGTCAGAACAACAGCATAACAAGGGAGTTAACTTTTGCTCTTCCTATACATAGACGAAGGGATGTAATTTCCAGCCCCAAACACAGATCAGTACCGAAGCCCAGCAGTCCGCAAGGGGGCTTAATGGGTAGGCTACACATGGAACCCTTCCAGACCAACAGGCCTCTGGTGTTCAAATACCCATCACTTTACCTGCGTACATACCTAACAGGAATCCCACACACAAACAACAACAGGAAAAGAAGAAAAAGGATCGGCGGGAAGAAGAAAGGAGGGAAGGAGGAAGATGAGAAGCTGGAAGATAAAGAAGGAGGAGGAGGGTGTGAGGGAGGAAGTAGAAGAGGATGAGGATGAAGAAGAACCACTGGTTACATACAATTTATGTGTGAAGAAGTTTAATTTCTTCATTACAGGTTGAACGTTTTCTTCTAATATCAAATAATAATAATAATAATGATGATGATAACGATGATAATAATAATATATGGAATTTATATAGCGCTGAATCTTGTAAAACAAATAAATCGAAGCCCTTGATGATGATGATCATGATATTAATGGTAATATAATATAATATATAACAAGAAACGCTTAGTTTAATCTCCCTCATCCCCCATTTTTACCCAAAATATTAATTGTCAAATGTACTCAAGTGATCATGAAGAAGCATTTCAATCTTTTGCCACATGTACATTGTTTTTCTTCTCTTATAATATTTTGCTTTATCATATCCAAACTTCCACTGACTGAAGATCTACTCTAACTCTTTATTTTCCAGAGTTTTGGCAACAAATCCCACGCTGGCCAGGAAGAAGAAGAAGAAAAGGGAGAGCTGTCACCTACCCCCCCCAATCAACAGCAGGGTGCTTCCATTTCCTGAGCTGGCACAGTGACTTCCATTGCTTTGCCTTGACCCTATCACGGGGATCTGCTCCAAAGCAAGAAGAGCCAGTTTTGATTGGCTGAGGGGTAAGTGAAAAGGTTTTGCACACACAGTTCCAGTCTTGACTTTCACTCCCATTGTAAGTTTAGGATCCGAGGAGCCGTGTAAGACCAAAACCACTTTTACCCCTTACACTTGTCAGTTCAGTGGCTGCCTTGAAACCACAGGGGGTCCTTCTGCTCCTTAGCTGCACTAACTAGAACAACTTGCTGCCTAACTAACTCATGGTGTAGGCCTAGCCTAGCCTAGTGTAGGGTAGTATAGTGGCAGAATCAAACCCTTACTGTCTTCCCAACCTTCCTTCTTCCTTTACTTTATAGTGGGAGTGTAGATTTTGGTCTACATACATGGTGTGTGAAAAGGAAGGGGGCGGGAGGGGAGGGGGAGAGATAGAAGGAGCTGGGGGGAGGGACTGGAAGGAGGTGACTGGGAGTGGGTAGAGGTGAAGGAAGCTCCCAGAGGATGGAATTTCATGCTTCCGGTGTTTTGAATTTCAAAGCACTAGGCTAGGCCTAGGCCTGTGCTTTAATGTGGTAGTTTTCTTGTTTGTGCTTTCAGTGACTACTTTGAGTTATTTCTTCCCAGTTTCCTGGCAGCAACTCTGTCTGTATACACAAACATGTCAGTCACTGGCATGTTCAAACGCATGCAAATAGGTATAAAAAGTACACAGGTGTGCACACACCACACAGAGGATTCTCATCCCCCCCCCCCCCTCCCAATATAGGCATGCATGGATGATTGATTAACTCTCCTTTTAACACGATGGACGCTATAGCGGTTATAGTGGTTAAGACTGTTTGACTTCATCCCATTGGTCCATGAAATCGTTGGTTTGAATGTTGGCGGCGTCTGATGAATCAAGGCTCGGGATTTTTACAATCTCCAAAGTCAACTTCAAGTGCAGACATGCCAGTGCCTTAATTCCTTCATGTAAATATGCATGCAGAAGATCAGATATACACGTTAAAGATCCCTGATTCATGTCAGCATTCGGTGGGTTCTGGAAACATGAGCATACCCAGCGTACATCCCCGAAGTCGGAATGCGGCTACCTTCATCGCGGGCAAAAACGGTTGTATAGCAAAATTTCACCATAGAAAAACCCCGGAGCTCTAGCTGAGGAACGATAACAAAAAACCCAAAAACAAAACAGCAACAAAAAACCCGACCACGACACACATAGGACAACAGACAGAAATAAGCAGAATCTAGACTACTGTTTTGTGTTTTGTTTTGCTTTGTTTAGGTTTTATTTATTTCTTTTTTTGAGAGTGGGGGGGGGGGGGGGGAGATGTCAGATGAACAGCTCAGTCTCTGTGATGAAGGCAGCTGTACTCTGCTGCAAGTCCTCCCTCCCAGTCTCCACAGAGCTTCTTGGCCACTGGGGTGGTATGGGTCAGTCAGGCCAAATCCTCTTTCGGAGTGCTACCTCGTGTAGCGGGCAGGACTGTATGCAGCACATGGTCTGTTGTCTGGCTGCTGCCAGTCTGGCAAGGGTAGCACTGCTCTGTGTGGGCTGTAAGAGGTTACATTCTCACATCTCATTAGCCAGAGAGGGGTGTTCTAGACTTTCCCACACCTTCAGAAATGAAAACACCTACCAACAATTCAGCCGGCTCATTTTCTGGAAGAAGCCTCCTGGCAACTGGTCATTCTTTCAAACCGGTTCATTCAGGCTTAGAGCCAAGCCAGCATCCCGACTGTCCTGGCGAAACTGGTAGGTTTAATTTCAAACTGAATCCCCCCCAAATCGGAATGCTACTATCTTAATGGTGGAGGAAACAAATGGTCGCATAGGCAAGCATCTGTAGGCCATTGCGTGCCGGTGAGAACAGATGACAGAATTTACAAAACCGCATACACACGGGGACTGGATGTTAACAAAAAGCACATAAGTGCTTATTCCATTATCCTCGATATAAACAAATAAAAGTAAATCTCACCTTTGGTGAACCTAAGAGCTCTTGCCTCCCCTCCAGAATACATAGATAAAAGCATGAAGAAGAGTCTGCAAAATAGGAGTGTTCTTGTTGGTAAGAAATTAAGTGAAAAAGGAAACAACACTATTTTCACCGCTATTGATACAAACAGAACACGAACCGACGTGTCAGCAGATTCTCTGCAATGCCCCAGCAAAGCAATCCTACTTCATAATGATACAACACACAGTACTTACTGTACAGCACAGCACAGCATAGCACAGTCCCCTCGCCCCCCCCCCCTCCCCCCACAAACACACATACATACACACACACGCACGCACAAACACTCGCGCACACACACACACACACACACACACACAACACACACACACACACACACACACACACAGGACAGCACAACACCGCACCCTGCTGCAATGACACAACACGACACAACACACGTCAACACAACACATCATAATACAACGAAACAAGAGTCAACCACAGCACATCGAAAGACAACTCAAAACTGTGGTCTAGACGTAACGTACCTGCCTAGAAAGTGAAAAGTCCCGGTCGGAAATGTGCCCTGGTTCGATCCCCGTTTAGGCCCGAAACTTTTGCCCCATCTATTAGACCATGAGTGGTGACCGGGGTGCTAGTCTTTTGGATGACGATAAACCGAGGTCCTTTGTGTTTCACATAATTATTTAGCGCACGTAATAGAATAGATAATATTGAATAGACTGAAGCCACAAGCAGAGACCATCATTGCTGAGGAACAAGCAGGTTTCAGAGCAGGGCGCAGCACAACAGAACAGATATTCAACCTCAGAATACTATGTGAGCGGTACCTTCAACATCAACAAGACCTATACCACGTATTTATCGATTTTAAAGCATTTGACAGTGTGTGGCATGCGCTTTGTGGGCAACATGAACTTGTACGCATCAACCACGGGAGATCAGCTCAAACAGCTGTATCGCGAGGCACCGTGCAGTGGTATAACAACAACAACATTGGAGAATGGTTTCGATACACAGTTGAGTAAGGCTAGGGCTGTCTACTCTCACCCACCCTTTTCAATCTTCTTGGAGATCATGGCTGGTGCACTGGAACATCATGAAGGATCAGTCAGCATTGGGGGCAGACATAAAACCTCCGCTTCGCCGATGACATTGATGAAAAGCAGGATAAAAAAAAAAGAGTTGCCCCGCCTAACAGACACTTGGTTAGGCCCCCCAAAAAAATTTTCGGCATGGAAATCAGTGCGGAAACCAAATGATGACTAATAAAAAACCAAAGGATTAGCCTGATATCGGGTTAATGACAGAAGTGGAAACGTTTTAAAGCTTCGTACCCGGGAGCCCTTGATCGACCAGGGATCCAAGCCAGAGTGTATGCGGGGCGCACAGCAATAACAGCTTTGTCAAAACTAACACCTCTGGAGAGATAAGAAAATTCTCACTTTTCTCCAAGATCAGACAATGCGCTCCTTTTCATATCCAAATTTTTGTTGCCTGTGAATATGGGGCCCTATGCGATTTTGGAGAGAAGAGTACAGGCAGTGGAGATGAGATGCTTTCGGAGACTCCTTGGCATCTCCTACAAAGACCACATAAGCAACGAAAGCGTGCATAACAGAATCCAGCAAACCATTGGACCCTATGAGAACCTTCTAACGATCGTGAAAAAGCGTAAACTTAAGTGGTATGGGCATGTCACAAGATCCCAAGGAATTACAAAGACAGTTTTGCAAGGCACTGTCCAAGGAGGAAGAAGAAGAGGCAGACCAAGGAAGAGCTGGGAGGATAACATCAGTGAATGGACAGGCCTAGAACTCAACAAAACCCTGAGAAAGGCAGAACAGAGAGAAGAATGGAGGGAACTGGTTGCTGAGTCTTTGAGGGTGCCCCCACGGTCGTCAGACTATGGGACAGATAGATAGAATAGAACCCATGGCAACAAAAGAGTTGTCCATGGCAAATTCTGTAGAAAAAAGCCACTCTGATAGGGAAACAAATACATTCGCAGACCAACAAAAAAATAAAATAAAATAATGGGTGGTGCTGCACTTGTGGCAAGCGCTCTCCCCGGGGAGAGCAGCTCAAATTTCACGCAGAGAAATCTGCTGTGACTTACAGTGGTATAACACACACACACACACACACACACACACACAAAAAGCATTAGGACTTTTTCTGTACTTCAGAGTAGCCTTATCTGCCACAAAACCTGAGTGTGCATTGTTTGTTCTTGAACTTTTCCTGTTGGTTTTCTCGGAAATTCAAGCCACTCCGTGAGTCATACACTTCTTGGAAAATACCATAGAAAATAAAAAGCTGGCTCTGGCTGGTTGGTCTGTTGTTTGTTTATTGTTGTTTGTTTATATGTTGTGTTTGTTTTGCTGTTGCCAAGTGTGTTTGGCTTGTACCGTTTACCCTTGTTTGTTTTCTTTTGTTTTGATTTCGTTGTTTATCATATTGAGGTCTGTGTCTCCTTCTTTCTCTCTGTCTCAGTCTCTGAAAGAGTTGTTTAGCAATTTAGGGTAATGATTGATATTACCAATACACCCTCAGTTAATCTTTAACAAACCATACGAAACACACACACACACACACACAACACACACACACACACACACACACACACAACACACAACAGGAGAGAGAGACGAGAAGAGAGATGAGAAGAGAGAGAGAGAGGAGAGAGAGAGAGAGAGAGAGAGAAACTCGAATGATTTATTCACAAAAAGGCCATTGGCCCATACATGAAGGGGGTTGCCGAACTGCTTAGTATTTTGGTGGGGGTAAAAGCAATAGTAACGACAAAATGTTACTGTATAACAAAAAGTCAGCAACAAAAATATGACTTAGGATAACAATATGAGAGAGAGAGATGAACTAGGAGAGAGAAAAAAAACAACTGAAAATTTCAGACTTGTTAGCGTTTCTTATTTCAAAGGCCTTGCAATACAGATCATCACACGGAAAAGTAGATCTATAACAACGTAAAAAAAAAATACCAACACTTAAAAGCCACTAGAAAAGCTCAAGTATTCATTATACACCGAAAGCACAATCAACACAAACGTCACAACGAAAAACGAGAACAGTAGGACTTTTCACGTACCACATATTCACACTATAACAACATGTGAAACAAATAACTCAACTAGAAAAACGAAGAACTACTACAAGAAAAACAATAAACAAAACTTACAAGATTTCAAAACATAGTGGATTTTCCCTACATTTATTATATCCATAACATTATTATTAATATTGATATTAGTGTATGTAAGTTATATTATAAACATACTCGTAATTTCTAAAGGCATTGTCAACGTGGGGGTAAAGTAAACGATATCTCTAACAGCGTGAAACAAACGCACAGTTATGATAAGACACCAGAAACTACTGGACCAAAACCAAACCGTGAGACTGGCTAGCATCTCTTGTTTCAAGGGCTTTGCTTTCCCCACTGGTCAGTCAGTAGGCTCGAGGCCACTATACTGCTGTGTCCCAGCTGTAGCCTGGCCTGGCATGGCAGGCATCGGCCTGTGTCCGGCTTTGACCACTCCTCGACAGATCTTATTGGACAGGAGTCTTATGCCGGTCATATGGTTTGTTTTTCTGTTGGTTTATTTTTTTTTTCTGTCTGGGTCTGTTGTGTTGTTTCGTGTTGTGTGTGTGTGGTGTGTGTGTTGTGTGTGTTGTTGTCTGTGTGTGCTGGTGTTTCTAGACTGTCTGTGCTTGTTCTGTCTATCTATTCCGTTTCTCTCTGTTGTCTGTATGTTTTCCTCTCTCCTGTTCGGACTTGTGCTTTTCTGTCTCTCTACTCTCTGTCTTCTCCCCTCCTCCCCCCCTCCCTCCCCCTCCCTCTCCCCTCCTCTCCCCCCTCCTCTCTTTTATTCCAAAAAACACTCAAGTCCCCCCCTCCTTCTCGTAATCCTTTTACAATCTCTCTCTCTCTCTCTCTCTCTCTCTCTCTCTCTCAACTCTCCTCTCGCTTGTCTCTTATCGTTCATTTCTTTTTTTTCTTCTTCCTCATCTTTTAATTCAAAGAAAACATAAAAGTCAACCCCTTATGTATGGGATTTGGCTTTTTTTACGTATCTGCTTCTCTCACCTCCCTCCTCTTCCCCCTCTCCTCTCAAAAGTCTCTTACTCCTCTTACTCCTCTCCTGATTTTTTCTTTAAACCAAATGGTTTTTTCAAGATAGAGCCAGCATTATGAAAAGATCCTTCGTATGAGTACCTACATGTTGCCTTACCTCCCCCCGTTTCTCTCCTATCTTTCCTCTTCTTCTTTCATGCTATCTAAAGGTCTTTTTATCTGTTTACGAAACTAGTCTAGCATCTAAATTTCCGTTTTTTAACCAACGTATTTTTACGGTCGACAATAGAACGTCTAATCCAGTAGACAAGAATCTAATTATATACACCAGCAATATTGGTTGACATAGCTCTATTTCACTCGTGGGTGGGTTGCCCTGGCATTGCTATTTCTTGTCGTTCTTTTTATGTCCTTCTTTAACTCTTATAATACTAAAGATCCCAGTTTCTCTGCCCAAGCCCCTACAACCTCTTACCCCCGACACAACATCCCTTACCGACCATCCAACACTCATGTGTCAGAAAAAAAGCCACCTAAATTCTGTTGGTAGGGAAGGTGAGCGAGGGTCTGCAGGGGGGTGTGCGGGGTCTTTCTTCCTGTTGTTTCTAATTGCTCTTTTCAATCCTTTTTTTTGGAGGCGGGGGATACTATGAGTTTCCCAGTTTCAGCTGCCTCAGCCCCCCCCCCCCCCCCCCCCCCTACCCCCCCAAATCCCCACCCTACCCCACCACCCACCATCCCCCCCCACCGCCCCCCCCCCACACCCCCCACCCCACCACCACCCACCCCCTACAGTAAACTGGAGAAGGATGGGCAAAAACTGAACCACAATTCCCTTTCAATTTTGACCAGGAAAAAAAAAAGAAAGAAAAAAATCTGTGCACACAAACTTTCCTCTTGACAGATGACGCACCCCCCCCCCCCCCCCCCCCTTTCCCCTCCCCCACCCCGATCTAGACAGTCACACAGAAGATAGCTGCGGCAGCTGCTGCTGCTGTTTTCTATTCATTCCCTAACGGCACGTGCCCGTACTGTCACGTGATGGCCATCCAGACAAGATGATTGGTCGAGGAGGTCCTCTCACCCGTAACGGTATTTGGTTTCCGCCATTGTCCCCAGCTGAGAGAGAGAGAGATAGAGAGAGAGAGAGAGACTTTGGGAGTTTGGGTAAGGGGGGGAAGAGATTCGGGGAGTGGGGCATCCATAAGGACATTGGAGAGAGGCCTTCACCTAACGTATGTTTACCCATTGCCCCTAGTAGGAGACAGAGGAGAGACAGAGAGAGAGAGAGGGGAAGGGAGGAGAGAGAGTGCGTGTGTGGTGTGTTTTGGGTTGAGTGAGTAGAGTGAGAGAAAAGATGAAAAAAGAGAGAGAGAGAGAGAGAGAGGAGAGAGAGAGAGAGTGGGTGTGTGTTTTAAAATTTATTTTATTCTTTTATATCGAGGATAAAGGAATAAGCACTTATTTTTTTTTACATCCAGTCCCTGTGTGTATGTGGTTTTGTAACTTCTGTCATCTGTTCCCATCGGCACACAATGGCCTACTCTTACGAAAAGCGGAACAGGATTTAACGTGTGCGCAAGATATTCTTCGTGCGTTCGCACTCGGGGCCTCGGTTTATAGGCTCATCTGAAGGAGAGAGAGAGAGAGAGAGAGGGGAGAGGAGAGAAGAGAGAGAGAGAGAGATGGAGAGAAAAGAGAGAGAGAGAGAGAGAGAGAGAGAGAGAGAGAGAGAGAGACGAGGAGTGTGTGTTGTGTGTGTGTGAGAGAGAGTGCTTTTTCTAGAAGAAGAAAAAAAAAAGAGGGAAATGGAACATTGACGGTAAGGAATTGGAAGTGGTAAACGAATACTATTGTGGAATTTTACTTTTTCTACACAAATGAGCATTACAAAGGGGGCTAAGAGAGAGAGAGAGAGAGAGAGAGAGAAGAGAGAGAGAGAGAGAGAAACACACACACACACACACAACACACACACACACACACACCACACACACACGAGACGATGAGACCGGCGCACACAGGCAGACAAATAGTCCGATATACAGAGAGAGATTTCAAGAAGAGATTTCAAAAGGGGAAAAGAGGGGGGGGGGGGGGGGGGGGGGGGGGGGGGAGGATGTTGTGGGGAGGAGGGGGGTTGTTGATACAAAAGAAATGGATACTTTGCTAGAAGTGGCAGACGCAGACTATATCCCTGTTTTCACCTGCCCCCTCTGATTCTGTTTCAGGCAAAGCAGACGACCATAGAACCCCCCCTCCCCCTCCCCCCACCTCCTTCTTCCCTTTCACACCGTCTGTCTGTCTGTCTGTGTCTGTCAGACTCTGTCTCTTTCTATCTGTTTCTGCCTGTCTGTCTGTCTCTCAGTCCATCTTACTGCCTGTCTGTCTATCTGTCTGTCTCAACAATTCATAGGATGTTATATGTGATTACTATTTTGCTAAAAGAAAAGTAAATACTATGATGCCACGACCACCCTTGATGTCAAGAAACCTAGTATTATGAAGACAATAATTATGGCTTGGAATGTTCAAAGCTCCCCCCCCCCTCTCTCTCTCTCTCTTTTCTTTGTCTGTCTGTCCCTCTGTCTACTTCCTCCCTCCTCTCCCCCACCCCTCTCAGTCTGTCTCTCCCTCCCTCCCCCTCAATCAAGGCCATGATATATCACTTTCACCACACATTAAAATCCCACCAAAAACTTAGAATATAATTATGAAGATGGACAGCCCAGGTCACCAGTACAGTCAGACGGCAATGCCACAAGTGACTCCACCAAGATCAACAGATTTATTTCAACCTAAGATTTCTCCCCTCCTGTTTCATATCAGAACTATCCCACCCTCACTAACCCATGTCCTATCACCCTGCTAAAGTATATACGACCTGTGTGAGTGGGTGTGTGCTTTTGAAAAACATTTGACTATTGAAATTTTATTTCATAGATTTTGTCTGCAGCGCACCATGTTTGTAATATCTGTTTGTTTAAACTATTGATTATTAATTTTATCATTGATTGCATGACTGTGTAAGATTAGGTTGAGTGCATGCGCTTTGATTTGTCTTTGCAAGATATAGAGCTATATAAGTTCCATTTATTATATTATTATTATTATCCTTACCAAAGACCCTGGATGTCTTGGCCACCAAGCTCACATCAAATTTTTCTTTCAAACCGTTACAAAGAAGGAGGGTGGCAGGATGTTTCAGACGTTCACCTGCCAACAAGTAAACCGTGAGGTTCTGGGTTCGATTCCCAGCCTCGCCCTTTCTTCCCAGTTTGACGAGAAAATCGAACATTTCAGAGTCTTTCGGATGAGACTAAAAATCCGTACTGCCTTTTTGGAAGAGTAGGCCATATCGTGCCGGTAGGAACCGATGACACATTTCGGGGAAAAAATAGAAAAATAAAGCAACAACAACCAAAAAACCCTCCCAACTGAATCACACATGTGTCGTGTTTAGACACTATCCCCGAAGTCGGAATGCAGCTACCTAGATGTGGATAAAAACGATCGCATACGCAAAAATCTTACCTTGGTGAACCTCTGAACTCAAACGTAGGAATGAAAAAAACAAAACACAACACAGAAAAGCTCTCACCTTTTCATAAGACCATCTATTATCAAGTCAGGTAGCAGGTCACTAACTAGCAACTTAGCTCAGGATTTTCACTCCAGATTCAGGTACGGTCTCAACAGGTACAACAACAACCCACTCACCCACTCACACCCACCCACACACCTACACACACACCTACACACACGCGCGCGCGCGCGCGCACACGCACCCACACACACACACACACACACACACACACACACACACACACACACACCAAAACGTTTGATAATTGCTTTTACCTTCGATTCTTAAGACTTTGATTAATACAAAACAACTGAACTTGGTGTTTTATTGTTACTGTTGTTATTTGTTGTTTTTGTTTCGTTTCTTAATCGGGATGGTGGTGGGGGTGGGGAGGGGGGGGGGGGGGGGGGGGGGGGATGATGCTCACAGTTATTACTTGCAAAACAGTTGAACTGAGGCATATGGCATTTTGACCAAACTTACTTCTTTTGATCTGTAACATTCCGAACAGCCAAGAGCTTCTCATACTAATCTTCCTCGAGCCATCCCGACCTCCGGATAACCAATATCTGTTTTTAGGTTTTAAATTAAAGGAATATAATAATAATAATAATAATAATGGAATTTATATAGCGCTGTATCTTGCACAGACAAATCAAAGCGCTTATCATCATCAATATCATCATTAATCAGTGCAACAAATAAACGTCGTTGTCGTTTCCTTTAAATTCGAACCGCAAAGGTATACACACGCGCGCGCGCACCACACCACGCAAACACCAAACATAGAAATACAACACATACACAATACATAACACAACAACATTACACACACACACACACACACACACACAACACAAACACACACACACAACTACTCACATTTTAACAATAACACACATTCACGTTATCATTGATAAAATCACCGCTTAATCTACCGCCCCCCACACACACCCACCCACGTCTTCACACCCCACATCCAAACACCCCCCCCACCCCACACACCCCACCCCCACCCACCACCCCCCACACACCCCCGCAATCCCACTCAACCCCCCAACATCCCAGTATGACATCATTGATAAACCCCTCCCACCCCCCCTCATCCCCCCCCCCCCCCCCCCCCCCCAATACCCTCAACCCCTCTCTAACTCCCTCCATACGCCCCCCCCCCCCCCCTCTATCCCCCCCCCCCCCCCCCCCCCCATCTCCCCAGGGGTCCTGGTGAGAAAGAAAATATTGATGATGTATTTGATAGTAGGCCTAGTGGTACAGTACAGTGCACCCAGCCACAGATAGGTCTCTCTCAGACTTTCTCCTATAGGCCTTCTCTGTGCTGACACAGCTGAGAACTGAATAATGTAACTCATCACAGCGGCCACCACTGCCCCTGTCCAGAACTTACGTCATACTGTGCCAGCATCTCACCTGGCTTACCCCCCTCCCCTCTTCTGTCTGTCTGGCATCAAAGTTGTCCCTGCCTGTCTCTGTCTGTCTGTCTGTCTGTCTGTCTCACACACACACACACACACACACACACACACACACACACACACACACACACACACACACACACAACACACACACACACACACACAGTGTTGTACAGTTCTCTCTAGAATTAAACTGACCATTGCTTCTACTGGATTCAGCCCCTAAATGGGAAATCTCCCCTGGAACTGTAAGACAATCACAACAACAAAACTCCTCAGGGGTCAGGGTGACTCTCAAGTGTGATGAGTAAGACAGATACACATTGGGGAAAGGGGGGGGGGGGGGGGGTGACTCCCTAGGGTGTCAAGCTGGGAAAGGCCCAACAACAACATCATGGAGCAGGTTTTGCCCAGAAGACAGGAGGAGGAGCTGGACAAATGTTTGCAAACACAACCTATTGTGGAAGGTCTAGGGTGGAGAGGGTTAGATGATGTCCTATTCATTGCCACTGCCACTGCACACACACAGGGATGAGAGATAACAAGGAGGATCTTCTTAACCATGTGGCCCACTTTCCTGCTTGACAAGACCACCCAGCAAACCTGAATAAAAATTCTCCACTGGGACTTTAATATCACCTCAACAACAAGGACCCCAGCTTGTCAGGAAAAGGTGGAGGGGCAAGACAGTGAAGAGGAGAACCAGGTGGAGGCTGCCTAGACAGTGGACTGTTGTCTGGAAACACAGTTAAAGAAAGACCACCTGAGGATGACTGCTGTGCCTGCATGCTGTTCTGGTCTCCTGCCAGAAAGAAAAGAAACACTGTACAGAGTTTTCCTTCCCTACAAGTACAGGGAAAGGTTATTGTTATGCACCAGCAGAGGCAGACAGACTTAGGCAACAAGGGAAGGGAGCCACCTACACAGGGGTATTCATGTTTGCAGAGTACACAGTCACTGTGGAGGAGCTCCTGCTTCTTTTGAAAACAGTTGTGGATGATGAACGCTGACCACACATTCCTGCCTATCCAGCACAGCTGAAGCGAAGTGCAAGAGGCCAGGCAGTAGCTACAGACAGAGGCTGGATGTAGTCTTTCAGGGAGGGCACAGCAGCAGATAGGCCTAAGATCCCAGCAGCAACTAGGTAGAGGGAAAGGCGAGCACACTCTCTCCACAGCCATGCTGTCATCATCAGGTTAAACAGTACTAGGCCTAGGCTTATAGTTCTGGTATTGCTTAGGCTATCAGAACTTGAAACCAAGGCAGACACGCTTAGACTAGGCCTACTTCTTATTTGAACACTCAGACAGCAATGTAGTCGTAGCTGCCGTTAAGCGCCTGGCAAGTCAGGCCCTGCGCTTACAGGCCTCAGTGTTGTTGTATGGAGTACAATAACGGAATTTAAGACAAGATGCATAGAAGGGTTGATTGAGAGAAAAAGTAAAGAACGGAGGAGCAACAGAAAATGAACATTAAAAAAATAATAAGGGGGAGGGGGGGGGGGGGGGGGGGGGGGCAAAGTAGTCTCAAGGCGTCTGTTCGAGGGTCCCCCCCCCCCCCCCCCCCCCCCCCCCCCTGGCATTAGTACCGACTCCACTCCTCCAAAAGTCCTTCAGGTGAGACTATAAAACTGATGTTCCGTGGACGAACGCACGAAGAACATCTTGTGCACACCTGTTTCGCGATTTGGAAGAGTAGGTCAATGCGAGTCGGTAGGAAAAGGTGACAACATTTTTAGAAGCATGCACACAGATGTCGTGTTCAAACGTCATTCCT
The DNA here is from genome assembly GCA_028751875.1 of Rapana venosa. Taxonomy (NCBI): domain Eukaryota; kingdom Metazoa; phylum Mollusca; class Gastropoda; order Neogastropoda; family Muricidae; genus Rapana; species Rapana venosa. The sequence continues at coordinate 22,156,497 of CM054145.1, forward strand.
GAAGTCGAAATGCGGCTTCCTTGATGATAGGCAAACAGTCGTATAACAAAGCTCACCATTGGTGAACCTCGGAGCTGTGGCTGAGGAACAAAACAAAACAGTTTACAGTGACGTGTCTGTGTCCACTGCAGATGAGTGTACTCAAGGGAAAGACCGAGCGCAGCAGCAGGGTTACACTAATTCACAGACTGTCCTATCATCAGACTAAAAAATCAGGCAGATAAGAGCATCTTGGGGCATCTCTGGCATTTGTAGTAACAGATGGCTTGCTGATTCCAGGATAGCATCGATCATTCCATGGTTGAGGAAACACCTTCTGGTATGTGCATGCACGCGCGCGCGCGTGTGCGTGAATTTGCGTGCGTGCATGCGTGTGCGGGTTGAATTATTCACCTGAAATATCAGCTCTCAAACTGAGATTCAGCTCTCATCCACAAGAACATTTATAGTGAGACAAACAAAAGAGAAGATGGTTTCAGCAGCACCCTAATACCAACAGTAGGGATGACTAATACCTCCTCCCCAGAGAAGACCAAGTAACAATTGTGAGGCTGAGGACTGGACACTGCAGACTCAAGACATCAC
>CM054145.1:22162081-22174581 GCA_028751875.1 Rapana venosa
TCATATTTTTTCTGTTGGGGGATCGGGATAGCTCAGTGGTCGGAGCACTCACTTTCCCCCAGCCAAGTTAAGCAGCATCGAGTGTGGTTACCAGTTGGATGGGTGACCGTTTGCGCGCCTTGGCTTCAGTACAGTTCCCCCAGTTCACCCAGCTGTAAATGGGTACCTGCCCTCTTTAGGGTCAGGGAAGGTAAAGCAGCGAGGGAGAGGAGATGGGCGCCGCCCTCAATATGCTGGCCCTAGAGAAGTGAGGTCTCTGGCGCCTCGCTCCCCTACGACCTTATAGGTTATGGGACTCCTTTACCTATTTGTGAAAAAAGACACACACTCACACACACACTTTCTCTCTCTTCTCTTTTCTCTCTCTCTCTCTTTTCTCTCTCTCTCTCTCTCTCTCTCTCTCTCTCTCTCTCTTTCTTCTTTCTCTTCTCTCTCTCTCTCTCTCTTTCTCTCTCTCTCTCTCTCTCTCTCTCTCTCTCTTTTCTCTCTCTCTCTCTCTCTCTCTCTCTCTCTCTCTCCTTCTCTCTCTCTCCCACCCACCCATCCATCCACCAAGTAGTAGCATACCGCTTGTCCCACTCTACTCCCACATCTACAAAAGGCCAGAACTTGTGGTGTGAACATTTGTTTTCCCATGTCACGACCGAACACCACCACTGCGTGACCATCCACCTCTTAACTACCCATTCCTCATACACCCCGCTCCCGCAAATGACCGGCCATGAAGTCCAGATGAAAAGTTCCGCCCCTAGTAGCCTCCTCTCTCACACTGTCCACTCTGTGACTCTGTACAACAGTCACTGGGTCTGGTCGGCGTGTAGACCGGATGTGGTTCATGGGAAGTTTTCAGTAATGGAGGGGGAGAAGAAAGAGACTTCCGATATATATGGGGCCGTTATCATGGCGGCACCGTCTGTGTGTAAAAAAGAACGATGGCTTGTTTGTTTCCGCCGCCACCCTGACTGCAGGTATTTTTAATGCGACCACAACAATGCTTCGCTGTTTTTTCTCTGTTCTTGTTGGGTGTGGGGGTTACTTGTGTTTCCCAGTCTGCCTGACTCATAGATTTCTCACTTTTTCTTTTTTTTTCTTTCTTTGCAAATCCAGTATTTCTCTCTCTCCTTTTCTGTGTCTCTTCCCTCACTCTGATAGTTTTAAGAGGAAACCTCAGAGTAATTTTCTCTACATTTATGGCTTAGATAGAAACATACAGAGGAAAAACGAAAAATAAACAAAATGAAAAAACCTGCCCTCACCTTACACACACAAAAGGCCAATTAAACAAACAAGAAAAAAAGACTCCAACAAAAAAAAAGAAAGCGAAACAAAAGTCAACCAAAAAGGAGAAAAGTCCTTATAACACCCCCCCCCCCCCCCCCCCCCCCCCCCCCCCCCCCCCCCCCCCCCCCCCCCACCCCCCCCCCCCCCCCACACACACACAGGCTCATTCAAAACAGAGCCTGGGATTATTTATTTTGAATCTGGCTTCAGACTTGCTGTGTGTGTGTGCGCGCGCGCGCGCGCGTGCGTGTGTGTGCGTGCGTGTGTGTGTGCGTGTGTGTGAGACAAAGACAACATACATGACAGCACGAAGCATAACATAAATCCCCATGGGTCCATGAAGGCGTGGGTTTGAATCTCTGCAGTGGCGTCAGGTGAACGAAGGGTGTGTGGACTTTAACGACCTCTTCGGTCAACCTGCAGACCTGCAAGAGCTTAATACCCTTCTTACATAATTATACACCTGCATAAGGTCAACCATGCACGTTAAAGATCCCGTAACTCATGTCAGCGTGCGATTGGTTGCAAAAACACGGATATGCCCAGCCAGCATATATCCTGGATGGAAAAAAAAAGAGCTGCTATAAAGTTGGAATATGTCGGCTAAGGCTGGTGAACAGACGTCCTGCAGAGTTACAAGCACAGGAGAAGACCAGGCACTATATATCCCACGCAGTAAGGGAACGCAGAGAAGAGGTAGCAGGTCATCAACAAGCTTAGGTTAGGGCTTGCATCGTAGTCCACATTTTATCGGTTTTTTATGGAAGAGAACATATACACAAATCGTCATCTGTCACTAGAATTCGAACATTGTAAGATCTTTGCTTTCCATCTTTTAAACAAACAAACAACAACAACAAAAAGGAAAAATCGTGAAGTTTCTCAATTTGCTGTTACATTTAGAAAATCAAACTAGATCTATTTTGAAAAAAAAAAGTTGAAGTCTGCCATTTGCTGTTCAGGTCAAAGTCTAGATCTATCAAAATCACAAAATGAAGTTGTAGTTTCTGTATGAAAAAAACAAAACTAAATAAGATTGTTTTTCAACCAAAGTCTTGAGTCATCAAGCTGTTACCAAATTGTCCAAAACGTTGTCATTGTCCTGACTATTATCTTTCTTTCCGCAGAAATCGTTCATAGTTCACGCCATGACACACCAGAGGACGGAGATAGATCTACACACAGCTCGGCATCAGCAGCTAGATCTACACCATCGTGGAAAGGTCAGTGGGAAACGTGCCTCAGAACTACCAGACCTAAACCCTTGTCTGAGATGTTCTAAACCCTGGTATAATCTGGGTTTTTAAAAAATTGTGATGAAGTTGTTAGGCTGTGTTTATTTTGTGCCTCTCTCTGCCTTTTCCTTGTCTAGTTCGTTATCTGTTTTTACGTCATGGATGTCGTAGAAAACAAAGCTAACTCTCAACTATGCCTATATGGTTAAGTGGTGTTTACATCTGTCTGCCTGTATGTCTATCTCTCAGTCTGTCAGTTTGTCTGTCTGTATATCGGTCGCTCTTGCCTGTTCTCTGTCTTCATCTGTCTCTGTCTCTCAGTCTGCCTGTCGCTCTGTCTGTCGGAGTTGATCAAACAGTTTCATGACTCTTTTTGTTGGTCCCTCAATCTGTATTTAGATCTACACGCATTCTACCATGTTTGGTTTTTATTTGCTCCTTTATCTTTTTTTTTACTGCTTTTTTCAATAGTATGGAAGAAATTCCAAAGAATGTCGTTTTAACCCGTTTTACTCTGAACACATTCTATTTGTCGTCGTTGAACCCTCAGATAGCAAATATTGTCTGTCAAATGAGCAAAAAATGCCTTGGGCTGCCTTTAAGCGCCTGTCAAGTCAGGCCCAGCGCATCCGATTTCGGCGTGGGAGAGAATTGGTATCTTCTAAGTCTTTCAGGAAGAAAAAATAAAAGGCAGGAGAATGAACCAAGAAGGCAGAAAGTATACAAGGAAGAAAATGAACAAGGCAGAAACAAAGAGAGGGATAGAAAAGAGGGAATTCCAAGCAAAGAAATTCCACAAGGTGGGAATGCTATTAATTTTATAGTGACACGTCCCAGCATCTCCACGGGGAGACATAGTTACCTATCTCTTTTAAAAAAAAAAAAATTTCAGATGGTACATTGAATAAGCAGTGCATGTAGTAAGCCAGGTAGGAAGCCATCAAACGAAAATCCTTAAGTGATTGTGGTCAGTCCCTAAACAACATTTTGTTTTTTCACCTCTATCGTCGATTTGAACAGACGAAACCCTGTTGTCCCGTAGCACAGCCTTGAGCATACATTGCACAGTCGTTGGCAGTCCTTGAACAGACATGCTGAATACTTCCAGTTCTACACTAAACAAACCTATGATATTGTGTGTTTCACTGCTTGTGAGAAAGAATCAAACACTGCTTGTGTTTGATTGCCCAGTTCTTTTTGACATGTATAAAGAAGAGGTTTAGATATTCCTAAAGAAATATGCCACTAGTCAAAAAGTTTTATATGACTCTCAGCAATTCATAATGTCAGTTGCTGAAGTCATATTCTTCACCTGTAAGACCATTGCTGTAATAGTTAGTGTGTGTGTGTGTGTGTGTGTGTGTGGTGTGTGATGAGAGAGAGAGAGAGAGAGAGAGAGAGAGAGAGAGAGAGAGAGAGAGAGGAGAGAGAGAGAGAGAGAGAGAGAGATGGGGTGTGTAAATAATAGGTACTTTGGTATGAATGCGGGTGTGTCTAAATCACCATGTAGTGAATAGACATTTTTCAAAAATATATATATAAACTTGTGAGAAAGACAGTCTCGCTGGCTGCTAAGCAAGGGAAGCTACTGGAGAGAGAGAGAGAGAGAGAGAGAGAGAGGAGAGAGAGGATGAGAGAGAGAGAGAGAGAGAGAGAAGACAGACAGACAGACAGACAGACAGACAGACAGACAGACAGACAGTGAGTCAGAAAAAAAAAACAAAACAAACACTTAGAGACGGACAACCAACACACTCCATGCCAAGTCGGAACACGAACGCTTGAAAATACCTCTGGTGTTCTTTCTTGCCCACCCTATTTCTCACCTCCACCCCATCACACAGCCCCCCCACCCCCGAAAAAAAACACAGTGATTCCACACCCTCCCCCCCACCCCCCTCCCTTACCCCTGTCCCGTCTCTCGCTATCACCACAACACTCAACGACCACCACCAAGGCCAGCTGTCGAGTCGCGTGCCGTTACAGCTGCCCCTTACAAAAAAAGAAAGAAAAATAATGAAGAAAAAAACACACCTGACTGGAGAAAGAGAGAGAGGAGTGTGATTGGGATGGGGGGAGGGGGGGGGGGGGACTGAGGGCAAAGGGGGGGGGGGGGGGGAGGAGGGGTCAAGAAAGGCCCTTTTGATAATCTAATCACCTTTGCTGTCAGCGCCGCGGCGCGTGCCGTTTACACATACATGCCTGGGAGGAAGATGAGTGACAGAATCTTGTTTTTCGTTGTTGTATTTATTCTCTCGTCCATCCTCTCCCGTACCCATGGGGTTGGGGGTATTTTTCGGTTTGTTTTTGTTGAGTGTTTTGTTTAGGTTGGGGTTTTTGGGGGGTATAATTTTATTTTATTTTTAAGTTCTCGCTCTTTCTTTGGCTAGTTGAGGGGGATTGAGGTGAGGGGGTGGTTGGGGTGTGGTGGGGGTATAGCTTAGTGAAAAGAACTTCAGATTCGTATCCTGACAGGTAATTTTTCCTTCTTCTCTTTTCCTCTTACCCCCACGTCGTTCGTGTGTGTGTGTGTGGTGTGTGTGTGTGAGTTTCTGTTGTGTGTGTGTGGTTGTTGGTGTGTGTGTGTGTTTGTGTGTGTGTGTGTGTGTGTGTGTGTTGGTAGGCTTTGTGTCCTTCGTCTGATACATTGAAAGCTTTACTTCTTTCGTTGACAAGTTACTGAGGGTCCAGTGATTTTGGTCTTCTTGTCATTATGCTTTTAAGTATCGTATGAATTATGATAATGGTAAGTAGCTAGTATCCTCCTCACTCCTCCCTCCTTCACCTCTCAAATTTTTCTCCTTCGCCCCGAATAACAGAGAGATTTGTTAGCTTCAAATCCCAGTGAAAATCTTTGTTGACGGTTTACAACGCTGTAGGATAATATTTGCAGAGATGAGTATATTAATTTGTTAATTTTGTGTTCTTCTTTCTATCTTTTGTTAGCTTCAGATCCCAGGGGAAATTCCTTGTTGACGGTTTACATCGCTGTAAGATACTAAATTGCATAAGCTTAATAAGCTTCATTCTTTGTTGAATGTTCTGCTCTTTTTTTCTTGTTTTCTGTTTTTCTTTTTATTATTTCCTCTTTTTTTCCCCCACCCATCCAATCTTCCTTTCTTTCTGCCTTGCTTTCTTTCCTCCTTTTTTCTTTCTTCCTTTTCTCTTTGTTTGTTTCTTTCTCTCTTTCTTTCCTCGCCCCTTGTCTGTTTTCGTCCTTTTTCTTCCTTTTTCTTTTTTACTCTTTTATTTGTTAGTTTTATGTGGCTTCGTTTTTTTTTCCCTTTCTAATCAAAGCTATGTCCTTTATTTCGTTCTTTGATTCTGTGTGTGTGGTGTGTGTGTGTGTGTGTGTGTGTGTGTGTGTTGTGTGTGTGTGTGTGTGTTGCTGTGTGTGTGTGTGTGTGTTCTATCACTAATTTAACGTCTGTTCACTCACAGAGATAACAGACGAAAGAGAAATGAAATGAAGTTTTTAAAAAATTTGCTTTGTGTGTGTGCGCGCGCTGCGTGCGTGTGTGAGTGTGTGTGTGTGTGTGTGCACATGCATACGGTCGTGTCTGATGAAAGTCTTGGTGCTTTTACAGGAACAATTGAAACGAGAGTCGTACCTGGTACACCACTCATATCTTGGCACCTCACATTAAGGAAATTAGTCAAAGGATGTGTGATGAAAGGAGGGTGCCGGGTGTGTGTGTGTGGGCTGGAGGGTGGTTTTATGGAGTGTGTGTGTGGGCTGGAGGGTGGTTTTATGGATGGGTGTGTGTGGGCTGGAGGGTGGTTTTATGGAGTGTGTGTGTGGGCTGGAGGGTGGTTTTATGGAGTGTGTGTGTGGGCTGGAGGGTGGTTTATAGGAGTGTGTGTGTGGGCTGGAGGGTGGTTTTATGGAGTGTGTGTGTGGGCTGGAGGGTGGTTTTTATGGAGTGTGTGTGTGGGCTGGAGGGTGGTTTTAATGGAGGGTGTGTGTGGGCTGGAGGGTGGTTTTATGGAGTGTGTGTGTGGGCTGGAGGGTGGTTTTATGGAGTGTGTGTGTGTGGGTGGAGGGTGGTTTTATGGAGTGTGTGTGTGGGCTGGAGGGTGGTTTTATGGAGTGTGTGTGTGGGCTGGAGGGTGGTTTTATGGAGTGTGTGTGTGGGCTGGAGGGTGGTTTTATGGAGTGTGTGTGTGGGCTGGAGGGTGGTTTTATGGAGGGTGTGTGTGGGCTGGAGGGTGGTTTTATGGAGTGTGTGTGTGGGCTGGAGGGTGGTTTTATGGAGTGTGTGTGTGGGCTGGAGGGTGGTTTTATGGATGTGTGTGTGTGGGCTGGAGGGTGGTTTTATGGAGTGTGTGTGTGGGGGGGGGGAGGGGGGGGGGGGGTAGATTGGGTGTATGTGAATGTCTGCATATGTGTTCATGATACTTTGCGAAAGTGTGTGTGTGTGTGCGCGCGCGCCTGCATGCATGTGTGTGTATGTGCCTGTATGTGTGTGTGTATGGGCAGGAAATACCAGACAGATTGTGGCAAAGGCTACAGAGATGGACAAGGAAGAGACAGACAGAAAGACAGACAGACAGACATATATACAGACAGATAGAAAGACAGACAGAGGCAGGCAAAGAAATGAGGAGATTGACAGACACACACTCACACCACACACACACTCACACACACACACACACACACACACACACACACACACACACACACACACACACACACACACACACACACACACACACACACACACATGCAGACAGACAAGGGGGGGAATGGTGTTTGATGTTGGTAGAAAGAAGATAAGAATCCTTTTTCTTGTCAGTTCAAATCCAGAACAGAGCTGTCAGAATTGCTACCCACCTGTTCTCTGTCTGTTTGTCTGTCTGTGTATTTCTGTTCCCCCTCTCTGTCTGCCTATCTCTCTCTCTCTCTCTCTCTCTCTCTCTCTCTCTCTCTCTCTCTCTTCTCTCTCTCTCTCTCTCTCTCTCTCTCTCTCTCTCTCTCTCTCTCTCTCTCTCTCACACACACACACACACACACACACACACACACACACACACACACACACACACACACACGAGATGATCATCCGCTACCCTTATCTCACCAATATAATAGCTATCAGACTCTTTCTCCCTACTTTGTTTTTTTTTTTTTTTTTTCTTCTGTAACTTCACTGTCTATCTTCTGTGCCATACCCATCAAGCCTTTAGCCCTTTGAACCCCTATACTATACCCAGGAGCAGACATACCCGGGACCCCTCCTACCCCCTCACCCTGGACCCCCCCCCCCCCCCCCCCCCCTCCCGCAGGTTGTCTTTTATCTCACCCCCCCCCCCCCTCCCCCTTTCTCTCTATCCCAAGCCAGCTGTCGTAGCGTCGCGTGCCGTTACAGCTGCTCCCAGCTTTTTTGGGTCTGTTTGTTGTTGTGTTGTTTGTGTTGTTGTCGTTGATGTGTATGGGGAGGAGGGGGGGAGGCTTTGTTGGTGGTGGTGGTGGTGTGTGTGTGTGCGTGCGTGTGTGTGTGCGTGTGTGTGTGCGTGTGTGTGTGTGTGTGTGTGTTTTAGAGCAGACAGACAGAGAAAGAGACAAGACAGACAGAGACAAAGAGAGAAATATATATATATATGTATTGAGAGAGAAGCAGACAGACAGACTGACTGACTGACTGACAGATAGACACACAGGCAGATAGGCAGAGAGAGAGACAGACAGACGGACAGACAGTCAGATCAGACAGACAGACAGAGATAGACAGAGAGATATAAAGACCGGCAGATTGACAGACAGGGGGACACAGGAAACTTTTTTAATACGCTAATCAATTCTGCACGCTGTAGCTTCCCCCCCCCCCCCCCCCCCCCCCACCCACCCACCCAACCCCACCCACCCCACCCCACTCACCACCCCTTACACCCGCTTCCTTTTCTTTGTCCAACGTTTTGCCAATTTCTCTCTGGCTGAACAAAGGGGGGAAACCGATAAATACACCGCATCACATACCCATACACACACAAAGACATGGCGTGCGTGTGCGTGCGCGTGCCAGCAGACTGACAAAGAGGGCGAGAGAGAGAGGGGGAGGGGAGGGGGGGGGGGGGGGGGGGAGAGAGAGACTCGCACGCACGTACTTACACACACACATGCACGCGCGCGCACACAGACACACACACACACATACACACACACACACACACACACACACACACACACACACACACACACACACACAGAATGACAATGGTTTATTGTGGTAAGCTTTGAAAACCCATTCATAAGAGAACAGTGGGAGAGGGAGTAGGCACAAAAACACCTTGTAATTTAACCAAGACGAAAACAATAACACTTCACAACAGCTCCCCCCCAAAATCATCAAAGGTACAGAGAGAGAGAGACAGACAGAGAAAGAGATTTATTTATTTCGAGGATAATGTAGAATAAGCACTCATGTGCGTTTTTTCATCCAGTCCCCGCGCGTTTGCAGTTTTGTCATCCGTTCCCACCGGCACACAATGGCCTGTATAGCGCTCTATAAATTCCATATTATTATTATTATTATTACTCTTCCCAAAAGCGAAACGGGTTTTAACGTGTGCGCAAGATGTTCTGTGTGCGTTCGCACACGGGACCTCGGTTTTTAGTCTCATCAGAGAGAGAGAGAGAGAGACATTTTTATTTTTATTTTTTTTATCGAGGATAATGGAATAAGCACTCATGTGCTTTTTTACATCCAGTCCCCGTGTGTATGCGGTTTTGTAAATTTTGTCATCTGTTCCCACCGGCACACAATGGCCTACTCTTTCGAAAAGCGGAACAGGATTTAACGTGCGCGCAAGATGTTCTGCATGCGTTCGCACATGGGGCCTGGTTTCTAGTCTCATCAGAGAGAGAGAGATAGAGAGAGATATGCCAATCAGTTTACTCTCTCGGTATATTTTTCGTTGTTGTTTGTTTGTTTGTTTTACCCCTCATCTATTCCCTTCCTCCAAACTCATCGTCTTTTAAATTGTTTCTTGGTTGGTTAGATTGCGGATTGGTTGTATTTTGAGTTTTAGACAATCTGTAATCTCTCTCTCTCTCTCTCTCTCTCTCTCTCTCTCTCTCTCTCTCTCTCTCTCTCTCTCTCTCTCTCAAAATCAGGGAAATTTTATGTAAGACAGGTTTTAGCTTTGTTTGGTTGCAGCAGGGTGTTGGTCAGGTCAAAGTGTTTCTAAGACTATTTAAGCAGAGACTGGTTGATCTATACATACAAGAATGGTCTGGCACTATAAGAGACCGTGACAGATATGACAATTACAGATCTTTTAAAATCATTTTTGAAAAAGAAAAGTACGTGTCTGACATGGATACCTACTGTTTTAGAGTTGCCATCTCACAAGCTAGATTTAATGTTCTCCCTATTAATGCAAATGTACATCGCTTTAGCAATCTTCCCCAGAAGAAATCTTGTCCATTTTGCAAGTCAGCAAAGGAAGATGAACATCATTTTCTGTTTGTGTGTCCTGCATATTCTGATTTAAGAGCCAAGTTTCTTGGGGGGTTAGCTACAACCCCAATCCACTCGTTATTACAAGTGTCAAATTCCGAACAAATGCATGGTGTCTCAAGGTACATTTTTCACGCAGTGAACAAAAGAAAGAAAGAATTGGCTGGAATTTAATGCTGGTATTGATGTGTCATCTCAATTTTATTTCAGGGTAAAGATGTGTTCATGGTATTTAACGCTGCTTTGAAATGGTTGTGTGTGTGTGGGGGGGGGGGGGGGGGGGGGGGGTGCGCGCGCGTGTTTGTGTGTGTGTGTGTGTACCTGTGTGTGTGTGATTGTATTGGCTAAGCAAGTAATGCTGAAAAGTAGCCTATCATGCCTATGCTGATGTAAACTTGAAAAGTGATTGAGACTTCATCTTTATGAATGTTAACTTATAGCATAAACAGCGATGTTGAAGGTGATGTGTTTGGATTGTAGCCACCCATAGCAATGTTTTCTCTTGGTCATGACTGTGTTGAGGAGGACGATAATGATGACACTCTTAGTCGTATGTAATGTATTGGAATGTGTTTTATTACTGGAAAATCGATAGAAAGTTTGTTTTTGTTTTCTCATTTACTTGTTACCACTCCCCTTTGTCCCTTTCACTTGTATTGTGGCCCAAGGCCGAAGTACAATTAAAATGTTCAGAGTTCAGAGTTCTCTCTCTCTCGCTCTCTCTCCCTCCCTCCCTCTCTCCCTCCCTCTATTTAGACTCTGTTTACTCCTGGCATCAAGTCATCCTGAGGTTGTGCACAGCCTCACTGTATATTTGTGTAAAGCCTTCAGAATAAGAGAGATATTGTTATCCCAAGTCATATTTTTGTAGCTGACTTGTTAAACAGTAACATTTTGTCGTTACTATTGCTTTTACCTCCACCAAAATACTAAGCAGTTCGGCAACCCCCTTCATGTATGGGCCAATGGCCTTTTTATGAATAAATCATTCGAGTTATGTCTGTCTGTCTCTCTCTCTCTCTCTCTCTCTCTCTCTCTCTCTCTCTCTCTCTCTCTCTCTCTCTCTCTCTCTCTCTCTTCTCTCGCTCGCTCTCTCTGAGTGATCTCCCTTGAAGGTAGGCAGGAAGACAATTTTGCTCTGAACTTAATTTTCAAAAAATTCTATTTAATCCAACACCATGTCCGTTGTCGGTCTACCAACAACGTTGAAATTGACCTTGGATGTCCTGCTCCAAGAAAATGACCTCACTTCTTGGAAAATCGCTGGAAGTAGCGACAGCACAGTGGTTGTGCTACGACTGAAAGCCAGCCCAGCCAACAACAGCAACATGGCGCAACTGCACACCCCTGTCATCTCCCACAGCTACCGCAGGAAGCCTCCCAGTCAGATTTCCAGAGACAAAAGAAGGACAGAGGAGAGGAGGACAGCACAGATACAAGAAGAAATGGAGGCAAGTGAGAATGTAACGACAGATGAAAATGTACAAGGTTTATTTGTGCCCACACCTCCTTCAAGCTGTGCTGTGTCACACACTGACACACCCCTTCTGCCAACAGCACACTGCTGCAAGACGGTGCACGTGAAATCCGTCTCTCACCAAGTGACGTCAAAGAGTCAGAGAACGAAAAGCATGCTGTCATGCAACGTGACATTGACCTTGGGAATATGTTTACAACGGAAACCTTGGTCTGTGACGATCCGCTGGCGAAAGTTCAGGCAGTTGGAACTAGTGCCGACGTCATCAAGGACTATGTGGCTAAACTGACCGATAGATCCTTGCAGAGGAAGCTGAGGGACACACGTAGGAACCAGGAATTTCGTCACGTGTGCACTAGTAAACGGCATCCAGACACCTTGGTTTGTGAAACTGACGATCTTGTTTTTCGTTTTCAATGGACTGCTGCTGATGACACATCCCCAGATTTGTTTTGGTTCGTGAAGGACTTCAGGCTGATGAATCATGATGAAGGTTTTGTCTACAACAAGCTGACGCTGTGGTCCCCTGCTGACCGGGAGAAACTGAAAGATCGTATCAGTGCCGGACTTGTGATGCATGTGATAGTGGACGCAGTTCGATTCTTGCTCGGATAACCCGTGTGAATGCATGTGTTTGTGTGCGTGTGTGTGCGCGTGTGCATGTAATAGTGGACGCAGTACGATTCTCGCTCGAATAACCTGTGTGTATGCATGTGTTTGTATGCATGTGGGTGTGCGTGTGTGTGTGTGTGTGTGCGCGCGCGTGTGTGTGCTTGCGCACGCGTGCATGCGTGCATGTGTGTGTGTTTATGCCCGTGCGTGCGTGTGGGTAGGTGTGTGCGTGCGAGCGCGCTGTGTGTATGTATGAGCGCGCGCGTGTGTGTTTGTGTGCGTGCGTGAGTGCATGCGTACGTGTGTGTGTGTTTGTGTGTGTATGTGTGTGTGTTTGAGAGAGAGTGTGTGTTAGAGAGAGAGAGGGGAGATAGCTGTCAGTTACATGCCATCTGGATCATCACGAATTGATCACGTGTTAGCGGTGCAAAG
>CM054145.1:22177081-22182081 GCA_028751875.1 Rapana venosa
ATAAACGGTTATCCTCCTCCTGTAGGACGAATAATGGAATATGCAGTTCGCTATTGATTCCAAATGATGTCTTGCCCCGCCTTTTTGCAGCTTTGTCAGCCCTCTCATTTGAGAAAAATATTCCAAAATGCGAACGATACCCAAACAAAAGGGGGAAACTCAGGAATACCTTTAAACTTAAAAGGTGTATGACATTTATTTTCAAAAAAATTGATTCTGGATACTTTCTGGAACTTTGGGGATTTGATATCTAAAGTACTGACTTAGAGTCTTCACCGAGTAATGATCTGACATGATGGCACAAAAACAGAATCAAAGTATATAGTTAAGAGCCATAAGATTGCAACACGTTCAGCTGTAAATTTGATTGAATGTTTTACCAAGATTGAGTTGATTTCTCATGTTATTTAGAGCTGGTATGACGAATGCATGACATGTGTGTGCAGTGTGTGTGTGTGTGTGTGGGTGTGTGTGTGTGTGTGGGTGTGTGTGCTGAGTGTGTGTGTGTGTGTGTGTGTGTGTGTGTAAGTGGTGTTAGTAAGCTTGTCTGTGGAAAAAGATAGAAGGAAGGAAGGTGGTGAAGACGAAGAAAAGGTAGACGGATGCAAAGACCGGAGAACGCAAACCACCACAGAACAAACACTACGACTAAAGAAAACACACCCTCACACCCCACACAGCACACACGAGAAAGGAAAAAACCGTTTCAGGAAAGAAGATAGGAGGGGTAAAAACCCATCACACGCCAGTGAGTGAGTAAAAAAATAAAATAATCCAGAACTATCCCAACTCATACACTTCATCACACACTCACACACACTGTGCAGAATTTCCTAAGGGAACACTACTTGTAACCCCAAATGGTGGAAAACGTTGGGTTTGTGGGGTTTTTTTTGGGGGGTGGGTGGAGAAGGGAACCATAGTGGTGGTGATGGTGCAAACAGGGTTCAGATAGGATTTAGATCAGATGACGATCCCCGAGGTCGGAATGCGGCTACCTTACTGGCGGAGAGGAAAACGGTCACAAACGGAAAATCTCACCAATTGGTGCACCTGGGAGCTCCAGCCGACAAACGTGAACAAACTTTTTTTGTTTTGTTTTGTTTTAAACAGACCAGATGACCGGATTGCTCTCAATATTTCCTGTTCAGTTCTGGCGTACCCAGAGAGATACATAGGGACTGCACGGTCTCGGTTTTTATAATAAAACGTCCCCCTAATCTGCTAAAGGACTGTCGCGATCGCAAACTGCTCACAGAATATAGGAATACTGTTTCTTTTCTTCGAAACGCTCAAGCAGCAACTTTTGTTGCCTGTCTGTACAGCGAAAAAAGCGTTGCTGCCGCCTCGTCTTTAAGCGCCTGAACAAGTCAGGTCACTAGCGCAGTGTACTTTTTTTACTGTCCTTCTAATTCTTCCCCGTATTGTTCACCATAGCTAGTTCAAAGGTCATTCAGAGTCCCAGAAATACACATACACACACAAACAAATACACACACACAACACACTCCTCACCACACAAACACACACACACACAACATCACACAACATCACACACCAACACACACACTCACACACACACCACACACACAACACACACACAACACACTCAAACCACACACAAAGACACACCACAACACACACACAAACACACACACACACCACACACAACACACACACACACACACACCCCACACACACACAACACACACAACACAACACACACACACACACACAAAACACACACCACACACACAACTACACACACCCAACACACACCCACACACAACACACACACACCTACATCACTACACACACACACTACAACACACACACAACACAAACACACACACACAACACACACACAAAACACACACACCACACACACCAACTAAACACACACACTAACAAACACACACTACACACACACACACACACAACACAACACACACACACACACACCACACACACAATCAACACACACCACACAAATCAAACACACCTCACACAACACACTCACAGCAACACACACACACACCAACACACACACATCACACACAACACACACACACCCACACACAACACAACACAACACAACACAACACAGACTCACTCACTCACTCACACACACACACACACAAAACACACACACACACACACAACACACAACACACACACACACACACAACACACAACACACACAAACACACACACACTACCACAACCACTACACACACAACACACAAACACAAAATCAGGCTCGATAACTCCGATCCTCTAGTACTTACTTAACCCACCACGCTAAACAACCAAAACCCACTTGTGACACCAAAGTTGTACACATTCTGCAGGTCATCGTGTCGAGTGCGTGCACGTATCCGATGAGAAAAAATCGCAGCCAAAAGAAAAGCGGAGCGAGGCGGGGGAGGAGACGAGAGAGAAAAAAAAACCCACTGGAAAAAGACACAGTGTTAAGAGTCGGGTCGTTCAGAGGTCGTAGCTCAATAACGTTGGTGTGTGGAGAGTCCCAGGAGGGGACTCTGTGGAGTGATACCAACCTCCTCACTCTGCACCACACTCTAAACAACTACACGGCAGCTAACAACAACAGACACTTCGCCTCCACTGTCATCCTTCTCCGCTTCGCTAGTGTGTCTTTGATGTCGCGTGGGCTTTGACAGGAAAAAAGAAAGAAGAAAATGGAGGAGTTGAGGGTAATAGCAAGGTGATAAGACCCCCAGCCTTTTTTCTCAGAGACTAAGGTTGTGTCCTAACGTGGTGATGGTCGTAAAGTGGACAGGCTCAATGAAGACATAGTGGAAAGCCTTAATAAATCCAATTTCAACTCAACTGTCTCCATGTTGTGTTGGAGCTCCAAGCAAAGCCTTCAGGGTTCACCATCTTTCTCTGTCTCTGTTGAGTTTACGATCTCCTGTAGCCCTCCTCCCAGACCACTGATCTCAGTGATGTTGGCAATGTAGGATGTTGCTGGTCTGCCTCTTTTCCTTCTGCCCTCAACTTAGCTTGGAGAACTGTCATAAGATGTTGTTCTGGATTATGAGACGATTAAACGAGTGGTTCGTGTGTTTCACTCCAATTTTGAGCGCACGTTAAAGAAACCCACGGCAAACATGAGAGTTGTCCCTGGCAAAATTCTTAGAAAGAAAAAAGCCAATCTGATTAGGGAACAAATACAGTTGCAGGACCAAAATAAAAAATAAAAAAAAAAGAGAAAAGATAAGGGTGGCGGTGTCTTGTGCGACGACGCTCTCTATGGGAGAGCAGCCAGAATTTCACGCAGTGAAATCTAGTGACTTATTTGTGGTTTAATTAATAAATTAAAATAAAAATAGCTCACTCTCCACTTAACTAATTTCAGCCAGCATTTGTCTTGGCACTGTCTTTGCACTGACGGTTCACTGATTCCAGTTTAGCGACAAGGAAACCATTTAATGACCTCACACCCGTAATTTTTGTCTCGGTGGGATAGGGGGGAAAACCCTCCCCTGAAACCAGTGTAAAGATGACACTTTGGGGGGAAAAAAGAAAAAAAAATTGGGGGGTGGGGGGGATAATGGCGAATATTTTTTGAAAACTTTTATGTGGACCACCTGCTTTGTCTCGCTCGACTGACTTAATCTTTGATCGTTGTCTGTCTGTTTTCCTTCTTGATTGATGTGTGGTTGAGTGAATGTGTTTGTGTTCGTGCAACGCATGATTTTTTTTTAACGTGTGCGAATAGTTGAAGTATGTGGAGGATGTGGGTCGTGTGCACCATCCAAAAGCAGTGACCCGGGAAAGCTTGACTTGAATTCAAACACACACACCACACACACACACACACACACACACAACAACACACACAACACAACACCACACACAACACACACAATCTCTATTCTCTCTCTCCCACCTCTCCCCTCTCTCTCTCTCTCTCTCTCTTCCAACATCTCTCTTCTCGCTCTTTCTTCTCTCTCATCTATCTCACACACACACCAAACACACACCTCACACTCTTCTCTCTCTCTCTCTATGTCTCTCTCGCACCCTCTTTCTCTCTCGCTCTTACATCCTCTCTCTCTCTCTCTCACACACTCACTCACCACACTCACTCACAACACACACAAAACTACACTCACACACACACACACTCACTCTCTCTCTCTCTCTCTATCTCTCTCTCTCTCTCTCTCTCTCCTCTCTCCTCATCTCTCATCTCTCTCTCTTCTCACACTCTCTCTCTCTGATGTTTGGTCAAAGTCTTTTCTTCGGGTTATCGCGGTAAAGATTGTAGACGAATGGTAGAAGGCAACACAGGGAGAACCCAAATCAAGAGATAGCGTGGTAAGTAAAAAAACAGATAGCGTGGGTAGTAAAAAAACAAGATTTGCGTGGTAAGTTTAAAATACAGTTAGAGGGCTAAGTAATAAACAGATTGCGTGGTGAGTGTAAAATACAGAATAGCGTGGTAAGTAAAAAATACAGATAGCCGTTTGGTAAGTAAAAGACAGTAGGTGGGTAAGTATTTGACAGATAGCGTGGTAAGTGTTATAAAGATAGCACGTGAGTAAGTAAATTACCAGATTGCGTGGTATGTAAATTAAGAATAGAGTGGTTAGTAAAATACAGATCTTAGCGTGCTGGTATGTTGAAATACCGATGCGTGGTAAGTAAAATACAGATAGCGTGTAAGTAAAATACAGTTGAGTGGTAAGTATAAACAGATAGCGTGGGTAAGCAAAATACAGATAGCGTGGTAAGTAAAAACAGATGCGTGGTAAGTAAATATTCAGATAGCGTCAATTGGTAAGTAAAATTAGATTGTGTGGTTTTGGTAATAGTAAAAAATACAGATAGCGTGTTGTGGTGAGTAAAATACCAGATAGCGTGGTATGTAATATTCTGATAGAGTGGTAAGATAAAAAATACAGTAGCGGGGTAAGTAAAATTCAGATAGCGTGTAATAAGTAAAAATACAGATAGCGTGGTAAGTTAAAATG
>CM054145.1:22187081-22189581 GCA_028751875.1 Rapana venosa
GGAAATAAAATTTTGATTTGACTTGACTTGACTTGACTTCACACACACACACATACAACACACACACACACACACACACACACACACACATTCACACTTACACACACTTAACCGTCTGATATCGCTTTTTGGTGGAAGGACGTTAAACTGAACTAACACACACACTCACAAAACATATCGACGGACGCTGTAGCCGAGCGGTTAAGACCGCTGCTTGACTCCAATCCCATTGCCTTGTGTCTTTCTGTGCCACGGAGTCAGCAGTCTGATTGCCCAGCACACTGCAATGGGAGAGGGGGGATCCACAGCAGCAGCATCACTGTGTGGCTCCTGCTGCAGAGGGAGGAGGCAAGTGTGGAGGCCAGGTCCTTCACATCAGTCAGTACCTCTGTGGGACTGTAAGGGGGTACTAACGGGTCACACACACACACACACACACACGCGCGCGCGCACTACACACACACACACACACACACACACACACACACGCGCGCCGCGCGCGCGCGCGCGCAGCGCGCGCTAGAGCATACACGCACACACACACACACTCACACATACATACATACACATACACACTCACACACACATACATACACGCACTCACACACACACACACACACAATACACACACTCACACGCACTCTCACACACACTACATACACACACACACACTCACACATACATACTCACACACACACACACTCGCATACACACTCACAACACATACGCACACACACATACTCACACACACACATGCACACACACACTCACACACACATACACACACCACACACTCACACCATACACACACACATACATACATACACACACTCACACACACACACTCTAAACACACACACACACACACTCATACACACACACATACACACACACACACACACACACACACACACACAGATTCATCATGACATACCTACATGTCATGCTCAGAGGAACTAAACTGCAGGTAGCCTACAGGTAAGAAGGTCGCGCGTGGGTGGGTTGAGGGATGGAAAATAAGGGAGAAGGGGGAGAGGGCGGGAAGGTAAAGTGGGTGGGGGGGGGGGGGAGTAAGGAAGAGGGAGATAGAGAATCAGGAAGGTGTGGGGGGGAGGGTGCTTGGAGGTGGGGTCAGACTGTGGGTGGGAATGTGAGGAGGGGGAGAGAGAGAGAGACAAAGACCTACACTATAAAGTACAGTACCATGCTATTTTGGTTGTCGTTGAAAATTGGTTAGCCTTGCCAGCGTCAAACCGTCTGCCCCCATTGAATCAGTCCGCTGAAATGCATGGGATTTTTTTTTGGGGGGGGGGGAGTCTGTCCTATGTGTGTGTGTGTGTGTGGTTTGTGTGTGTGTGTGTGTGTCCTTTGGTAGTGCATTCGGCTGACTGTGCACAACTTCTTCAGATGTCTATGTGTTGTATGGACAGGGTGGTGGATGGATAAGTGTGGGTGTGTGGTTAGGCATGAGTAAGGATGGATGTATACATTTTCTTTTCGTTCCTCGAAAGAGATTCACTAATGGTGAGATTTGTGTGTATACAGCTGCCCCCCCCCCCCCCCCCCCCACACACACACACACATCACCACTACTACCATTTAGGTAGCTGGGATGCGTACATAAGGTGTATGGATTAGTGGGGGTGGGGGGTGGGGCTCGGTTGGTTGACGGTTGAAGGGTGGGTGGATGGATGGTCCTTGATCTATATTCCTATGTTATGTATGTACGTTCGGAGGTATGTGTGGATGTATGCATGTATGTGTGTTTACGTACGTCGGTACACACACACACACACACACACACACACACACACACACACACACACACACAACACACACACATACACACACACCAACACACACACACACACAAATACATTCACACAATACACACACACTCACACAATACACTCACACACACACAAATACACATACACTCTCACACATACATATTTATTTATACCACTTTAAGTCACGGCAGATTTCTCTGCGTGAAATTCGGGCTGCTCTCCCCGGGGAGAGCGCGTCGCCACAAGAGCAGCTCCACCTTTTTTCTTTTTCCTGTCTGCAACTGTATTTGTTTCCCTATCAGAGTGGGGTTTTTTCTACAGAATGTTGCCAGGGACAACTCTCTTGTTGGTGTGGGTTCTTTTACGTGCGCTAAATAATTATGTGTAAAACACGGGTCCTCGGTTTATCGTATCATCCGAAAGACTAGCGCCCAGACCACCACTCATGGTCTAATGGATGGGGGAAAAGTTTCCGGTCCAAACGGGATTCAACCAAGGACCCGGACTTTCCGCTTTCTAGACAGGCGCGTTACCTCTAGACCACCGATCCATTTTAAGAGGAGGAGTAGTAGTAGTAGTAGTAGTAGTAGTAGTAGTAGTAGTAGTGTAGTAGTGGTGGTGGTGGTGGTGGTGGTGGTGGTAGTGGTGTAGTAGTAGTAGTAGTAGTGTAGTAGTGTGGGTGGTGGTGGTGGTGGTGGTGGTAAAAGTAG
>CM054145.1:22194581-22204581 GCA_028751875.1 Rapana venosa
TCTCTCTCTCTCTCTCTCTCTCCTCTCTCTCTCTCTCTCTCTCTCTCTCTCTCTGGATGTAAAAAAGCACGTGAATGCTTATTCATTATCCTCGAAATAAAAGAATTTGTCATTGTCTCTCTCTTTCTTTCTCTCTGTCTCTGTTTGTCCATCTGTCTGTCTGTCGCTCTTTCTCTTGTTTATTTTCTGCCTTCCCAGTCCATCAGACTGCTTTTTTCAAGTAAGTCTGACTTTTTAAAATGTAAGCACGTTGCAAAACACTGCCTGTATTGTATTGTTCTGGCAACCAGGTAAGTGATATTGTAAACACTGATATGATGGGCAGAACATGTCCATTCTTCAGTGTTTTTTGCCCGTACATTTTTTGTGTGTGTGCTTTGAAATGTTTGTTATCTTTTTTCATACTTTTTTGTAGCCTGGGGGGAATGCTGAATTAAGCGGAATAACCGGCATCCTCAGCACGGCCTGGTTTTTAGTGGCCGTAGGGAATGAAATGACTACAGTACTTTTGTCATTTAATGTGGATCCACTCCCCCCCCTTCAGATTGACGGTGTTGGATGAGACTGAAGGTGTTGGTTTAGATAGAACCCGAAGTGAATGTTGTTGTAGTGAGTGAAAGTGAATGAGGGGAGTGACAGACCTGACAAGTTAGGCCTCTTGTGATCAATGGCACCATTAAAAGGTAAAAAGGTAAAGGAGTCCCATAACCTATAAGGTCGTAGGGGAGCGAGGCGTCAGAGACCTCACTTCTCTAGGGCCAGCATATTGAGGGCGGCGCCCATCTCCTCTCCCTCGCTGCTTTACCTTTCCTGACCCTAAAGAGGGCAGGTACCCATTTACAGCTGGGTGAACTGTACTGAAGCCAAGGCGCGCAAACAGTCACCCATCCAACTGGTAACCACGCTCGACGCTGCTTAACTTGGCTGGGGGAAAGCGAGTGCTCCGACCACTGAGCTATCCCGCACCATTAACAAACATTAAATCAAATTAAATTAAAGAATTTTCTACGTGAAATTCGGGCTGCTCGCCCTGGGTAGAGCACGTCGCTACAAGAGCAGTGCCACCCATTTTGTGTGTATGTGTAGTAGTAGTAGTAGTAGTAGTAGTAGTAGTAGTTGCAGTAGTTGCAGTAGTTGCAGTAGTTGTAGTAGTAGTAGTAGTAGTAGTTGTAGTAGAAGTAGTAGTAGTAGTAGTAGAACAAGAAGAAGAAGAAGAAGAAGAAGAAGAAGAAGAAGAAGAAGAAGAAAAGAAGAAGAAGAAGAAGAAGAAGAAGTAGTATAGTAGTATTTAGTTGTAGAAGTAGTAGAAGTAGTAGTAGCAGTAGTTGTTGTTGTTGGTGATACCAGACGAGTGTGTGTGTGTATGTGTGAGGGGTTTGTGTTTACCTATGAGAGTGGCTTTATTTTTTTCAAACATAATTTTTGTCAGGGACAACTCTCTTGTTGCTGTAGGTTCCTTTACTTGCACTCAACGCATATTACTGGCTTTTCGTCCCATCTAAAAGACGAAGATCATTTTGTTATATTGTCAATCAGACGGACGCTATAGCCGAGTGGTTAGGACTGTTCGACTTCAATCCCACGGGTCCATAAAGACATGAGTTCGAATCTCGGTGGCATCTGGTGGAATTTAGGTTGGGGATTTGTACGATATCACAGGTCAACCTGCCAGTGCCTTAGATCCCTTTGAACATATAGTTTATACACTGCAGAAGATCCAGTATGCACGTTAAAGATCCAGATTTCATGTCAGCGTTCGGTGGAAACACGAACGTACCCGCCATATGTCCCCGAAGTCGAAATGCGGCTGCCTTGATGGTAGGCAAAAACGGTCGCATACGCAAAACTTCACCATTGGTGAACCTCGGAGCTCTAGCCGAGGAACGAAAAAGTTTTGTCAGTGTAAAATAATGGTACAGCAGTGGTAGTGGGTGTATCATCATCATCATCATCATCATCATCATCATTCATCATTCATCATCACCATCATCATCATTATTACCATCACCATCATCGTCATTCATCATCATTTCTCAAAAAGAACACAAAAGGAACGAGTGTTACGTATTGACAAGGTTTTTCTTTTCTTTTTCTTGTCTTTTCTTCTTTCTTCGCTAATCTCTTTCATCATCATCATCATTAACCGTTACACCCAGTGGTGTGTAGGGCAGCAACAAAGCGCTTCCACTCCTGCCTATCCTGGGCCAACCTAGTCACTGATCCCCAAGAGTGCTGCATGGCCTTCATCTCACTTTCTACAATCTCTTTCAATAAAACGATATTCCCTTCTTGTCAGTTTGTCAGGTTGCTGCTTCTTGCTCGTCCTCACCCTCACGCTTGACAGTGGCCGGAATGAAAAGAGAACGGAAATGGAGGGAGGGGGGAGGGGAAGATTCTGGTTACCACCTTGGACAGGTGTAGGCACCACCACCCCTTCCCTACCCCCTCTCCACCCACCTTTCAAAAGAAAAAAAGAAAAGAAAAGAAAACTACTTTTGAATAGTCAGCTGTTCTAGCCTCCACCACCACCCCTACCCTACCCCCACCCCCCTCCTTTCTAAAATTCCATCTCTGTGGATTTTTCTAAGGTTTTCTTTAACCAACCAACCAACCTACCTGCTGCTGCTGCTATTGTTGTTACTACTGCAGCTGCCCCCAGTTCACCATCACAGCAACAACTACAACTGATGAGAATAATGATTGTGGTGACGACGATGACGACGACGACGATCAGGAAGACACGCTGGAGACAGCAAGCTGACGATGACAGGACGTAGCAACCGAGATACCTCTACAGCAAGCACTCGAAAATATTCAAATTTTGTCGTCAAGTTGCTATGCCAACCGCTTTGCACGTGAGACGTAAGCCCGGGTAACGCTTGTGCACATGCTGAGGACAGGTGGTGTGGTCGTCACAGCATCTTAGGGACATAAAGAAACGGGTGGGGGAAGAGAAGGGGGAGAGGGGGAAACGCATCCCCCTATTCTTCCCCACCCCTCTGGTCCCTCCCCCCCTCCCCTGGTCTCTCCCCCCCACCCCCCCCCCCCCCCCCCCACCCGAAGCATCATAAGGAGAGCTCCTCCCTATCCACTCTCTTCCCCATTCTGCTGCCATCTTTTCTGTAGTCATTATTATTTTTTTACCTTTTCAATCCCTTGCTACTTTTAACTTTGTGTGTAACCTCACCTGCCCTCTGTCCCGCCCTAATACATCCACAGTGCGTCTCTCAATATGTGTGTGTGTGTGTTTCTGGCTGTCTCTCTGTGTCGTTGTCTCTATGTCTGTCTGTCTGTCTGCTTCTCTCTCTCTCCTCCCTCTCTCTATCTCTCTCCCTCTCTCTCCCCTCCTCCCCTCTCTCTCCTTCTCCCTCCCTCCCTCCCCCCCTCCTCTCTCTCTCTCTCTCTCTCTCTCTCTCTCCTCTCTCTGTCTCTCTCTCTCTCTTGTCTCTCTCTCTGTGTCTCTGCTTCTTTATCTCTCTCTCTCTCTCTCCTCTCTCTCTCTCTCTCTCTCACACACACACACACACACACACACACACACACACACACACACACAGGGACGGGATAGCCTGGTGGTTAGAGTGATGTATTCGTGATCTGCTGACCCGGGTTCGAATCTCGTTCAAGAGGATTTTTCCTCTGAAGTGCCGGCTCCACTCTCCCCAAAAGTCTTTCGGATGAGTCTATAAACCGAGGTCCCGTGTGCGAACGCACGCAGAACATCTTGCACACACGTTAAAACCCGTTCCGCTTTTCAGAAGAGTAGGCCATTGTGTGCTGGTGGGAACGGATGACAAAATTGACAAAAGCACATACATACGGGGACTGGATTAAAAAAAAAAGCACATGAATGCTTATTCCATTATCCTCGAAATACATTTTTAAAAAATAAACACACACACACTCCTCCACCCCCACCCCCCTCCTTCTCTCTTTCTCTTATCAATTCTTTATATATGTAATTGTCCTGCTGGCAAATTTGCTTTGTATATTTCTTGATATGAATAATTATTACTTGCATTATAGTAGAGGCTGTATGTTTACCCCTCCAAATGTGGACAGAGCGTTTTGAATAAGCAATTAGCACTCTCTGTCTCTGTCTCTGTTTCTCTCTCTGTCTGTCTTCTCTGTCTCTGTTTCTCTCTCTGTCTGTCTGTCTCTTTCTCTCTCTCACTCTCTTTCTCTCGCTCTTTCGCTCTCTCTCTCTCTTGCTCTCTTTCTCTCACTCTTTCTCTCTCTCTTTCTCCTCTCTCTTTCTCTTTCACTCTTTCTCTCCTTTCTCTCTTTCTCTTCTCTCACTCCTCTCTCTCGCTCTCTCACTCTCTTTCTCTCTCTCAATCTCTTTCTCTCTCTTTCTCTTCTCTCACTCTCTCTCTCTCTCTCTTTCTCTCTCTCACTCTTTCTCTCTCTTTCTCTCTCTCTTTCTCTTACTGTACCACTGGTGTTAAACAGGGTGATGTATGTAGCCCCTTATTGTTTTCTGTTTTTATCAATGAGTTAGCCAGAGATGTCATCAATAATGGTAAACATGGTGCCACTTTCCCCCAAGATTTCTCAGAGTTGTTTATTCTTCTGCTTGCTGATGATGTTATCCTGCTATCTGAAACAGTTGTAGGCTTACAAAAGCAGTTAAACAGCTTAAACAGTGCTGCAACATCACTTGATCTTAAGGTTCATCTGAGTAAGAGTAATATCGTTGTATTCAGAAAAGGTGGATATTTAGCTGCTCATGAAAAATGGTTGTACAATGGAAATATCATGCCTGTGATTAATGTATATAAATATTTAGGAATCTGTTTTTCTACTTAGCTTAATTTCACAACTGCATGTAAAGATCTGGCAAGTCGAGGTAAAAGAAGCTTGTTATTTGTGTTGAAAAAACTACGAATATTGAATAATAACTCTTTTGACTTGTTTATTAAGATATTTGATGCACAAATACAACCCACTGTGTTATATGGTGCAGAAATTTGGGGCTTGGATGCAGCTGTAACACATTGTGAATCAGTACACCTCTTTGCTTTAAAGCAGTTTTTAGGCTTAGATAGACGTACACCTAATGATCTTGTTTATAGTGAAACTAATAGATACCCTCTCTCTGTTAATGCTGCTGTAAGATGCGTTAGATATTGGATTAAGATTCTGCATATGATTGAGAGCAGGTTACCTTTTTAATCCTACAAGATGCTTTATGATCTAGATGTCAAAGGGAAAAACAACTGGGCAACACAAATACGTACCTGTTTGTGTGAACTCGGGTTTGGATTTGTTTGGCTAAATCAAGGAGTCGGAAATTGTAGAGAGTTTATTAACGCTTTCAGGCAAAGATTGATTGACTGCCGATGGCAGCAATGGAGTGATCATATACAAAACAGTGAAAGATTTCAATTGTACAGACAATTTATAAGTTCGCATGATGTCAAACCTTATCTAAAACTTGATATGGATATACATTTGAAAGAATTATGTCTAAGTTTAGACTTGGTGTATCAGATATAAATGTTCATAAATTCAGATACAGAGAACATGATATTGACGACCACAGGCTGCTATGCCCATTATGTAAGCAAGCAGAGGAGGATGAAGTACATTTTGTGTTGTGCTGTCCAGTATTAGAGGATGTTAGGCAGAACTACATCCCTGTTAAATATAGTAGACAGCCTAATTTATTTAGACTCTGTTTACTCCTGGCATCAAGTCATCTTGAGGTTGTGCGCAGCCTCACTTTATATTTGTGTAAAGCTTTCAGAATTAGAGAGATAATGTTATCCTAAGTCATATTTTTGTAGCTGACTTTGTGTTATACAGTAACATGTTGTCGGTTTTTTGTTGTTTTGTTGTTGTTTTTTGGTTTTACTATTGCTTTTACCCCCACTAAAATACTAAGCAGTTCGGCAACCCCCTTCATGTATGGGCCAATGGCCTTTTTGTGAATAAGTCATTGAGTTCGAGTTCGAGTTCTCTCTTTCTCTTTCTCTCTCTTTCTATTTCTCTCTCTCTCTCTCTCTCTCTCTCTCTCTCTTCTCTCTCTCTCTCTCTCTCTCTCTCTCTCTCTCTCTTCTCTCTCTCTGTCTTTCTCTCACTCTATCGTTCTTTCTCCCTCTCTCGGTCTCTCTCTCCCCTCTCTCTCACCCTCTCTCACTTACCCTCTCTCTCTCTCTCTCCTCTCTCTCTCTCTCTCTCTCTCTCTCTCTCTCTCCTCTCTCCTCTCTCTCTCTCTCTCTCTCTCTCTGTGCTTTTGTGCCTATCTTTGTTGTGTTGTTTTTGGTATTAGCTTGGTGGACAAAAATTAATGATGAAAGTAACGGTATTTTTTAATCACAGAGAAAATGGTTCTGGTACATTTTGTAACATTTTCCAACTGAAGTTTTCACACGAATGGATAATAGTAATGGTGGAATACATTCCAAAGTATTCCCTTTCAACCTCTTCATTTAAATCAGCCTCTCTCATGACAGACTTCTTTCTTGCAAAATAGAATTTAGAGAGGAGCCGTTTCATTTTGAAACACACGCATGTGGGCGTGTGTGTGTGCCGTGCATGCTTGTGTCTATGCGAGCGTGCGCAACTATTGTCAAAATTCAGCACATTCATAACCAGGAGTTCCCCGTGGCGATGCCAGGGGCTCTCTCAGTATGAATAGCATCCCCGCCTTCTGAAAATTATGTGCTAGATATTTCCTCTTTTCTATCACTGTCTTTGTTCTTACCTTTCTATCGTCTCTCATGCTTTTTTTTTTATTGCCTTCCCAGTCCATTTGCCTGCCTTTTTGTCAAGTAAATCTGTCCGATATTCTTGTTTCTCCGAAGTCGGAATGTGGCTACCTTCACCTTTACCTATTCTGTAGTCTAGTACACTATTGTGGCACCACTAAGCCTCCTCCACTCCTCGCGGTTTTCAACTTTCTGTAGCAAGTTGTTCCACTCAAAGCCAGTCCACTCTCTGATGTTGTCTTCCCATCATTTTCTCTGTCTGCCTCTTCGTCTCCCTCCTTGTACTGTTCCCTGTAGAACAGTCTTGGCCAGTCCAGATGTTCGTGTGACGTGCCTGTACAACTTCGATTTGCGTTTTTTAACTGGTCATGAGCTCTTCATATGGTCCCATGGTGTTTTTAGTTCTGGTTTTCACTTCCTCATTAGTTATAATGATCTCTGTATGAGATACCAAGAAGTTTGCGAAAGTATCTCATCTCCATTGCCTGTATCCGTCTTTCAATGTCTGTTATTATGGGCCATGTTTCACATGCATACAAAAATATGGACATGATCAAGGAAGACATCAGTCTGATATTTATGGCGATGTTCTTGTTGTTTTCCAAAGGACTTTCATTTTAGCCATTGCAGCTGTGGTATGGGCTGTCCTGGCTAGAATTTCAGGTCTTGATCCATTACACGATGCTATTGCTCCCAGATATTTAAAGCTCTTCAATTTTCTTACTTTTTATGATAATGCTAGTACTGATGCCATTAGCACTATTTGTCATCGATCGGTGGGTGTTTTTTTCTGTGATTGTCTGCATGCTATATGCTGAAGAGGCTTCATCAGGCAAATTTACCAAGTTGACTAGCTCTTGCTCTTTTCCAGCTAGACTGTCGATGTCGTCGGAAGTTTGTAATAATTGTTCTGCCTCCAGTGCCGACTGTTTCCTCATGGTTCTCAAGTGCGTCAGCCATTATTTTCTCTAAGGAAATGTTGAAGAGGGTGGGAGAGAGCAGACATCCTTGGCGTTCTCTTCTGTGTAGCTGTCATGCAGTGTTGAAAATGTTTTTGAGGTGAATTCAACCTTGGGGGCTACGGAAAGTAGGGCTCAGTGTGTGCTTTGGATAAAATCTTGGAGTTTACGTGCTTCTTGGCTGTTTGAGTGATGTAGCGATGCGTGTAACGGCTTTTACTTTTGAAACGCAAGTTACAAAAGCAAGTGGTATCGTATCTTGTTCAGCACTGGTTGAATGAGGTGTGTCTTCACACAAGAAAAGCATGGTTATGATGGATGCACAGATACAGTGTGAGCAACAACAGCTTACACATAGCGCGATCCGAGTTCAGTATTGGTGGATATTCGTTTCGAAACTTTCAATGTTCAAGCTTCAAGTATCCCCTATTTCTATACATGGAACTAGTTTTCTAAGCAGGGGTGAGTGTGTGTTGGAATTGTGGATTTTATTGCGCTGTGTTGTGCTCCAATATTGAGATATGTACGTTTCTGACGGACACTATAGCCGAGTGGTTAAGACCATTCCACTTCAATCCCATGGGTCCATCAAGTCGTGGGTTCGAATCCCGGCGGCATCTGATGAATTAAGGGTAGGGATGTTTACTATCTCCCAGGTCAACATCAAGTGCAGACCTGCCATTGCCTTAATTCCCTTCGTGTATATACACATGCAAAGATATCAAATATGCCCGTTAAAGATCCCGTAATTCATGTCAGCTCTCAGTGTGTTAGGGAAACACGAACATAATTATCCAGCATACATCCCCGAATGCGGAATGCGGCTACCTTCATGGTGGGCAAAAATGGTCGCATACGCAAAATCTCACCATTGATGAACCTCAGAGCTCTAGCCGAGGAACAAAAGGGAAAAATAGATCATACTTCTCTCATGGTTCCAGTATATGTCATGCAGAAGATCAAGTATGCAGGTTAAAGATCCTGTAATTCATGTGAGCGTTTTGTGGGTTTCAGAAACACGAACATACCCAGCATGCATCCTGTACAATGAAATGAGCTGCTCTGATGTCGGAAAGTGTCGGCTGAGGCCAACGGGCAAACATCCAGTAAAGTCACAAGGACGGGAGAAGACCAGGCACTACACTCCACCACTGGTAAGGGAACGCAGAGAGAGAGAGAGAGAGAGAGAGAGAGAGAGAGAGAGAGAGAGAGAGAGAGAGAGAGAGAGAGAGAGAGAGAGAGAGAGAGAAGCTAATGGGGTAATTATCGGTCTGGCACATAACCCTGTCTCACTGTTCCCCTTGACATGGGTATTATGGCCTAGCTCATTGCATTATTTGACTTGTCTGGAGTAATAGAAAAGGGGAACGTTTCTAACACAAGGGGAACGTTTCTAACACGAAGGGAACGTCTCTAACACGAAGGGAAAGTTTCTAACACAACAAGACCGTTTCTAACACAACAGGACCGTTTCTAACACGAAGGGAACGTTTCTAGCAGGAAGGGAACATTTCTAACACAAGGGAACGTTTCTAACACGAAGGGAACATTTCTAACACAACGGAATTGGGAACGTCTTTAACACGATGGGAACGTTTTTAACACAACGGGAACGTTTCTAACACAACGGGAACGTTTCTAGCATGAAGGGAGCGTTTCTAACACAACGGGAACGTTTCTAACATAATGGGAACGTTTCTAACACAATGGGAACGTTTCTAGCACGAAGGGAACGTTTCTAACACAATGGGAATGTTTCTAGCACGAAGGGAATGTTTCTAACAACAGGAACGTTTCTAGCACGATGGGAACGTTTCTCACACAGAACTTCCAAAAGGTGGGGAGTACAGTTTACACTGAAAGAGCTCCCTGCCTCTATCCCATTATTAAGTTTTCCAGTATTCCCTGACCATTACATTTTCGGTGCTCACACAACCTTGAATAATCTGCCCTTCTTAGGGTAGGGACCTGATGTGCGGTGTATATCTATCTTTCTGTGTCAGCAATCTTTTTTTCTTTCTCACCTGTTGCTTTGACCAAGAGAGAGAGCAGCTGACATCAAAGGGGCCTTTATTAGGCCAGGGTCACACCTGTCGCAGCTGGCTGGCCACCCCACAGGTAAAAGCCGCACACACCCCATTTCTTTGGTGGTAGTAATGGGTCCTCGCTCCACTGGAGGTTTGAGAGAGGCATGGTCATATAATATTTCTTTTCTTTTCTTTCTGTGTGTGTCCCTGTGTGTGTGTTGTGTGTGTGTGTGTGTGTGTGTGTGAGAGAGAGAGAGAGAGAGAGAGAGAGAGCCTGTGGTGAGTGTGTGTGTGTGTGTGA
>CM054145.1:22209581-22234581 GCA_028751875.1 Rapana venosa
AAGAGAGAGAAAGATGGAAGAAAAGAGAGAAAGACGGAAGAAAAGAAAGAAAGACGGAAGAAAAGAAAGAAAGAAAAATTGAAGACAAGAGAGAAAGAAAGAAAGATTGAAGACAAAGAGAAGAAAGAAAGATTGAGAAAGAGAGAAAGAAAGAAAGGAAAAGAAGAAAAGAAAGAAAATGAAGAAAGAGAGAAAGAAAGAAGAAGAAGAAAGAGAGAAAAGAAAAGAAAGATGGAAGACAAGAGAAAAGAAAGAAGAGAAGAAAAGAGAAGAAGAAAGAGAAGAAAGAGAGAAGAAAGAAAGATGGAAGAAAGAGAGAAAGAAAGATGGAAGAAAGAAAGATGGAAGAAAAGAGAGAAAGAAAGATGGAAGAAAAGAGAAAGAAAGATGGAAGAGAAGAAAATGGAAGAAAAAGGAGAAAGAAAGAAGGAAGAAAAGAGAGAAAGAAAGATGGAAGAAAAGAGAGAAAGAAAGATGGAAGAAAGAAAATATGGAAGAAAAAAGGAGAAAGAAAGATGGAAGAAAAGAGAAAGAAAGATGGAAGAAAAAGAGAGAAAGAAAGAGGAAGAAAGAAATATGGAAGAAAAAGGAGAAAGAAAGATGGAAGAAAAAGAGAAAGAAAGATGGAAGAAAAAGAGAAGAAAGAGGAAGAAAAAAAAGGGAAAGAAAAGGAAGAAAGAAAGATGGAAGAAAAGAGAGAAAGAAAGATGGAAGAAAAGAGAGAAAGAAAGATGGAAGAAAAGAAAGATGGAAGAAAAAGGAGAAAGAAAGATGGAAGAAAAAAGAGAAGAAAGAAAGATGGAAGAAAAGAGAGAAAGAAAGATGGAAGAAAGAAAGATGGAAGAAAAAGGAGAAAGAAAGATGGAAGAAAAGAGAGAAAGAAAGATGGAAGAAAAGAGAGAAGAAAGATGGAAGAAGAAAGAGGAAGAAAAGAGAGAAAGAAAGATGGAAGAAAGAAAGACGGAAGAAAAGAGAGAAAGAAAGACGGAAGAAAAGAGAGATGAAAGAAAGAAAGATGGAAGAAAAGAAAGAGAAAACGGAAAGAAATGGAAGAAAGAAAATAAAGAGAAAAAGTAGGAAGAAAATACAGAGAAAGAAAGACGGAAGAAAAGTAAGAAAGACGGAAGAAAGAAAGATAATAGCTAAATGAATAGAGGTAGACAGACAGACAGACAGACAGACAGACAGACAGACAGACAGACAGATAGATAGATAGATAGATGGATGGAGGAGATGGATGGATGGATGGATGGATGGATGGATGGATGATGATAATAGACAGATAGATAGATAGATGTATGGATAGATAGATAGATAGACAGACAGATAGATAGATAGATAGATGCATGGATAGATAGATAGATAGATGTATGGATAGATAGGCAGACAGGCAGACGGACGGACGGAGAGAGATATAGAGGGATAGATAGATTGATTGATAGATAGATAGACGGATAGATAGATAGACGGGCAGATATACGGGTGGGTAGACAGAAAGACAGATAGTTAGACAGACAGACAGACAGATAGATATATAGACAGACAAGATAGACAGACAGACAAAAAGAAAGAAATCAGTACCACCCGTAAATAAAATAGAACGACATTGGTCCACACTGGGTTCATTGAATCATTAGGATTCAATGCCACCTGTTGCATTTCAAGCAACTTCCCCCCCCTACCCCCTCCCCCTCCCGCTCTCCCCTCACACTACAAAGAAAAGGAAAGAAGGAAGGAAAGAAAGAAAAGGGCGGCGGATGTGTGGGGTTATTGACCTCTTTAGCTGCGTCAGCAGTTCGCGGTCACAAGAAAGTGTGCATTCAGTATACTTCTGTTGTGTGTGCGTGCGTTATGTTCAACACAGACAGACAGAGAGAGAGAAGGGAGAGAAAAGAGGAAAACGAGTGTGTGTGAGAGGGGGAGAGAGAGAGAGAGAGAGGAGAGAGAGAAATGAGATAGAGATAGATAGATAGATAGAGAGAGAGAGAGAGATTGAATGAATGAATGAACTTTTTTTGAGGAGGGGGGGGGGGGGGGGGTGAGACACAGATAGAGATTGATTGGGGGGGGGGGGGGGGGGGGGTTGTGAGGAATTGAGAGAGATTGATTGGGGATTGAGAGAGAGATGGGGGTAGGAACTTATTTATATATATATATAGAGAGAGAGAGAGAGAGAGAGAGAATGAATGAATAATCTGTATTTTTCAAGGGTTACAGACAAGCATTTACCTTCTTTTTTCATTGGGCCCTTGCCCTGATTATGATTAGGGACTATGAAACCATGTCAAAACAAACAAACAAACAAAAACCCCAAACTAAAACAAACCACACAAAAACCCACGAAAAATTATAGCACCCCCCCCCCCCCTCCCCCAACGCACACACATACACACACATAAAAACCACCACCAATATCAACTTAAGTTTTACTCATGACTTAAAGAAAGGAGATAGAATATATATTAATATAAACATATATATATATATATATATATATATATATATATATAATAAACACATATTCCCCAATTGGAGATATTGGTTAAATATTTCAACAAAAGAGATAGATAAGCCATGTATTCAACAAACACAAAATCCTCAAGTGACCCGAACATTAATGTCAAAACAGATACAGTGATTATGATTAAATAAATCGGATAGGTTGAAATAGAGAGGAGACAGCAGAGAAGAGAGCAACCGAAGAAAAAAAGATATATATCATAACATATTCGCAATTCTTTTTTGCTTAGAGAGGGGGAGGGAAGGAGAGAGAGATGGGGGAGGAAGAGAGATTTTATTTATTTATTTATTTATTCATTTATATCGAGGATAATGGAATAAGCGCTCATGTGCTTTTTTACATGAAGTCCCCGTGTGTATGCGGTTTTGTAAATTCTGTCATCTGTTCCCACCGGCACCCAATGGCCTACTCTTACGAAAAGCGGAACAGGGTTTAACGTGTGCGCAAGATGTTCTGCGTGCGTTTGCACACGGGGCCTCGGTTTATAGTCTGATCTGAAGGATTTTTTGAGGAGAGTGCAGTCTTCACTGATGTTAACTCCAGGGGAAAATATCCCCTTGAACGGTAATCGAACCGGGGTCGTCAGATTGCGAGCGTAATGTTCTAACCACTAGGCTATACCGTTCCTAGAGAGATGGGGGAGGGAGAGAGAGAGAAAGATGGGAGGAGAGAGCTTACCGCCATGAATATGACGCGAAAGATGGACTACTTTAATATGTAAAGTACAGGGCTTGATCTTAAGCTGAGAGAGAGAGAGAGAGGGGGGGGGGGGGGGGGGGGGGGTGTAGTAAGAAGCCACAGCACTCGAAAAAGCTCTTCACAGGATAAACCATCATTTCTTTCTTTTCGTTCTCACACAAAGTTATTTCCATTGAACACGTGTGACCTTGAACCCTGGAACCATTGCAAGAGAGCTTCATGAAGCCAACTCCTGATGGTTTGGAAAATAAATGGTCTGAGAAAAACACTCCGGGTTAGTCCAGGTAAAGCCGCAGGCTTTGTATTGTCAGCTAGCTAGTAATGTAAGGTCAGTGTCAAGGCCTACATCAACATTAATTATTTGCTTCGCTATGTCTTCAGCCATGAGAATTCCCCAGTTGGGGGGGGGGGGGGGGGGGGGGGGGGGGGGGGGGGGGGGGAAGGTTTGCTGTCAATATAAACAGCATCCCCACCTTCAGGAAAATATGTCCTAGAAATTCCCTCTTTTCTATCCTGTTTCTGCCGTGTTCCTCCCCCCCCCCCCCTCTGCCACCCCCTTCTTGTCTATTGTCTGTCTTCTTGGTCCGTCTCCTGCCTTTTGTTTTTCTCTCCAGAAATCATTCCCATGTCGAAGTTGGACGCACTGGGCCTGACTTGTCAGGCGCTTAGCGGCGGCGCAATGCATTTTCGCTCATAGGACAGACAACAATAGTTGCTGTCTGAGCGTTCAGAAAGAAGAACTAAGCCATAATAAGCGCTAAGCACAACAGCCTGTGTTCATCTTAATGAAGGGGCAGGGTCACCTAAGATTCGGCACTCAAACTGTGTTAAGACTGTGTTCAATTTTTTTATTTAGTCTTTCATATCGAGGATAATGGAATAAGCACTCAAGTGCTTTTTTACATCCAGTCCCCGTATGTATGCGGTTTTGTAAATTTTGTCATCTGTTCCTACCGGCACACAATGGCCTACTCTTTCGAAAAGCGGAACAGGATTTAACGTGTGCGCAAGATGTTCTGCATGCGTTCGCACACGGGGCCTCGGTATACAGTCTCATCCGAAGGACTTTGACATTCAGTTCGATTTTTTTGTCAAACTGGGAAGAAAGGGCGAGGCTGGGAATCGAACCCACAACCTCACGGTTTACTTGTTGGCAGGCGAACGTCTTAACCATCCTGCCACCCTCCTTCAATAACTTGTGGAGCTACAGTCATGCAGCTTGTGGCGAAGTTGCATGAGGTCCTCTAGTTTGCTTTGATACCAGTAGTCTTGATTGGAATTCATGGAAAAGTCTACCAAAAAAATTAATGGGATAAAACTATAATGAGGTGGCAGAGGGAAAAGGGTCATATTTTGCATGACTGACTGTCGCCAAATATTAAGTTCTTGACTACAATATTTTGAACGTATATTTTCTTATTCTATGGCATGTACTAGAATCTAGTGATTTTTTTCTGATATTAACGTAGTTATGGACCATTTAATATACATATATTTGCTTATTTTTTGGTCAAAAGTTTGGCGATCTATTTCAGACCAACTTGAGGGCATAGGAAAAACTCCCTAGTTCATGCTATAACCACCCCCTGTCTTATTATGTGTTCAAAATATCTTCCTCAGGTATTGGTCATTGCCAGTAATACTCAAAACTCTGTGTATGTATGTGTGTGTCTGTCTGTGTTAGAATATGTTCTGTGTTTGTCTTTCTTTTTTCTTTGTCTCTCTTTGTCTCTGCCTCTTACCCTCAATACATTTTTTTTTCTGTCTCACACACACACACACATACACACACACACACACACACACACACACACACACACACACACAGGAAGACGAAGAGACACAAAGCGATGAAGAAACAGACAAACATAAAAAAGTACAACCCTAACCACAGACCAGACACCCCAAACCCAATCAAAATCTCAAAGACTTCAAAACCAACAGACAGGCCCTACTCCATCTCCCCCACCCCCAAAAAACGAAATAAAAAAACCACCAGGCCCAGGCTTTTTTCAACATCTCTGACCTCTACAATTAACATTAAACCCCATCACTGATTAAACCTCAGACGACCGAGACCAGCCTTTTAACCCTAAAACCAATCTAACCACTGGCCCAAAGCCTCTCTCACAGAGAGGAAGAGAGAGACAGACAGACAGAGGAGACTGAGGGAGGGAGGAAGAGACAGACAGACAGACAGAGAGGAGACAGAGGGACTGTTGGAAGGGCAGAAGGACTTTCAGAGAGAGGGAAGGGGGTGGTGGGGAGGAGGAGGAGGAGAAGGAAGGAAGGATGGTCAAGCAGACTTTGAAAGAGGCAGTAGAGGGGATTTGCACTGACCCATATTTTCGTCTGTGTTGGGACAGTCACGGACAGTGACAGGAAATCTCATTCAGGACCAAAACCCTGGAGTCTGAGGGGAGGAGGGAGGAGGAGGAGGGAACAAGGAGGGGGGGGGACCCCAGGAGGGAACAAGGAGGGGGGGGGACCCCACCCCCACCCCACCCCACCCCACCCCAACCTGTCTCGAACTTCAATGAGGGCCCAGGCTCTACTGGGGGGTCAAGGGGGGATGCGGGAGGAAAACTATGTTTACAATCCAAGCGTGACTGGGGGAAGGGGGGTGGGGGTTAAGGGTAAAGGCTTCAATTTGCTCCAGTGGGGGTGGGGGAGCTAGGGCTGCCGTGCTCTGCACCTGTCTCGTCTGATTCCTTCCTTGCCTTGTCCACCTGTTCGGTCCAGGTGAAAGAGAGGGTGTGGGGGGGGGGGGGGGGGGAAGGGTGGGGGGTGGGGAGGGGGGGGGGGGGGGGGGGGGGATGTCTCACTGGGACAATGGCCTTGTACAGGAGTCGAAGCCGCCTACACAGAAATAGGGAAGTTCTGTTCAGCTTTATGAAAATGTTTGTAGTGAATCAAGTTAGATATCCATCCCCCCCTCCCCTTATGGGAATGCCCCGGGGGTGGGGGGTGGGGTTCCTGTCAGTATAAACAGCATCCCCACCTTCTGGAAGTTCTGTGCAAGAAATCCCCTCTTTTCTATCCCACTTTTTGTTTCTGCCTTGTTCGTTTTTCCTCCCGTTAACTTCGCCTTGTCTATTCTATGCCCTCTTGGTCCATTCTCCTGCCCTTTTTTCCAGAAAAAAAATTAAAACATGACAATTCTCCCCCTCACTAAACTGTCCATAAATCGGAAATCTCCGCTGGAAGGTAAATTCAATCACAACAACAACAACAATCCATGCCGAAGTCGGACGTGCTGGGCCTGACTTGCCAGGCGCTTAACGGCAGCACAACCTAATTTTTGCTCATGGTTACTGTCTGAGCTCCCAACAAAGAAGAAGAAACGAGTTGGCTAACTTTAAAAAAAGAAAAAAAGAATAGATAGATAGAAGAAGAAGAAAAGAGAATGGTTGTGTTGGGTTTCGTTTTAAAGCCTATGCTCTAAAAATTGTTATTAGACAAGAAAGAGGGGGTGAAGTGAAAAGTAATGTCATTGGGTTTTTATGTGGCGTTGAAGGTAAGGTGCCCACGTGTACGTAAATGACTGTAATGTGTAGCTGATGTCAAACGTAGGAAGTGCGTGATCATGAATTAACCATCAGCAGTTTGTTGAACTACAGATGTAAGATAAACTGCAAATAAGTAAAGAAACAAACCTGAATAAGATGACATGTGTATGTGTGAGGTTGGGGGGCAGAAACGTGTGGTGTGTGTGGGGGGGAGGGGGAGGGGGGGGAGAGATGCGTGTACGCACATGCATGTGTGCACATGTACGCGTGGTGCACCCCCACACACGCATGCTGGTGTGTATGTATGCATGCATTGTGCCTGTGCACGTGTGGGTGCGAGACATCACCATCATGAAATCAAGACTTCATTGCTAGTCGTTACCTTATTTGATTAACAAATCCTTATTTGATCACGTCTGGTCAGAAAGTACGGGAAAGTCCTCATGCTCCATGTGTTTCCCTAACACGTCAAGCACAACAACAACCACCGTCCCCATCAATTCCCAAAGCGGCTATCCATCACTATCACCATCACCATCTCCAGATGGATCGGTGGTCTAGAAGTAACGCGCCTGCCTGAAAAGCGAAAAGTCCGGGTCGGAGGTGTGTGATGGTTCAATCGGAGGAGACGATAAACCGAGGTCCCGTGTGTTACACGTAATTATTAGCGCACGTAAAAGAACCCACGACAACAATAGAGTTGTCCCTGGCAAAATTCTGTGGGGGAAAAAAGAAGCCACTGTGATAGGGAAAGCAAATACAGTTGCAGACAGGAAAAGTATTTTAAAACATTGGGTGGCGCTGTTCTTGTGGCGAGGCGATCACGTCTGGTCAGAAAGTACGGGAAAGTCCTCATGCCCATGTGTTTCCCTAACACCTCAGGGAAGAGCGGCCGTAGGTTCACGCAGAGAAATCTTGCAGTGAGGTACGAAACGAAATGAAATCCGCCATCACCCGAAAAGCTAACGTTTTCTCAGAACTGAACACACCTCCCTACTGAGAGTACTGTGACTGACCGAAACCAAAGCCTAATCAAGAATCCAGGCAGGCAGGCAGGCAGGCAGGCTATAGGCTTACTAGCAGCAACCTGTGTCCAGTATAGCCTAGCAGGGCAGGGGTCCAGAGAGAGGGGGGCGGGAGAGGTGAGTGACCACACAATGAGTGGGGTTATCTTGTCCAGCCACCGGCTTCTATGGGTCACTAGGGGGGGGGGGGGGGGGGGGGGGAACCCTACTTCCCTACCCTTCCCCCTCCCTTCCCCTTTCTTATCTCATCTCTCGCCTTTGAAACCCAGGTGAGGGAGGGGATGGGGGGCGCGCGGAGGAAGAAGAAGGTGTGTAGAGGATGGGGGCCCTTGTATTGGTCCAGGTCTTGGCCTAGTGGTCTTTTTTTTTCATTTATTTATGCTAGCCAGCTCTCTTACTGCTTGGCACTCCCTCCTCTCTCCCCCTTTTCCCTCTCCCTACAGTTTCCTTCTCCCCCTTCTCCTTTCTCTCTTCTACCCCACCCCTCCCACCCCTACTTCCACCTCCCACACACACACCCAAACATAAACATCAGGAAGTCAGGTCAGGTCAAGGCTGATACTTATTTCCGTTGTTGTTGTTCTTTGTCTGGTTTGGTTCTAGTTTTGGTTGTTGATGTTGTTGTTGTTGTTGGTGATGGTGAAGGTGGTTGTAGCGGCGTATGATGACAGTGTTAATGTTGATGATGATAATGATCAAATAATTGCGATGAGATTACGCC
Organism: Rapana venosa; assembly: GCA_028751875.1. Classification (NCBI taxonomy): domain Eukaryota; kingdom Metazoa; phylum Mollusca; class Gastropoda; order Neogastropoda; family Muricidae; genus Rapana; species Rapana venosa. The sequence continues at coordinate 22,218,057 of CM054145.1, forward strand.
GGCGGTTACAATGGCGATGAAACTAGGTTGAGCGAAGACGATGATGATGATGATGATGATGATGAAAGCATTGCTGCTGCTGCTGCTGCTGCTGCTGCTGCTGCTGCTGCTGCTGCTGCTGCTGCTGCTGCTGCTGATGATGATGATGATGATGATGATGACGACGCGACGACGACGACACTCAAAGATCTTCAAAGCTTGCAGCACTAAGATAAAAAGAAGAAGAAAAACAAAGCCACAAACAATAATAACAGCAAAACAAACAAACAAAAACAAGAACCCCCAAAAATGTTTCTAATACTAGATGATGGTTGCTGGTTGGGGGGGGGGGGGGGGGGGGGAGTTTTGTTGTTTTGTTTGTTTGTGGGTTGTTGTTTATTTCTTTCCTCGGCTAGAGCTGTGAGGTTCACTGATGGAGAGATTTTTTGTGCATGCGACCGTTTTTTTCCCCATACTTTTAATTAAGGTAGCCCTCATTCCAGCTTCGGGGATACATTTGCTGATTGAATCTACCAAAGGACAGTGGGGAGGTAGGCTACCTGTGGGTTCTTTGGACGTGTACAAGTCTGTAAACACACGGGTCCGATGGTTTAGTCTTCTACGAAACACACACAACCGCACACACAAAAGCACGCGCGTGCGCGCACACAAGCACACAAACGCATACATACACACACAAGCACGGTGGGAACGGATGACAAAATTTACAAAACCGCATACACACGGGGACTGGATGTAAAAAAGCACATAAGTGCTTATTCCATTATCCTCGATATAAAAGAAATAAAAAATATTTTAAAAAATAAGCACGCAAGCACACATATACATACACATACATTCATATACATTCATACATACATACATACACTACATACATCACAACAACATCACAACATACACACACTCAACACACAACCACACACACACCACACACACACACACACACTCAACTCACACACACACACTCTCTCACACACACACTCACGCACACACGTACATTCAGCCAATGCAAATAATTCCTGGTATAACACTGATTCACACAGTGAAGGTGACTATAGGAGAAGTGGAAGTAGAAGGCTGATCACTAAGTCTTGCTTCCTGCTGCTGATGCTAATGATGTATCACCAGGAACAAGACAACAGATAGAGATTTAGGGTAAGAGTGGGAGGCAGGGGCAAGCTTAGGAATGCAGACTGTACAGGGTGTCAACACAATCAGTGCCCATCCTGTAACTCGAATCGCCGATGGACTGACATTCACATAGATGTAGAATTACAAATGGTAGATTCCTTACTACCTAGAGCAAACGAAAATACTCGCACGAGTCGAGTGAAAAGGAGAGAGTACAAGACAAAGAAAGGCGAGTCTATTCAGTTCTTGTTAAATAAAACGGTTTGTTTGTAGAATAAACCCTATGAACTGTTTCAAAAATGAGAATGTTAGTAGTATCAAAACTTAAGGGGTTAAGGCATGAGAATGTTAGTATCGGTACTTAAGGGGTTACCGCTGTACTTCCAGACAGTAAGTTGTGTGTACAGATCAGTTCTTGTGGGAGGGTGAGAATAGTATTTGTTGGCTGTGTCCACAACTTGCGCACAAACCTGTTCCACCTTTTGGTAGAGTAGGCCATTGCGTGCCGGAAGGAACGGACGACATTAAAAAACAACAACCACATGCACATTGGTGGTGTGTTAAGATATCAGCCCTGAAGTCGGAATGCGGCTACCTTAATCAGTGGTGGGCAAAATCGGTCGCATACACAAAACCTCACCGTTGGCGAACATCGGAGCTTTAGCGCTAGAATGAAACTGAAAATGTGAAGGGAGCATGGCGGGGATGGAGTAAAAGCTGTTCTTTTTCTTCCTCATTTCTCAAAAACTATCTAATTGTCGGTAATGATAATGGTTCACCCACATTCAGCCTAGTCCTCTTCTTCACTCGACGTATTCATGCTATCAGGAACTAGCTGCATTGTGATTGGGTGTATGCTTACGTGCGTGCGAACACACACGCGCGCGCGCGGCGCGCACGCATACACATACACGCACGCGCGCACACCCACGCACGCACACAGTGAATCACTTACTAATATTTCTGGCATTATTTCTTTCAACAAAGTCTGTCTGATTAAAAAAAAAATTTCACCCATTTCAAGTAGACTATCCAAAATTTGCAAATGTCACTTTTCTTTGAAGAGAAAGCTTTGTTTTTAAAAGTCGTTTTGCTACTTTTAAGGGTTTTTTCAAATGTTTTGCTAAAGGTATTCTTTTGGTGGTGGTTGTTGTTATTTTACAAGGATGGCAGTAGGATGATCTCTGAAAGAACTAGGCAAAGAAAAAAACCCAGTTATAATTTCCAAAAATGGATCACAAAGGACGTTATGGGTTGTTGTTGTTGTTTATGATGATGATGTTGTTGTTGATGATGATGATGATGATGATGATGATGATGATGATTCCCCAATTTACACACTGGGAATCACCCACAATTGTCTACTCTGGCTCACTCATCCCACCTGGAATTCAGCATGAGATTGTGAGTGCACACAGCTGAACGAAATAATTATGTGCATGTTTGACTTCTTTCAAGTACCTAGCTATTGTAGGCAGCCATACTCCGACATCAGAGGATTCTTTTCCTCGTATACAAGAGTGTGCAGGTTATTTATGCTGAGAGCTTGTCACGGCTGAAGACGGTCAAAGCATAACATTTTACAACATGAAAATGTTTTGATATAGGCTCACACCAATACCCTGCAAGGTTTTTTGGGGATGAACCAATTAGGGATGATATAACCCAATCTGGGCGTGTTTATACACTTTGGGCCCCATTTTTCTACCCCCTGACCAATTAACCTATATCCTGTTGCTCTGGGTGTTTTGGGGGGGGTGGGGGGGGGGGGGGGGGGGGTTAATGGCATCTTTGTAGAGTTATTTTCACTTTTTACATTTGGAACCAATTTCAGAATCCAACAGATGCAAACTTTTTTTATGAGACCGAACAGGTGAGACCCCGCCTCCTTTTTTTCTCTACTCTCTCCCCTCCCCCCCCCCCATCTCCATCCCCCCCTTCCTCCCCCCCTTCTTTCATTCACTTTCCCATGCAGACAAGTCCCAGGGCAGACTTGGGAAGTGCAGAGCAGCCAAAGGTAGCAAATCTTTCTCCCTTCCCTTCCTCCGCTGCCAGCAGCAGACATGTATCTCTCCTCCTCTCCTCCTAAGGGGGTTTTCATTTCCGCCTGTCTTCCACAGTCGTCACTACGCCACAAAAACAGATGTCCTAGCAGGGGATGGTGACCCCCCTCCTCTTCCCTCTTCGCCTCAAACCTGCTGTTAGCGTGTGTAATACAGTATATGCCTAGTAGTGGGTTTTCCAGGGGGTTCAACCCACATCCGCTCCCTCCAGTGCGCAGGTCAAAGAACTAATAGTTCGCTAGTTTTTGCCTTGATTTTCTTTAGGCTTTGATCTTGCTGTTTGAGAGGGGGGGGAGGAGGGGTGGTTTGAGATGCTCTTGAATTACGGGACTTGGGTTCCCCCCCCCCCCCCCCCCCCCGGGCGAAAACCCGAGGGGCCCCCGGGGGCCCCTTTTCCCCCGCGTCGGGCCCGCGGGACTGGGGGTTTAAGGCGCCTCAGGGAGAGAAAGCACAGGTTTTTGGTATAAAACTTGGAGCCGGGAGGTCGGTCACCTCCTCCGGGGAGACATGAGTTTATTAGCGTCGGAGGATCGATTTGGGGAGGGAGTTTTTATTGTTGAATGCGACTGGATAAGATTGGGGGGATATTTTCTGTCGGCGCTGCCGAAATTAAACAGGGGAGAGATTGCCTGGGGTGTGAGGGGCGAATCGTTGAGCCAGCTGAGGGGTAGCTGCCCTTTTTTTTTTTCATGGGCCGTGGAGAGACTAATGGGTGTGATTGTAACCTGTCAGTCTGAGTGTCTTCCTACACCTCTCTCTCTCTCTCTGAGCTTCTCTCTCTCTCTCTCTCTCTCTCTCTCTCTCTCTCTCCCCTCTTCTCTCTCTCTCTTTCTCCTCTCTGAGCCTCTTTTCTCTTTTCTCTCCTCTCTCTCTCTCTCCTCTCTCTCTCTCTCTCTGAGCTTCTCTCTCTCTCTCTCTCTCCTCTCTCTCTCTCTCTCTCTCTCTCTCTCTCTCTCTCTCTCTCTCTCTCTGAGCCTCTCTCTCTCTCTCTCTCTCTCTCTCTCTCTCTCTGAGCCCCCCTCTCTCTCTCGCCCATTATGTTTAAGCAAGCACCAGAGTAAAAATTTTGTGTTGTGCTGTCCAGTTTTTGAGGATGTTAGGCAGAACTACATCCCTGTTAAATATAGTAGACAGCCTAATTTATTTAGACTCTGTTTACTCCTTGGCATCAAGTCATCCTGAGGTTTCGTGCGCAGCCTCAAACCCTTTTTATTTGTGTAGAGCTTTCAGAATAAGAGAGATAATGTTATCCTAAGTGATTTTTTTGTAGCTGACTTTGTTATACAGTAACATGTTGTCTTTTTTGTGTGTGGTTTTTTTTTTTTTTTTTAAACCAAAATACTAAGCAGTTCGGCACCCCCTCATGTAGGGCCAATGGCCTTTTTGTGATAAATCATTCGAGTTCGAGTTCGGAGGTCCTCCCTTCTTTCTCCTCTCCGAGCCTCTCTCTTTTCTCTCTCTGCTCTCTCTCTCTCTCTCTCTCTTCTCTCTCTCTCTCCTTTATTCATCTTTTCATTTCGTTTGTGCCTTCTAAGTCTGTGCCTCCTTCTTCCCCTTCTGTTTGTTTTCGTTTTATCTGTATTTCGTTTTTCTGATTGTCTGTTTTCTTTTTTGTCTGTCTCTCTGTCTGCCCCCCACCCCGTTTGTTTTTACAGAGCAGGGGGTTCTTTTTTGCGCCGATTCTGATAGCAGCAATGACCGACCAAGAAAAGTTCCTTTTTTTTCCCCCTCCTCCCTGTTTGACTTGAGCAGCGAAATCGGGAAATGACGAACGGTCTCGACCTCGGGAGGGGACCAAAAGTGCACTCTCTCTCACCACGCACGCACGCACATACACACACATACACGCACGAACGCACACCACACACGTACACGCCACATACACGCACCCAAAAAACACCCCAACAACACATACACACAATACACCTCACAACCACACACACCACACACAGGGGCAAGGTGGGAGGGGGTTTGGGGGGAGTAGGGAAAAACGAGGGGGATGAAGGGAAAGTAAAGGAAGGTCGGGAAGGGGTAAGAGGGGGAGGAGAGACAGAAAGAGAGAGAGAGCAGAAAAAAAGAACAGACAGACAGAAAGAAAGAAAGAGGAGACAAGAGGAGTGCGGGCGGGAAGGGGTGTCGACGCTGTTTTAGGGGGAAAAGCCTAAAAGTGGGTGTTGTTGTGACACCCTGCTCCTAAACCACGTTACAGCACTCAGGGTGGGGGTTTTCCCTGTCTCGTCTGCCCGTTTTGGGAAAAAGGGCAAGCTATGTCTGGATGGGGGTCCTCCCTTTCCCCAAAAACCCACCGGGTCCCCCTCCCCCTTCCCTACCTGTCGTTAAAACCAAGGAAATAGGTTATAAATGCGGACTGGCCCGGGCCAAAAAGCTTTACAGAAAAAGTGTGTCAGTTAAGTGCCGGGGCCCCTACGGTATTAAAAATTTTCTATGTTGAAAAATGTCATTTTGGGTAAAATATATTTTGAGGTTGTCTTCAGATACAACACTTGGGAAAAACAACCTGCCTCCCTTTAAATGGGGGGAAAATCTGAATAGGGGGAATAAGGGTGCTAGGGGCGTGGCGGGAAAAGAATCATACGGAAAACTTCTCACCTGGTGGTAAATGTCTCACTGATTCCCAGGGGGGAAGAACGGTCAGATTCTGGGTTGCGTTTTGTCTTTTTTTGTTTGTCTTTTTTGTTCGTTCCTTTGCGAGAGCTTTCCCAGGCTCATCAAAGGGGAGATTTTGCTACGCGACCGTTTTTTTACCCACCCCAAAACGTAAAAAACCTTCTGACTGCATAAGTCTAAACACAACAACAGTGTCCCTTTGGTTTCTTGGGGTTTTTTTTTTTTTAAAATTTCATCCCTTAAAACCCCAAAACAGGGCCTATACTTCGCCTCTCTGAGTTTGCTATTCCTGTTCACAGATCTTATTCAGGGTTTCTTTCTTTTCTTTCCATCTCCAAATTTTTGGGTTTGATCATATAGCCCGCTTATGATGGGAACAGACACCTACCACAGACAAAAAGTGAAACTGAGAAGGAGCCCCAGGGAAGCACCTTGAACTCTAATTTCATTCTGGTCTTCATAACGACTTGGAGAGAGAGCCATAAATGCCATGGGGCCGTAGGGTCAAAGGAAGCTTACAAAGACCAACTGCAGGCGCACAAGTCTGAATCTTTAAAACCGGACAAAACAGTGGCTTGGAAAATCAACGCCCCGGGACCGGTACACTATTTTTGACCTTGACAAAAGACAGGTCCCCTTCAATCACTGGGGGCGCGAGAAACCCCCCCGGGGGTTACAAACAGCACACAAAACGCAGACCCCCAAAGGGCCTGTGCCCTCCCCCCAGAAAAAACCCTACCTGGGTGATGGGCCAAAAGCTGGCAGGGAAAGTGCGCCAACCAAAAAAGGATGTTTAAAAGGGTTAAATTTCCCCCATGAAACCCAAATAAAAAAATGCCCTTCCCCCAGGAAAAAACCCCGGTCGGGTATGGTGCCTAAAGGGGGGGGCTAAAAATTAAAAATTTGGGGTTTTTCCCTTTAAAAGTTGGGGGGGAGGGGTAGCTTTCGGGCCCCCTGAAAAAAGCCCCAAAAAAAAACAACCTTGCAACCCCTTAAAGTTTAAAAAAATTTTTAAATCGGAAAGGGGTTTCGCCGGGGCCCAAAAAGGGAATTTTTTTAAAAAAGAGTCAAAACAGGGGAAACCCCGTATTCCAACCAAAGTTTAACCCCCAAAAGGTGGGAAAGGTGAAAACCGAGGAAAAATTGGTCCCCAGGGAAAATAAAGCTTCCCAACCCAAAAAAAAAACCCAGGGGCAACCCAACAACTAAAAAAGACTCAAAAACCCAAAAGATTGGGCCCGTACCTGGGGGAAGGGGGTTTGTTAAAACTGGACCCAAAAACCAAAACCAAGGATTTTACAATTTAAATCAGACCCACTCCCAAAAATTTTTGGGACCTGGACAAAGTGGCCCAAAAGGGGTGGAGACAGGGATGAAAATCCAGTCCCTGAAGGCAGAAAAAGGAATGACCTAGGTGCAAGCGCCACAAATCTCAAGCGACTCTACACCAGCAGAATTAGACCAGTACTTGGAGATGGTGTGACAGCCTGGGGCTCTACAGCCAAGTCCAAGTTTGATCAAGTTAGGCAGATGCAGAATCAGGTGACCCACGTCATTCCAGGAGCCATGAAGACAACGCTGACACCAAAGCTGGAGACTAGCGCATGACTCCGGTCTCTTGGAGATCGAAGCACTGAGGTTCTTATCCAGGCCGCCAAGCTCAAGAGGCTGCAAGGCCACCCCATGGCAGGAAGACTGTCCCAACCAACAAAGGAATGGCTGAAGAGAGGCAGCTTCATTCACCACAGCAGGATGCTAAAAGACCGACATCATGACATCCCAAGAGATCTCCCGGTGTCTCGCTGTCCCAGCCTGGAGTGAGGGGGGCTTCTGCTAGCATCATCCACAGCATTGGACCCAAAGACTCTTGACGTTAAATCAAAAGAACAAAGAACCCAAAGACTCTAAGAGCGGCACTGAGAAAGAGTTCCTCTGCACACCCTTGAATACCTTCAGACCCACTTCCCAAGAGTTTCGTGGACTCGTGTTGACACTGATGGCTCTGCTGAGGATGCAGTTGGACGTGGAGAGGCAGGGATCGATACATCCAGTACCCTGCAGGCAGAGAAGACAGGATTTGTCTGGCAGGTGGCCTCTGCTCCACAAAGAACAAAGCTGAGGCAGAAACCACGATAACGGCTGCAGCCCCCCATATCGTGGTCAGCGTGTATACTTCCCACAGAGTCGTCTTCGTGACCCCCCGACACCCTGTCAGTCTGAAAGGCCTTGCAGTCCAACACAAGTACTGACTGACCCGAATGACTTATCCTCAATAAGCCATCATGATTTATACTCTCAATCAATCAAACCTTCAATATTGGTTTTTATCTTAAGTCTTTACGATTATGTCTTCGATTCAAGAAGTGCTTTGTAAGCTCAGTGTGTGTATGTGGCGGGGGGGGGGGGGGGGGGGGGGGGGGGGAGCAAAAATCAAACAAACAAAAAACCAGTCAGAAGGGGAAAAGAGAAAGTTTGCAAAGAGTTCAGGTAGCTAATCTTTGTGTCAGGAGTCACCCCCCCCCTCCCCCTCCACCCCACTCTTCTTGCCTCTCTCTCCTCTCTCTCTCCCCTCTCTCTCTCCCTCTCTCTCTCTCTCTCTCTCTCTCTCTCTTCTCCCTTCTCACTCTCTCATCATTCTTCCTCCCCCCCCCCCCCTCCAACAGACTAACCTATCACCCGTTTCGGGTCATCTATCTCCCCCCCCCCCAACCACCACCCACCACCCCCACCACCCTCCCCCCTCCCCCCCCCCCCCCCACCCCCCCCCCCCCCCCCCCCCCCCCCCCCCCCCCCCCCCCCCCCCCCCCCCCGGCGTCTTTCCTGAGCTAGGGAAAACCCACAAAGTTCCTGTCCTTCTTCTCGGGGAGAAAGGCTAGCGGAAGTGCATTGTACTGCATACGTACTTAACTACCATCTTTAGCCCTCTTCTTTTTTTCTGTTTTTAAGTGCAAGACAGAAGAGGGTGGAAAGAGGGGTGGGGGGTGGGAGCAAGGAGTGAGACAGATTGACAATGGCTAGACAGAGAAAGAAGACATGACACCCGGGAGGGGGGGTGGGGTGGGGGTGTTGAACAGAGAAGGAGAGAGAGAAATTAAATGGTGGAAAAAGAAAGAAAACAACAGCAACCAAAAAAAAGAAAGAAAGAGAAAAGAATCATAGGAGGAAAGAAAAAAAAAAGGGGGGGGGGGGGGGGGGATACATCAAAGAAGGGAAGAGAAGAACAGAGGACGAAAGAAAGAAAGGAAGGGAGGGAGAAAGAAGAAACGAACGAAAGAAAGAAAATAAAGAAAAATGGGGCAAGGAAAGTGAATCAAAGACAGAAACAGAAAACCACAAGAAGAATGAAAAAGGAAAGCAACAGAAAGAAAGACAGAAAAAGAAAGAAGGAAAGGGAAAAGAAATTAGGACTGGGGTGGGAGGAGAAAATGGAAAGAGAGGACAGGAGAGATTGTCGGCAAAAGAAAGACAAGAAAAGGAGAATAGGAAAGGCAGGAAGAAATGAAGGAAGGGTAAAAGGAAGAGACAGAGAGAGCGTAAATCGGAAATCTCCGCTAGAACATTTATAACAATTCTCTTCCATGCCGAAGTCGGATAGGCTGGGCCTGACTTGTCAGGTGCTTAACGGCAGCGTAACGCATTTTTGTTCATATGACAATAGTTGCTGTCTGAACTTTTGGCGAAGAATAAAAAAGAAGAATCAGGGAAAGTTCTTTTGAAAGATCTGGTGCCGAGTTAACTCAATCGAAATAAGACAGATTTAATATATTGGCAGAATGAGAACGCAGCAGATTGGAAATAAGAGAGAACCAAAACAAAACACACACAAAAACCAACAAAAGCACACAAAAACCCCCAACTAAACAACAACAGCAACAACAAAACCAGACAGAATGGACTTGATGAGACTTGACATTTTTCTTAACTTTTGAAAATTCATGGCATTGACCTGAATTTTTTCCAGGCAGCGTGCTGTGGACAAGCTGAACCTGGCGGAGCCAATTCCTGTACAGTTAACAGGCTGCATGCTGGGTATCATCCATCCCACCGGCCAAAGCAGGCCTGCACTTCTACGAAAAGTGAGTGGACGTTCAACATGATCATAATCCCTTTCATTTAACTTTTCACAATCGGTGACATTAGACAAAAATTTGTTTTGGGGGTGCGTATGCGACCGTACCCCCACCCCCACCCATGGGTCCGGATGGTTTAGAGTCTCCTCCGAAAGACTCGGCACTCAGTTGGATTTTCCGTCAAGGTGAGAAGAAAGGGCTTGGGTTTGTAATCTCATCTGAAGGACTCTGAGGGGGTGGAATGAATACCAATGTGACGAACACGAAAACTTTATTATCACAAACCAGGATGAATTCGTCAGGGTTGCGTTTAAAGTAATAAACTAACAATCTTTACATTAAAAAAAATCATCCATTACATTTCGAGGTGTTGTACTAGGCCTATATAAAAACGTGAATTCCAGGGGGAACGTGAATTCTAAGGGCTGCCCCCCAACCCCTCCCTCTTCGCCTCACCCCCCCCCCTCCCCCCCCCCCCCCCCCTCCCCACCCCTACTCCACCCCTCCCTCTGAACAGGATGTAGACACATGTCCAAAACGCATCCAGCAGACAGACTGAAGACTGGGACAGATCAGAGATGCAGACGACAGATAGGCTTTCAGGGCGGCGCGTGTGGCACACACAGGCCCCAGTAGTGTCATATCCTATCATAAATCTCCCGGGGTGCCCCCTTCCTCACGCATTCCTCCTGCAGCCTAGCCCCGCCCTACATGCTGGCACTGGAAACTCCTGCATCGCAGGCCTGTGGGGCGGTCAGTGATCCCTCCCTCCCTCCCTCCCTCCACATTCTCAGACTGGAGGTCCCGTTCTGGCAGGGAGGACTGAGCCGTTAGCCTAACGGCTGCTATGGAGTTATGGCATTCCGTTTAGTCCAGATTTGTTTACGGCCTGGTTCCTGCCTCATCTTAACGCTCAGACAGCCACTATTGCTGCCTGTCATATGAGCGATAATGCGTTGGGATGCCGTTAAGCACCTCCTGACAAGTCAGGCCCATCATATGTAACTTCGGCATGGGAGAGATTTTTTGTTAAAGTCTTTCTGGGGGTAAAAAAAGGCAGGAGACTGGATCGAGAAGGCAGAAAATAGACAAGAAGGAGGTGACAGGAAGATCAGGAACGAGGCAGAAACAAAGAGAGGGGTGGAAAAAAGGGAATTGCTAGCACAGAATTTCCAGCAGGTGGGGGATGCTGTTTATTCTGACAGGCCCCTCGGGATCTGCACTAGGGAGGAGGGCCTGGTTACACCTGTGGCAGTGTACGTGTGGATGGGAGCTGGTTTGGATGATGTTTTGAAATTTAGTAAATTGGTTTGTCAGACAATCCATTGGTCGGTTTGTTACTTAATTACTTTATTACTTACCTACTCAATTAATTCGTTCTTTCGTTGGTTAATTAACTAGCTTGTCAGCTCATCATCTGGGTGGGTGTTTGTTTTACTTTTGTTTATTATTTTACATCGAGGATAATGGAAGAAGCACTCTTGTGCTTTTTTAACATCAGTCCCCGTATGTATGCGGTTTTGTAAATTTTGTCATCTGTTCCAACTTGCACATAATGGTTGGTTGGTTACTTGGTTGGTTACTTACTTATTACTTACCTGCTCACTTAATTCATTCGTTCTTTCGTTAACTAGCTTGTTAGCTCACCATCTCGTTGGTCAGTCAGTTAGTTGGTTGGTTTTAGATCTTGCGTTAATCTATATCATAAAGTTACACCGTTTCATTTTGAAATCTAAACTTTGGAGAAGGGGACAGCCCTAACCGATAGGGCCTCGGTGGTGGGATAGAGCTATAAACAAAACCACCTCACGGCTCGTGACAACCCTCAAAAACACACCAGTAACGATGAATTGAAGCGGACATGATGGACGGCGTCAACCAGACAGACTGCTAGCATATCGTCCCGTTAGTCCCTGACCTCATCAGCATCATTGGCATAGCGTCACGCTGTCTGATACAGTCACCAGGAGCACGTGCAGCATGTTCTGAATGTGGGGGCGATGACTGCTGGAGTGCCCCCCTGCCGTTTCCACAGGGCAGTTAGTAGTTTAACCGTGACTGAAAACTGGAGGAGGGATAGGAGCACTGTCCATCTTCCCCATAGATCGCATCTTTTAGGTGACTCCCTATTTCATATAGACAGGAAACTGTCACAGAGTTGGTGATGGGTTCTCTCCCCACCTTGAGATTACGGTGTTATAGGTGGTTAGTACTTGTGTGTGTGTGTTTGTTTATTTTTGTTTATTTTATCATTTTATATCGAGGATAATGGAATAAGCACTCGTGTGCTTTTTTACATCCAGTCCCCGTGTGTATACGGTTTTGTAAACTTTGTCATATGTTCCCACTTGCACATAATGGCCTACTCTTACGAAAAACGGAACAGGATTTAACGTGTGCGCAAGATGTTTGCACGGGGCCTCGGTTTATAGTCTCATCCGAAGGACTTTTGGGGAGAGTGGAGTCTGCGCTTATGTTTACTCCGGGGGGAAAATCTTCTTGAACGGGATTCGAACCTGGGTCGTCAGATTGCGAGCGCAATGTTCTGACCACTATGCTAGATCCCTACTCCCTGTGTGTGTGTGTGTGTGTGTGTGTGTGTGTGTGTGTGTGTGTGTGTGTGTGTGTGTGTGTGTGTGTGTGTGTGTGTAAGTGAGTGTGTATGTATGTATGTGTGTGTATGTATGTGTGTGCGTGTGTATGTTATTATTGTTGTTATTAGTAATATTATTTTCCAGGAAATCTTTGAAAGACCATCTGAACAAGCCGCTGTCACTGGCCTGGATTCAGCACCAGACATGGCAACAGGCAGCACGGGGTGGGAGAAACAAGTGATGCTAGTCCATCAGAAGATTCAAGATTTTATTTCAAGAAAAGAAAACCCCAAGGGGTACATGAAATTTATCAAAACCACAACTTGCCAATGTGGGTGTGTGAAAAATACTCACAACACAAATTCGTTCCAAAATGAAAAGCACAAATTATGGACATGAAAAAAAAAAGAAGAAAGAACATTTACAATACAGGAAAGGTGCGATAAATCAACATTGATGTTTTTTTGGATACATCAACAATCAATTGCATATTCTCTCTCTCTCTCTCTCTCTCTCTCTCTCTCTCTCTCTCTCTCTCGCTCTCCTCTCTCTCTCTCTCTCTCTCTCTCTCTCTCTCTCTCTCTCTCTCTCTCTCTCTCTCTCAGAGCCAGAAGAAAGTTTGAACTTAGAAGTAACACAGCAAAAGAGAATCGTCAGAGGTGGACAGAGGGACCAGAGCACTAACCTGCAACAGCTCCAGTTCCTTCCTTCCTTCCTTCCTTCCTTCCCTCATCTGCCCAGCATGCCACAGAACGTGCTCCTCACGTGTCGGCTTCTTCATTCTCCAGGGGGCTTGCAGACACTGAAGCCATCTCCTTTCTTCCCACGATTCTTGCAGGTGAGAATCCAGCCTTCATCATGACCGTGTTGTGTGTGTGTGTGTGTGTGTGTGTGTGTGTGTGGTGTGTGTGTGTGTGTGTGTGTGTGCGTGCGTGCGTGCGTGTGTGTGCGTGCGTGTATGTTTGTGTGTATGTTTATATGTGTGTGTATGTATTATGTATGTATATATGTTCACTGATGTACTTTTGTGGTTAGAATGTTCTGAGTACAGTGAATCATGTCTCTACCGCTCTTGTATTTTATTGCATTGAATTACGTTGTTTTGTATTGCATTGTAACGTACTGTATTGTAGTGTTGCTAAGTGCGTTCAAGTGAGTTGCAGAACCCCACTTTGGGTCCCTTTGTCATTGAACAGTTGTTGTGTTTTAGACCTGGACATGGGGTGTGACAGGGGGACTCTGTTCTCCACCTCACTTCAAAGGTAATTGTGGAACTGGTGGCAATGTAGTTGTCTTTTCACGATCCTGCAAGTCTGCAATGACAGAGGTTAGTTGTCACATGGGAAGGAAAGTAGAATGAAAGAGAGAGAAGCGACGTTTTCCTACTCTAAGAATCAAAGACAAACAAAGATTGACAAGCTTTTACGTTTCGTCTGCAGGGAGCAGAATCTGAACTCGTTAGCTAGTGGCTAGTCAGTGGCCTGACCTCAATAACAGGTGATCTTATCAGTAGGTGATCATCTTAAAGTGGAGTTGTATGTGAGCATTGGTGGCTAAGACATCTAAGTGCGAATATTAGCAACAACAACAACAACAAAAGCCTATTACAAGAAGAAGAAACTTACTCTTTCTCCTATACCCCAACCCCCCCCCCCAACACACACACACCTTTGCTCCCACACACCCATTCTTTCTCCACTTCCACTTTTCCATGTTCTAAGCTATGAACCACATCACATCTCAGCCACCCCCAACCCCTCCACCCCCAACCCCCCCCCCCCCCCCCCCCCCACACACACACACACACACTCTCACACTCCTCTCCACCCCTCACCCCAACCCCCACTTCCCGATAACAGCAGAAAGTATTGAATTGTGGCTCAGTGTAGTACACAGTAGAAATAGGAGTAACGATCTGGAACAGATAGTGACCATCATCCCTCCATTATCCATTATTCCCGTCTTCTTTCTGCTAAGCCCTATAGTCTATTTTTTTCTTTCTCTCTCTCTCAACCAGTCTTGAAGGCCTTTGGCATGGAACACTAACAGTTATGCAACATTTTTTCTTTCGTGTTGTGAATGTGGTTGTTTGTTGCTGTTTCACTTTTTCTAGAGGATGTCTCTGTGTGTAGGATATCCCATTGTGTGCGTTTTATTTATTATTTATTTATTTATTCATTTTATATCCAGGATAATGGAATAAGCACTCATGTGATTTTCCTACCCCAGTCCCCGTGTGTATGCGGTTTTGTAAATTTTGTCATCTGTTCCCACCCGCACACAATGGCCTACTCTTTCGAAAAGCGGAATAGGATTTAACGTGTGCGCAAGATGTTCTGCGTGCGTTCTCACACGGGGCCTCGGTTTATAGTCTTTTGGGGAGAGCGGAGTCTGCACTGATGTTAACTCCAGAGGAAAAATCATCTTGAACAGGATTCGAACCCGCGCGCGCGCGTGTGTGTGTGTGTGTGTGTGTGTATGTATGCGTGCGTGCGTGCGTGTGTGTGTGTGTGTGTTCACATTAAATAATCTTAGGGGGAAAAGATGAGTTAAAGTGGGTGATGTAATTTGATATGTGTGTGCAAGAAAAAATTGGTATAAAACAATGTAAACAACATAAAGTAAGAATATGGCAGAAATAAGTGTGTGTGAGTGTGTGTGCGTACGCGCGCGCGCGTGTATGTGTGTGTGTGTGTGTGTGTGTGTGTGCGTGTGATGAACATCAATCTCCGCTGTGATGCAAATTCTTCTCAGCATTTCATTTGTATTCTTTTAAACATAATTGCTCATGGACTAACCAGTTAATTAATAATAGCCTCACGTCCCCTACCCCCTGTTTCCCCCCTCCTCCTTAATGTAAGTTTGACTAGTATTTCTAACTCAGTCACACTGTCTATGGTAACCACAAGTGATAAATAAGTAAAATGAATAAATATATAAGTAGATAAATAAACAAATATCTGAGAGCGAAAAAACCCAACCCCAACTCTACACATTTCTAGCCTCCTGCTCAGTCTCCCCCAGTCTTCTTCTCTGTACCCTTCCCCTATCCTTACCCTTCCCCCAACCCATGCTTCACAGATACCCTCCCTGCCCTCCTCATACCCTGCCCATCACTCCCAGACTGACCACAGAGACCAGACCACTTCAACAGGACATGGTCAGTTTACTCTGGAATTTCAAGTGTGTCCATCTGACTCTCTGTCTATCTGTTTATCTTCTCAGGTTTTGCCTGTCTGTCAGCCTCTCTCTCTCTCTCTCTCTCTCTCTCTCTCTCTCTCTCTCTCTCTCTCTCTCTCTCTCTCTCTCTCTTCTCTCTCTCTGCGTCTGTCTCTCTCTCTCTCTGTCTCTATCTCTATCTCCCTCTCGCCCTCTCATTGTCTCTTCTCTGTATCTGTGCCCCCTCCCCCTCCCCCCTCCCTCTCTCTCTCTATCTCCCAGGGGGAAAGGGGGGGGGGGGGAGGTCGTGTTTTCTGAGCTTCTTTATTTATATGTTTGATTATTTTTTTTGTGGTCGCTAATGATATGTTAGTTTATCAATAACGGAATGGCAATTTGAATGGTTGGCTGCGTAAACAAAGGAGTGATTCCTTTCCTTGTTATCTGTCATTGATTTGTTTATCCATTCATTGATTTAGTCAGGTGTGTTTCCTTTTTTTTTTTCTCCCTTGAGGGCCTGGTGTAAGCAAGCCTCTGGCTTATCCAATTACTCTCATTGAAATATTCGAGCTCTCTCTCTCTCCCTCTCTCGCTCGCTCTACCTCTCGCTCTCTCTCCCTCTCTCTCTCTCTCTCCCTCTCTCCCTCGATTCCCGTTGAAGGGGATATTTTCCCCTGGAGTTAACATCAGTGCAGACTCCACTCTCCCCAAAAGTCCTTCGGATGAGACTATAAACTGAGGTCCCGTGTGCGAACGCACGCAGAACATCTTGCGCACACGTTAAATCCTGTTCCGCTTTTCGTAAGAGTAAGCCATTGGGTGCCGGTGGGAACAGATGACAGAATTTACAAAAGCGCATACACACGGGGACTGGATGTAA
>CM054145.1:22239581-22392081 GCA_028751875.1 Rapana venosa
ACTGAAAATGGGGGCTTGGATATCAGGTATATAGAATTTTAGTCATTGAAATCTGACTGCTGTTTTGTTTTAAAGTCAAAGGAAATCTGAATGTGTGGTTGGTGTGTGACAAGATTAATAGAAGATAAAGTGAACCTCTCCTAATACTTCGCTCGCTTCCCCCCAGCCAAGGTTTAGCATCGTCGACCGTGGCTACCACTTGGATGGGTGACTGTTTGCAAGTCTTGGTTTCAGTACAGTCCCCCAGTTTACCCAGCTGTAAATGGGTACCTGCCTCTTTAGGGTCAGGGGAGCGAGGGAGAGGAGATGGGCGCCGTCCTCAATATGCTGGCCCTAGAAAAGTTGAGGTCTCTGACACCTCGTTTCCATACGACCTTATAGGTTATGGGACACCTTTACCTTTACCCCTAATACTACTGGGGAGCTTGTTTTAGTCTAACCATCGCCATCACAGGTGTCACATCCTGAATAGGTTTACAGCCTGGAAAATTCTTAGAAGTTGGGCAATCTGACCATTGCCAATATTATACGTATCATATCTGGAATGTGTTTACATGCTGGAGAACTCTTTCTAAGTTAGGCAATCTGACCATTGCCAACATTATATGTATCATATCTGGAATGTGTTCACATGCTGGAGAAGTGTTCTTAATTAAGGCAGTCTAACCATCACAACGTGGGGCGGGGTAGGCAAAAGGGGGGAGAACGGAACTTTGCCACAGTGAAGAGAAAATTTGACACAATCCTTCAGCAACGGCAGGTGGTGGTTTTGCTGGGCATTCCTCATTGTTCTGACTGAACCGTGCTTTATCCTTTAACGAGCACTGTTTCAATCCGCACACTTACATCTCTCCCCATTTCAGTTCTGTGCACTGCCAGTGGCTGCTTCCACCCTCCCCCCCTCCCCCCACCCCTTAAAGGCGAAACAAAACAAAACAAGAACAGAAGTGAAAAGCAAAACTAGAAAGCGACGCATATGGGGTGAAAGGCCCATTCATTAAAAAAAAAAAAAATTAAGCACCAAAGGTGAGATTTCTGTCTGAGAAGGAACAATGAAAGCTATGTTTAAACTTTTTTTCTGACTCGAATTTGTTCAGTACAGGTGCTGTTATTAGCACACAAAGGCTGGAAGTTCACCCCCCACCCTCATTCTCTCTCTCTCTCTCTCTCTCTCTCTCTCTCTCTCTCCGCCTAAAAATTTGGGGACAGTGTTGGTTTATGCAGTAGTTTGCGGTCATAAGTCGCCTTTCATTGTGAAATTTCCCGGTTCGTGTTGAGTTATTGATAAAGATGTCCGATTTTCCTTTTTATTGTTTTAAAAAAACACCTTGAAGTGCGTAAGGAGGGTTATTGGTATTTTTACGTTCTTCAAGTGTGTTGGTTTGGGTTTTTGTTTTTTTAAAGCTTTGGCTGCATATAGGAGAAGAAGAAAAAGGAGTGTGTGTGTGTGTTGTGTGTGTGCGTGTGCGTGCGTGCGTGTGTGTTAATATGGATTTCTTCTCAGAAATCCGAACCAGTCCATATTAGTCATACATTTTCCAGACAACGTGGTGGAATCCAGATCTATCATTCTAGTCATCAGGCTTGTGACTGAGACAGACGGCTGTGACTAAATTATTACATGAGCTGAAGTCGTAATTCAAGTGTCCCTTTCTCTCGTGTTTTCTTCCAACTGTTGTTATCAAGTAGAGGCCCTGACTGTTTCTGGGAACTGGGGGTCTGAACACGGTTGATTTCAATCCCTGCTTCAATCTGTATAGAGTGGCAATCAGAGATTTAATAATTTGACTAGGTGACAGCCCTGATATATTTTGGCCTCTGTTGTGGATGGGGCTATACACAACTTCTTCGTCGTCTTCTTCTTCTTCTTCTTCTTCTTCTTCTTCTTTTAGTCCTCCTCCTCCTCTTCCTCTCTCCTCCTCCTCCTCCTCCTCCTCCTCTTCTTCTTCTTCTTCTTCTTCATCTTCTTCTTTTTCTTCTTCTTTTTCTTCTTCTTTTTCTTCTTCTTCTTTTCTTCTTCTTTTCTTCTTCTTCTTCTTCTTCTTCTTTTCTTCTTCGACTACTTCTACTACTACTACTACTACCACTACTACTACTACTACTCTACTACTACCACCACCACCACCACCACTACCACTACCACTACTACTACTACTCTTCCTCTTCTTCTTCCTCATCTTCTTCCTCTTCTACTTCTTCTTCTTCTTGTTTTTCTGCTTCTGTTTCTTCTTTTTCTCTTTCCCTTCTTCGTTTGTTTTCCTCTCTTTGCGTCTTTATTTCTTCTCGTCTTTCTTTCTTTCATATTTTCTCCTTCAGTCCTAGCTTCTCCATTTTCGCCATCGTCTTCTTTTCCACCTCTCTCTCCCTTTTCCCTCTCCCCGTCTCACCCCCCTTCCCCTTCTCTCTCTCTCTCTCTCTCTCTCTCTCTCTCTCTCTCTCTCTCTCTCTCTCTCTCTCTCTCTCTCTCTTCTCTCTCTCTTTCTTTTTTTCTCTCTCCCTCTCTCTCTCTCCCCCTCCCACACCCCCCATCTTTTTTCTTTTTCTTTTTTTTAAAGAAAGCCTGCGTGCCATTGTCGTCATCAAGTTTCAATTAAAGGGTGTTAGTCAGGGTGGGCTGTCCTCCCCATTGTTATCCAATCACCACACTTCATTCAGGATGACTTTTCCTCTCCACTAACTCCCCCGCCACTACATCCCTGAAAAATCAACCCTCCCCATTCCTCCACACCCTGCTACTGCCCACCATCCCCCTTCCCTCCCCCTTCCCTTTTCACCTGCTGTCTAGACCAGTTCCTCTCCCCCCTCCTCCCCTTCCCCCCTCTGCTGTGTACTCCCCTCCCCCCTTTCCCAAACTTACGCAAGGTGTGGGGAAGACAGGGGTACCTGTCCATCTTAGCCTCCCCACAGGTGAGACAGAGGACTACTTCAAAGAGGGGGCTGCTGTCCTTTTAAAGTCTGATGGCTTTGGTGGTGGTCTGTACTGTGTGTTGTGTCTGTCTGTGTCTCTTGGTCTCTGTCTGGCTGGCTGGCTGGCTGGCTTTATTTGGGTTTGTGTAGTGTATGTGTGTGTGTGAGTGTGTGTTCAAAGAATAGATTGACAGTGCTGCTTTTTTTTAAAATATGGTCTGTACTGTGTGTTTTGTTTGTTTCATGTTGGTCTCTGGCTGGTTGGCTTGATCTATTTATTTATTTTACTCTTTTATATCGAGGATAATGGAACAAGCACTGGTTTGATCTGGTTTGTGTGTCTGTGTCTGTCTGTCTTTCAAGTGTGTGTGTGAGTGTGTCTTTCTGTTTGTCTCTCAAGTGTGTGTGTTTGTGTGTTTAAAAAATAGATTGATGGTACTGTGCTTTATGCTTGTTTAATATGTTTGGGTTTTTTCTCTGGTGTTTCTACAAGTATTGTGGGGGTTTTCTCTTTTGTTTTCGGGCTTTTTTCATGCTGGGGGGGGGGGGGGGGGGGGGGGCTCTTTTTCTCTTCCAATCCCCACCCCCTCCCTCATGTTTTACAGATTGTTTTGTGGCATGTCTGTTTATAAGAACAGATTGTAAAACTAGACTGGACCTAAAGATCCTTGCGTATTATAGATCGTTCATTCATTCCATGGACTCAATAGCCGAGTGGTTAAGACTTCCGACTTCAGTCCCATGGGCCCTTGAAGACCTGGGTTCGAATCTCGGCTGCGTCTGGTAAATTAAGGTCGGTGATTTGTACGATCTCCCAGGTCATTTGTAAGTGCAGACCTGCCAGCGCCTTAATTCCCTTTGTGTTTATATGCATATGCAGAAGATCAGTGCACGTTAGAGATACCGTAACTCATGTCAGCGTTCGGTGGGTTCCGGAAACACGAGCATACCCAGCATACATCCCCGATGCCGACATGCGGCTACCTTCATGGTGGGCTAAAATGGTCGCATACGCAAAATTTCACCATTGGTGAGCATGTACTTCTAGTCGAGGAACGAAACGAAAAATCATTCAGTAAAGTTTTGATTGTTGAGACAGATGCTTTGATGCAAGGACATAATTATTGCACAACCAATTATGGCCTAAAATCGACATGCTTGCGTATTATATACCCTTCCTTCCTTCACTCACTCATTCTGTCTGTCTGTTCACTCTCTGTCTGTCTGTCTGTCTCTCCTCTCTCTTCTCTCTCTTCTCTCTCTCTTCTCTCTCTCTCTCTCTCTCTGTGTGTGTGTGTTGTGTTTTGTTGTTGTTCTTCTCGTCTTCCTCTTCGTTCTTCTTTTCTGTATGTTGTCTGTCCATCTGCCCGTCTATCTATCTGCCCGCTGTCTGTCTCTCTGTCCACCTGTCCATAAGTCTGTCCATCTATCTGTCCGTCTGTCTGTCCTTATGTCGGTCTGTCTGTCTTCCTGCCCCCCCCCCCCCCTTCCCCCTCCTTTGTGCTGTGTCTTTCCCTTCCGGAGTCAGGTCAGGTGAATGGGGAAAGTGTCATTGAGAGGTGGGCAAGGTAAACACAGGTCACTGCTCTGCCTGCCTGTGTGTGTGTCTGCAGTGTGTCTGTGTCCATGTGTGTGTGTGAGGGGAGGGGAGGGAGGGAGTGTGTGAGGGAGGTGTGTGTGAGTGTGGGTGTGTGTGCGTGTTTGTCAGTAAGTGCGTGTGTTTGTATGTCTCTGTCTAGACGTCTGTCAGTGTGTGTGTGTGTGTGTGTGTGTGTTTGTGTGTGTTAGGGACTGTAGAAGGTGCGTGTGTCTGTGTTGTGCGTGTGTGTGTGTCAGTCTTTGTGTGCATGTGTCTGTGCGGGCGTGCGTGCGTGCGCGTGTGTGTGCGTGCGCGCGCGCGTGTGTGTGTGTGTGTGTGTTAGGGACGGTAGAGTGTGTGTCTGTGTTGTACATGTGAGTGTGTGCGAGTGTTGAGGAGAGTAGATGGTGCGCGCGCGCGTGTCTGTATGTGTGTGCGTGTCTGTGTGCACGCGCGCGCACGACGATAATAATTATAAACTCGAAGTTTAATCTCAGCAGTTTATCATTTTTGCTGACAAACTGTTCGTCAGTAATGCGGAAGAGAATGACTGGTGACAGAAAAGTCAACAGTACTCCTGATTTCTCCTCCACTGCTACTGATTACTCCTCGCCAAAGAAGGCTCTGCAATGCTGGGTCTGTTTGCTTTGTTGATCGATCTGGCTTCTTCCTGTCTGGGCTCTTTCTGTCTTGTGTGTGAATCGTGTATGGTGTGAGGCAGAGAGTTTATATGTTTCATAAGTGAGCTGGTTTTAAGTCTATAGTGGATAAGAAGTTTTTGTGCAGAGTAGGTGTTTTCAAACACTTCTCCGTCAAGGCAGCCGTATATACATCAGCGGATGTAGGGGATGGTATAGTAACATCGACACACAAAAATGTTTAAATAATGCACATCTGCTGTTGTTGTTGTGCGTTGCCCAGCTTTACACCCTGGGGGTCACCCAGAACATGCACTCTGACTCTCTCATCCCACCTGGGAATCACTGTGAGACAGGAAGTACACCGGATGAGAAGTTTGCGTGTATGACTCTTTTCAAGCACCTCGCCATATAGGCAGCCATATTCCGACTTCTGATGATTTTTTTCTCCTTTAACAAAGGAGAGTGCGGGTTGTTATGTTAAGAGCTTGTCATGGCTGAAGGCAATCTCATCACAACATTTTACAACATAACAACGTTTTAGTGTAGGCCTTGGCAATTAATTAGCTGACATCAATAACTGGCACGGCTTTGGCCTGGGCCAAAATGCACATCTGAGACCTTAAGTGTACTCTGGATCAGATGTTAGTGTGTACGACTATTTTCCAAGTTCTTTATTCGCCTATATAGCCATACTCCGACTTCAGACGGTGTAGAAAGGTGAAATAACATTGAGAAGGGGAAAAAACACCACAAAAACAATGCCAGTGCAAAATATCTCGTCCCACTGGAGCGGGTCACAGATACTGCAGAAACTTAATCCACAGAAAGTGACAAGTTGGCATCCATAAAACAGAAGGCTTAATCCTCAGTACTTAAGCCTACAGCCATATCACGTTTGTCTCTCGCTGACATCAAAACCGCTTAAAAAGCTCCTTGAAACGTATCGCAGGATACAGCGCAAAGTGTTGGAGGGGTGGGTGATGCGGTGCGTGGGTGGGAGGTCTTTTGGAGGTACGTGGTGGCATTGAGGTTCCTCATCAGGTGTGGCTGATGGGATAATTATGGTCGCTGAATGTGACTGTGTGTGTAGGTCATTTGAAGTCAGGGTTCTGATGGGTCGTCATTCTGTACGTGCGCGCCATTAAGCTGATGGGTTGGGGTGGTTTTTCTTACGGGTGAAGGGGTAAGCCATGGGTCCAGCCACCCCTTCATTTTACGGGAGCTGTCACGTCAGTGGGAGGGGGGGGGGGGGGGGGGGTGGCGTTGGTAACATCTTTTCAGAAGTATAACTTTATTCTTTAAAATGGTCTTCTTCTGCGTTCCCTAGCTAGGCAAAATTTTTAATCCTATCTGGGCTTTCCCGTGGGGATGCCGGGGGTCTGTCAGTATAAATAGTATCCCCACCTTCTAGAAATGTTGTGCTAGGAATTCCCTCTTTTCTATCACTCTCTTTGTTTCTGCCTTGTTCCTTTTTGTTCCTGTCATTTCCTTCTTGTTTGTTTTCTGCCTTCTTGGTCCATCCTCCTGCCCTTTTTCTTCCAGAAAGACTTAAAAGAATTCAGTTCTCTCCCTTGCCGAAGTTGGATGCGTCGGGTCTGACTTGTCAGACGCTTAACGGCAGTGCAACGCATTTTCGCTCATATGACAGACATCTATAGTTGCGGTCTGAGCGTTTGACGAAGAAAAAGAAGAATCAGGTCTAGATGGTAAAGTCTGTCGCAGTGACCCTGCCGGTCCCCACAGGTTTTTCCTGTCAGAGTTCTACTGGGCTGGGCCACGTCTGGTGCCTCAGAGTGTTGAAGGTAGAACAGGACTGCAGGATATGAGGGGGGTTGTGGGCCTGTGTCTATTTACCCCACACTCGGGTGGCGTCCCAAGAAAAAAAACACCACTATGATTCTCGTGGGAATCACTTTACGAGTCCGCCCCCGTGAGGTTCCCGGGGCATGCTTGCAAAGCGAACATTGCAAGAATAGGGCCTCTGCCATCCAACCAGGCATGTCGTAAAAGGCGACTAAGGTGGACAAGGGAGCTGAAGTCAGAGGTGATGGGCCTAGCGGCGCTCCCGAGACAACCACATCACCATGCAACTATCGCCATAATGACACTTCGAGATCAGATTAACAGGAATGGTGCTCGCCCTGTGGGGATCCGCCAGGCAGGTGCAGTGCCGGGCTCCGCGCCTCAACGGAGTCCACCCAAGCGACTGGAGGTCCCTTCATCGTCCTGTGGAGCCAGGGGACGGGGAGGACATGCGACTGGCCGCAAGCCAAGCTCGCCACATCCTGCAGGACTGCAGGGCCTTCAGGCAGCTGAGAGAGAAAATGTGGCCGAACCCATTACCCCTAGAAGAAAAACTGTACGGGCCGGTGGATGCCCTACAGACGACTGCTACATTCCTTAGGCGAACCGGTCTCTTGGTGTAAAACAATAAGGCATCGAAAAGAAGAAGAAGACTTTACGAGTCCTACGAGCTTCGAACCCAGGAATGCACTGCACTAACCACCTTGCCACTGAGGGTGGTTTCCATTACAAAGTCTGTGGCCCTTAAGCCGCCTTTACCTACCTACCTACCTACCCCACCGAGAGAGAGCCATAAAAAAGACAACTGCACCTTCCAGCATTACAGTCAGTCATCACTTGTTTGTCACAGCGAGGTCTTCACGACTACACACACCTCCCTCCTGCAGCCAGATCCCCTTTCCCTGACTAAATCCCCCCAGGGAGGGCTGCCCAGACACTGTAGACATCTGTGTTGCGCTCGCTCTCTCTCTCTCTCTCTCTCTCTCTCTCTCTCTCTCTCACTCTCTCTCTCTCATCACTATCTCTCTCACTCTGTATATCTTGGTTTCTTAAGTCATATTTTTTGGAACTGATTTTTTTTATTGTGGTAGTTGTGGGTATACATCAACACTTTGGTTTTTTTGTGTTACTTATTTTTCTCACTAAAATACTAAGACGTTTGGCAACCCCCCTTCATGTATGGGCCAATGGCCTTTTTGTAAATAAATCTTTCGAGTTCGAGTTCTCTCTCTGTCTCTGGGTGACCTACCTGCAGTGGAGTCTCCAGTGTCCGGGTGTCTCTGCCAGGCAACCAGATCTCCCTGAAGCCTCATTGTAGCTGTGTCTGGTTTCTCCCCCAGTCTCTGCAAGTCACTGACCTCATCTCTCCCCGCCTCGGGTAGCCTAGCCAGGCTGGGCGGGCTGAGACTGGCTTCTGTTCAGCTTACCTGCATGACATTTTTGTCCTGGCTGTCTGTCTCTGTCTGTCTGTCTGTCCAGCCTGTCCTGCCTGCCTGCCTGTCTGGTCTGTCTCTGCCTGCCTGTCCTATCTGCCTGCCTGTCCTATCTGTCTGGTCCTGTCTGTCTGTCTGCCTGCCTGCCTGTCTATCATATCTATCTCTCTGTGTGTCTGTCGGTCTGTCCGTCCTATCTGTCTGTCTGCTGGGACAGAGTAATGTCACGTGGGGGACGACTTGTTGCTGTTTCGTCAGCTGGAGTATCGTTTTGTGACAGAGTAACTGGAAGAAAGACCAGAATCAGTTACAGAGACTTGGTTTAAACAGAATGGTTGTCTTCAGTTGCGATGATTTCCATCAAGGAAAAGAACGTCGAGGATTTACCAAGACCGATTTCAGCCACGGAAAGAAGAGAATGTAGATGGATTTTCTTGTTTGAGAAATTGAAAAAAATAGATGCATGATGATGAGGATTACTTGTACAGAGATCAAGAGATCTTCAGAGGAAGATCCTGTCAGGGAAAGCAGACTGACTGAACCACACACACATCCAGAGATATTGCACATGCTTCTCATAACATTAGACATGACACAAGACGACTACATGCCAAACATACAAGAGTTTCATACTACTACTAATAATAAATGGAATTTAGATAGCGCTATATCTTACAAAAAGAAATCAAAGCGCTTGCATTCAACACACCCATACATACAACCAATAACAATTAACAGAGTTAACAAATTCAAATGTACACACACACACACATACACACACACACACACACACACACACACACACACACACACACACGCGCGCGCGCGCGCGCGATAAGATTATAAACTTTGGCAGAGTGATAGGATTTTGGCTGTTTTAGGCAGGGATAGATTTGAGATGAAACAAGAGGGGGAAACCCCGTTTGAAGGGTAAAAGCAAACGAATCTTAAGCTCAAGTTTAAATGTATGTAGATCCCCAAAGTCAGATTGCGGCTACATTAAGGATGGGGAAAAACGGTCGCATACGCAAAACATCCACCCTTGGTAAACAAACCTCCGAGCTTTAGCCGAGGAACAAAGTAAATGCGTGTAGGCCTGTTTTCCTTACTGTTGTGGGTAAAACAACTTCCACGGTTGTAGACGGTCCAGCCTGGAGAAAACTGTCCACCAACATGTACCTCCTGTCTCACTGACACACTGTGGAGACCAAGGGAGTGATGAGGAGGAGGACGACGACGACGATGACGACGACGATGATGATGATCATGGAGATGAGATGTCACCTTAAATAATTTTTTCTTTGGATTATGTTCGACTACCTTTTAATTCTTTCTTTCTTTTTCTTCTTTTTTTTTTTTGGACGGGGATTGTATTGACTTTACATTGCACAACTTCTTCCTTCTGTTCACATGATGAGAATTAATTATGATCGTTATTGACTGTGGGAATGATTGGGCATTCAAAGGTTCAGCTTTCTTTTTTATGTTAGACAAAAAATATCTTTGTTTGTGTGTAGTTTTGTTGATTCGTCTTTAATGCCATTTTCAAAATCGAACACAGGCATATATCCATTACCACCAAAGGTGACTGTATTCCATCCAACTTCACTGCTGTTGATGTTGATGATGCGCTCTCTCTCTCTCTCCCTCCTCTCTCTCCCTCTCTCTCCCTCTCCCTCTCTCCTCCCCCCCCCCCCCCTCCCTCCAAATCTGAATGTGGAAATATAAAACTGACTTTGACCTCTCTCTCTCCCTCCCTCTCTCTCTCTCTCCCTATATCTCTCTCTCTCCCTATCTCTCTCTCTCTCTCCCTCTCTCCCTATCTTTCTCTCTCTCTCTCCCTCTCTCTCCCTATCTTTCCCCTCTCTCTCTCCCTCTCTCCCCCTATCTTCTCTCTCCCCCTCTCTCTCTCCCCTCCCCCCCTCTCCCTCCAAATCTGAATGTGGAAATATAAAATTGACTTTGACCTCTCTCTCTCCTTCTCTCCTCTCTCCTCCTTCCCTCTTTCTCCCCTCCCCCCCCCCCCCCCTCTCCCTCCAAATCTGAATGTGGAAATATAAAATTGACTTTGACCTCTCTCTCTCCTCCTCTCTCTCTCTCTCTCTCTCTCTCTCTCTCTCTCTCTCTCTCCTCTCTCTCTCTCTCTCTCCTTCTCTCTCTCCTCCTCTCTCTCCTCTCTTAATGTGAAATATAAAATACTTTGACCTCCCCTCTCTCTCTCCTCTCTCTCTCTCTCTCTCTCTTCTCTCTCTCTCCTCTCTCTCCTCCTCCTCATCTCTTTCTTTTCTGTCCTCTCCTCCTCTCCTGCTCCTCTCTCATCTGAATGTGGAAATATAAAATTGACTTTGACCTCTCTCTCTCCCTCCCTCTCTCTCTCTCTCCTTCTCTCTCTCTCTCTCCTATCTCTCTCTCTCTCTCTCTCTCTCTCTCTCCTCCTCCCTCTCTCTCCCTATCTCTCTCCTCTCTTCTGAATGTGAATATAAAAATTGACTTTACTCTCTCTCTCCTCCCTCTCCTCTCTCCCTCTCCTCTCTCTTCCTCTCTTCCTCCTCTTGAATGTGGAAATATAAAATTGACTTTGACCTCTCTCTCTCTCTCCCTCCCTCCCTCCTCTCTCTCTCTCTCTTTCTAACTTCTCCTTCTCTCTCTCCTCCTCTCTCCCTCTCTCCCTCTCTCCCTCTATCCTCCCCCCTCTCTCCTGTTCTTAAATGTGAATATAAAAATTACTTTGTACCTCATCTCCTCCCCTCTCTCTCCCTCTCTCCTCTCTTCTCTCCTCCCGCCGTCTTTCTCCTCGTGAATGTGGAAATATAAAATTGATTTGATCTCTTCTCTCTCTCATCTTCTTCTCTCTCTCCCCTCTCTCTATCTCTCTCTCTCTCACATCTCTCTCCTCTCCTCCCATCCAAATCTGATGTGGAAATAAAAATTGACTTTGACCTTCTCTCTCTCCCCCCTCTCCCCTCTCTCCTCTCCCCTCTCTCTCTCCCTCTCTGTCTCTCCGGTTCTTGTTCTCTTTTCGTTTCGTTCTCTTTCTTCTTTCCTATCGATCAATTCGACACAAATTTACTGTCTGCTTATCCCTAAAGACATGAAACGGGAATGATAAAAGATAACAGGGTTACAAAGAAAAAGGTTAGTTGCTTTTTGCTATTGTTGTTTGTTGTTGTTACTTTTATTATCAACATCAGTACTGACTCCACTCCACCAAAAAGTCCTTCGGATGAGATTATAAACTAAGGCCCCGTGTGCAAACACACGCAGAACATCTTGCGCACACATGTTAAAAACCCGTTCCGCCTTTCGGAAGAACAGACCATTGCATGCCGGTAGGAACAGATGACAACATTTCTAAAAACGCACGCCCACTGGTGTCAAGTTTAGACACCATCCCCGAAGTCGGAATGCGGCTACCTTAATGGTGGGTAAAAACGGTCACATACGCAAATATTTAGACACCACCGTTGAAGTCGGAATGTGGATGCCTTAAAGGTGGGTTTAAAAAAAAAAAAAAAACACCGGTTACATACGCAAATGTTTATACACCATCCCTGAAGTCGGAATGCGGCTACCTTAATGGTGGGTAAAAACGGTCACATAAGCAAAATCTCACAGTTAGGAGAACCTCGGAGCTCTAGCCGAGGAACGGGAAAAGAAAAAAGAAAAAAAAGATGTGGAGGAGGGGGGGGGGGGGGGGGGGGGGTACATTGAAGGGACTAAAGACAAAGAAAGGCAGAACAAATCAGGAAGGAAAAGTGAGGAGAGGAAAACCGCCTTGGTCACGCACGGAGCAGCAGCAGACACAATAGTGTGCAAATTGCTGGATTTCATGCCGTCACCTTTCTGTTGTCGGGGTGTTTGTGGTTTTTTTAACGTCACGTCACGTCACAGTTGCCAAGGTCGCAGACAAAGAATTCTAGGGTGGCATTGCGCCACTCGTGACACATTCAGTGACTCGAGTTTTTACAGCTGAGAGGAAAAAGGGGGAAAAACATGGGATTTTTTCTTCTATCTGTAGTGAGATAGATAGATAGATAGACAGACAGACACAGACAGATAGATAGATAGATATAGAGATAGATAGATAGGTAGGTAGGTAGGTAGGTAGGTAGATAGATAGATAATAAAGGGACATTACTACCACGGGCACAGAGAAAACTCTGCTCGTTAATGTCTGTGGTCTCTTACAGACTGAAACTCCCACCCTCCCTGAATTGTCCGTTTTCTGGAAGAAGAGGAGATGTCTTGTTTGCTATGATGTAGTTAGCGTTCTTGTCTGTCATGTTGCCCCCCCCCCCCCCCCCCCACCACCCCCACTCAAGCCTGTTTCCTTCTTACCGTTTCAAAAATTAACTCGCCTTCCCTTCGTCCACTTTCTCCTCAATTTTTCTTCAGCTTCTCAAAAACAAAACCGGTTAATAATGAACATGGTTTATTGCCATAACTTTTCACAGCCTATTTTGGTATGTACTGTGAAGAAAGAATTCAACACTTCACAATTTGGTTGACATGGAAACCGATACAAACAGCCTGTTTTGTCAGTTATTTGAGATATGTCACTTAATTCAACATACATAGGTTATAACGCACGCAGAACATCTTGCGCACACGTTAAATCCTGTTCCGCGTTTCGGAAGAGTAGGCCATTGTGTGCCGGTGGAAACAGATGACAAAATTTACAAAATCGCATACACACGGGGACTGGATGTAAAAAAGCACATGAGTGCTTATTCCATTATCCTCGATATAAAAGAATAAATAAATAAGGTAAAGGTGTTCCCGTAACCTATGCGGTCATTAGGTAGCGAGATATCGAGAGACCTTAGCTTCTCGAGGGGCCAGGGTATTGAGGGCAGCGCCCATCTCCTCTCCCTCGCTGCTTTACCTCCCCTGACCCTAAAGGGGACAGGTACCCATTGGCAGCTGGATGAACTGGGGAACTGTACTGAAGCCAAGGCTCGCAAACGGTAACCCATCCACTCAGTAACTACGTTCAGTGATGCTTAACCTTAAGTTTGGAAAAAGTGAGTGCTCTGACCACTGAGCTATCCCGTCCCTAACAAGGGTTATAGCTAAGGTATAACAGTTGTTCATTCATTATCCATGGTTGTTGATCAAAGCTTGTATGGTGGCTGGGTTGATTCTGAACACGAAATATATACAGTCGTTTCCACCAGCGATTGTCCATATGGGGACATCGTTGTTGGCCAGCAGGGCATTCAGGGTCGTCCCCACAACTGCTGGGAGTCCGGTCACTGGCTTGAAGATGCTTTTGAAGGGAAAGTTTACTGCAGCTGTCTCTCAAAGGCGTTATATTTCGTGGCGTCACATCACGTCACGTTACGTGACTCCCTTCTCCAGGACAGGGCCTGTTTGTATCTGTGGCAGAGAGAGAGAAAGGTGCAGGTTCAGACTGTGGAAAAGGCTGGATGGTGATGTAGGTTTGTTGTGAGTTTATGTGTGTAGTTGTAGACCAGGGTGTTCTCGCTGGAGCTACAACCCTGCCTCCAAAACAGCAGTGGAAAAAGTAGTCGTGTAAGTAGTCGTAGTA
This sequence comes from Rapana venosa, assembly GCA_028751875.1. Classification (NCBI taxonomy): domain Eukaryota; kingdom Metazoa; phylum Mollusca; class Gastropoda; order Neogastropoda; family Muricidae; genus Rapana; species Rapana venosa. The sequence continues at coordinate 22,253,496 of CM054145.1, forward strand.
CTAGTAGTAGTAGCAGTAGTAGCAACAGCAGCAGCAGCAGTAGTAGTGGTAGTAGCAGAAGTAGTAGTCGTGTAAGTAGTAGTAGTAGTCGTAGTAGTAGTAGTCGTGTAAGTAGTCGTAGTAGCAGTAGTAGTAGTAGTCGTAGTCGTAGTAGCAGTACTAGTAGTCGTAGTAGTAGTCGTGTAAGTGGTCGTAGTACTAGTAGTAGTAGAAGTAGTAGTAGCAGTAGAAGCAGCAGTAGAAGTAGTAGCAGAAGTAGTAGCAGCAGAAGTAGTAGTAGTGTAAGTAGTCGTAGTAGCAGTAGTAGTAGTCGTGTAAGTAGTAGTAGCAGTAGTAGTAGGCGTGTAAGTAGTCGTAGTAGCAGTAGTAGTGTAAGTAGTCGTAGTAGCAGTAGTAGTAGTAGTCGTGTAAGTAGTCGTAGTAGCAGTAGTAGTAGTCGTGTAAGTAGTAGTAGTAGTAGTAGTGTAAGTAGTCGTAGTAGCAGTAGTAGTAGAAGTGGTGTAAGTAGTCGTAGTAGCAGTAGTAGTAGTCATGTAAATAGTCGTAGTAGCAGCAGTAGTCGTCGTCGTCGTCGTGTCAGTAGTAGTCGTAGTCGTAGTAGTAGTTGTAGTTGTAGTAGTAGTTGTAGTAGTACGGATGGTAGGAGTAGTAGTAGTCGTGTGAGTAGTCGAAGAAGTAGTAGTACATGTAAGTAGTAGTAGTAGTAGTAGTAGTAGTAGTAGTAGTAGTAGTAGTAGTAGTAGTAGTAGTAGTAGTAGTGGTGGTGGTGGTGGTGGTGGTGGTGGTGGTGGTGGTGGTGGTGGTGGTGGTAGCAGTAGTACTAGTAGTTTTAGTAGAAGTGATAGAAACAGCAGCAGCAGTAGTAGGTAATACTGGCAGTAAAAGTAGCCATAGAAGAAGTCGCGAAAAGTAGTAGTAGCAGCAACAACAGCTGCAGTAGTGATGGTGGTAGTAGCAGCAACAGTATTAGCAACAGTAGCAGCTGTAGTAGTAGCAAAAATTTGTGGCAAAATTGTGGGCTGTGAGCAAATGAAACTGAATGACTTGTATGAATGCCGTGTGAGAGACGGAGCTAGACAGATTGTGAGTGATGACACACATGTGCTTGCAAAATATTTTGAACTCCTGCCTTCTCAAAAGCGCTACAGAGTACCCAAGTCTAGAACCCTGCGATTTAAAAAATAGTTTTATTCCAACCTCAATTCTGCTAATTAATAAATGTATGAGAATAAATCTGAATTGAACTAAAGCCCAGGACACAGAGAGAGAGAGAGAGACTAAAGGCTACCTTTTATTAGTGTAAACTGTGTTCAGTTTCTAATAGAATAGAGTATTAACTTCACTGATATTTGTCTTATCATACATGTTATACAAATGATTTTTTTTTCTTTAAATACGTGCGCGTGTTTTTTTTTAGACTGTTCAATATCTTAAAAGAACATAGTATTAAATTAATTAATATTTGTCTTATACAACATGTTATAACAATTTGACTTATATTATTAAAATGCGTGAGCATAGGTACGAATGTTTACAATGTGCGAGCGTGCGTGCGCGTGCGCGAGTGACTGTGAATGTGCGGACGTACGGGTTTACTTGTGGGCACATGAGTAAAGTGATTTTTTTTGGGGTGGGTTTGTGGCTGGCTGAGATATTTCTGATTTGTGGATGCATGTTATCTCATGATGGGTGCGTGCTGATGTTGGACAGTGTGTGTGTGTGTTTTAAATATTATGTTTAAATGTTTATTGTTTTTATGTATGGCGAGTAACCCGCCGGAATTTCTCTGTCTTTGAGATAATAAAGCTTTTGAATTTGAATTTGAGTAGTAGTAGAAGTAGTAGTAGTAGTAGTAGTAGTTAGTAGTAGTAGTAGTAGTAGTAGTAGTAGTAGTAGTAGTAGTAGTAGTAGTAGTAGTAGAAATAGTAGTTGTAATCGCAGCAACAACAACAGTAGCAGCAACAGTAGTAATAGTAGCATCAGCAGCAACAGTAGTAGTAATAGTAGCAGCAGCAACAACAACTGCAGTACATGTAGTAGTAGTAATAGGAGAAGATGATACTGATGATGAAAGGCACATCACAAAACACCTTATGTTTTCATTTTCTATTCAACATAGTGGTTATGTTCATAGGAAACCCCAGGGGCATGTTTGAGAGTGTGGGTGGGTGGGTGCATGCATTAGGAGGTGAAGGAGGAGGGGGAAGATTGCCATTACCACGCTCTGTGTGTGTGCGCGCGCGCGAAATATCAACTCAAGCCAAATTGTTATTTCCAGGCGGTACATTGAATAACCAGTATATATTTTTCATTTTCAGAATGTGAGTGTGAGCGCGCGCATGAGTGTGTGTGAAATAATAATTATAATGATGATGATAATAATAATGTATGGGATTTATATAGCGCTGAATCTTGTAAAGTAAACAAATCAAAGCGCTTGCATTCAAATCATTCACACGCATGCAACTGTTCACAAATATCAAGATAAACAAATATCAAATTTATACACACAACACACTTAGGTGGGGGGGTGGAAGTGGAGTGGATTGAAAAGTAGGAACAGATAACAGGGGAAGAGCTCAAGTAGAGTTTAAGTGCGTTTTCAGGCTGGATTTGAAAGAATCAAATGAAGGCTTTAAGCGAAGTGGAAGAGGGAGGTCGTTCCATGTGGAGGGACCGGAAACAGAGAAAGAGCGACGGCCAACAGTGGTTTGTTTAAATCTGGGTGATCGAAAGCACAACGTATCTACAGCTGAACGAAGAGAAGGGGATGGAGTGTACAGGTGAAGACAGTTACAGAGATAAGAGGGTGCAGATTTGTGGAGACATTTGAAACAAAGGGTATTAATCTTATACTTTATTCTTTGTGAGACAGGCAGCGAGTGAAGAGATTGCAAAAGAGGAGTGATATGTTCAGATTGTTTCTTTCTAAGGACTAGTTGAGCTGCAGAGTTTTGTATGCGTGGAAGGGAGTGGAAAGATGATGCCTGCAAACCAGTCAAGAGAGAATTACAGTAGTCCAGACTAGAAAGAATGAGAGATGTGACAAGTTTGGATGTTACGTCAGCAGACAGATACTTGCGAATTGCACTTATGCGCCATAGTTGAAAGTAGCAAGACTGGCAGGTCTGGGTGATAAATTTTTTCATAGCGAGTGTGTTGTCAAGAACCACACCTAGATATTTCACAGAGCTGGACAAAGGAACTGACTGACGTATTGCTGAATTCCACTGAAGTCTTTGTGATGGAGGAAAGTTTATGTTTGGTCCCCATGAGCATGGCTTCCGTTTTATCGGCATTTAGCTGTAACTTATTTTGAGTCATCCAGTTTTTAATGTCTAGAAGGCAGTGGCCCATGTTTGTTAGGAGGGAAGGCAGGTTTTCAAGGGTATTGCTACATTGAAGCTGAGTGTCATCGGCAGAGAAATGATGATCAATATGATGGTGGTTTATTATGTGTGAGAGTTGAGCAGTGTAGAGAGTGAAGAGAACAGGACCCAGAACTGATCCATGTGGGACTCCACATTCCAGTTTGACATGTTTTGATTGAATTTTGCTGACAATAATTTTCTGGTATCGGTTTGTGAGGTATGAACTAAACCAGGTGAGGGCAGTGCCAATAATATCAAACATATTCTGGAGGCGAGAAAGAAGAATTGGGTGATCTATAGCGTCAAAGGCAGCAGATAGGTCGAGAAGGGAGATTTTCCCTGCATCAGCAGCGAGTAGAAGTGTATCTAAAATGTGGACTAGGGTGGTTTCGGTGCTGTGGTTAGCGCGATAGGCAGATTGAAAAGGGGAAAGGAGATTATTGGAATGAAGGTGGTTGTTGAGTTGTTTTAGAACAACTTTTTCAAGTACTTTGGAGATGAAAGATAAGTTAGAGACAGGTCTGTAATTCTTTAGAATGTTGGGACCAAGGTCGTGCTTTTTTAGTAGAGGTGTGACTATTGCGGTTTTGAGAACTGATGGAAAACTGTCCTGACAGAAGAGAGGAGTTTACTATTTCGGTGACAGAGGGTACATAACAAGTTGTGGAAGGCATTGTGAGAAGACAGGAGCAGGTATGGGATCAAGATCGCATGATTTAATCGACAGACAGGCAAACAGAGAGACAGACAGAGCGCACTTTTATTAATGGAGTTCATGTGCACGTCCTCCTCTGCGTATACAAAGCTGGATGGGTATTGTGTAGCGTACCTTAGCACGCCAACGTGTATGCATATGAGTCCCTGTGTTCACAGTTACAAGTTCCTTTCTTGCCTCTGTGGTTGGTTACCTGCGTGTCTGTTGGAGTGTCTCTCTGCTCTGTGCGTTTCAACGATCCTCCGTGGTGTCGTTCTGCACTTTTGCACTTCTATCAGATTTAGCCACACAAAAAATGCAACAACAAAAACACAACCATGAACTCAAGCTCACGAACAAACAAAACCGTCACCATACACCCACACCAGCACACACACCCTCTCTCTCTCTCTCTCTCTTCTCCTCCTCTCTCTCTCTCTTCACTCTCTGTCTTCCCCTCCTCTTCTTACACACACAAACACAACAACACAACACACAACAAAACCACTCTCTCCTCCTCACATCTCACACACACACACACACACACCTCTCTCTCTCTCTCTCTCTCTCTCTCTCTCTCTCTCTCTCTCTTCTTAACACACACACACACACCCTCTCTCTCTCTCTCACTCACTCACATCTCACACACACACAACCACCCCCTCTCTCTCTCTCTCTCCTCTCTCTCTCTCTCTCTCTCTCTCTCCTCCTCTCTCTCTCCTCTCTCTCTCTTCACTCACATCTCTCACACACACACACACCCCTCTCTCTCTCTCTCTCTCTCACCACACACAAACACACGCACGCACGCCACACACACGCACACACACCCCACACACCACACGCACACACTTGCATTGCTGCATTCGTTTACCTTTCTCAACGAGGTCACTCCTCCCCCTCCCCTTCCTTCCCATCTCCACCATCCCCCACTTCCCTCTTCACTGTCTGTCTTCAGCCAATCACAAGCGCCGTTAGTGGGAAAAACCCCGCAGGGTGACAGGTGAAAACTATGGTGCACATTTAGCGTCATAAGTTTGCAATGTCTTATGCAAGCATGACATTCCTCTCTGTCCTGTGAAAGAAGAGAAGAGGAGAGAAAAGGGAGGGAGAAAGAGAGAGAGAGAGAGAGAAAACACCATTTGTGCAATACAACACAACAGCATTACAGAACATAGTCCAACACAAGTCAGTAACAATACAATTTTCGCCAGGTAATACAAAACACAACATAGTCTGACACAAGACTACTCGATACAATTCTGGTCAGGCAATACAACAGAATACAACTAAACCGACACAACTTCAGCAGTCTAACACAACGTTGAACAGTTCCCTCAAGCAATTCAGTGTCGGTACATTCCATTTTATTATGTACAACTCCTTTTTCGCATTCTTGATGATTTGTACGAAGGCACCAACGACTGACCTCGGTCAACATAAGCCATGTCGACCATACCATCGACCTTAGGGCGGGGTAACCTAGTGGTTAGAGCGTTGCGCTCGCGATTTGACGACCCGGGATCCAGCCCGGGTTCGAGCCACCCGTTAAGGGGATTTTGTCCCTGCAGCTAACATCAGTACTGACATCACTCCCCCCAAAAGTCCTTCGGAAGAGACTATAAACCGAGGCCCCGTGAGCGGGACCAACGCACGCAAAACATCTTGCGCACTCGTTAACCCCCCCCCCGTTTTGCCTTTCGGAAGGGTAGGCTGGTTCGCGCCCCTAAGAACGGATGACAAAAAATTTATTAAATTGGACATCAACCCAGAAGTCAGAATGCGGCTTCCTTAATGAATAGCGCGGGCAAAAACGGTCGTATGCGCAAAATCTCTCCATTGGTGAACCTCGGAGCTCTAGTCGAGGGACAAAAGTAAAACCTCATCAGCCATAGCCCCTACCTTCACCCAAGCACAGGTGAACTGACACAGGCCAAACTCACTGGTATAGGGCAGGACAGGGCAGGGCAGGGTAGGACAGGGCAGGGCAGGGTAGGACAGGGCAGGGTAGGGTAGGGCAAAGCAGGGCAGGGCAGCCTAGTGGTTAGAGCTTCAGCCGCTGGACTGATTGTCAGGACGCCAGGGGTTCCAGTCACCAACACTCAGGTGTCTGAGGGATTTTTTTTTTCCAACTCTATTCCTCTGAAAGTCTTTCGTATCAGATTGTAAATCGAGGTCCCGTGCGCGATCACACACGTATCTTGCAAACGTGTGCCAGTGCGCGTGCATGTATACATACATGTGTGCACACCCATATGCTCCCCCCCCCCCTCCCCGCGCGCGCACACACGCACATATGCACACGCACTCACGCTCACACACACACACTCACTCACGCACTCTCTCTCTCTCTCTCTCTCTCTCTCTCTCTCTCTTCTCTCTCTCTCTCTCTCCACTCTACACCCACCCACACACAACACACACACAAGAAAAATCGGGAGTATCTCCTACTTTTTGACATTATAAATTTCTCAGAGAAGCACACAGGTCACTGTCTCCTTCCTTTCTTTCTTTTTTTTTTATTCTTTCCTTTCCTTTTCTTTTCTCTCCTTCCCTGCCTGCCCCATTCCTCTCCTCCTTCTTTGCTCACAGCAAGACAATCACGTCCACCCCTCTCCCTCCTCTTTAGTCCCCCTCCCCTCCCCACCCCCTTAACATCTCCCAACCACCCTCAGCATACTAATCCACTAACTATAAAGTCTACCCCCTTTTTCACCCCACAAGCCTCCCCTCCCCTCTTTTCCAAGCTTTTTTTAATTCTTTTTTTACATATCACGTTTCGCAACATTGGTATGCGAAAGCTCAAGGTCAGGATGCTTAGGGGACTGAAAGGTCACAGTTCAGTCGGTTAACAGTTCTTTGGGGGGGTTCGATGTGTCTTAACTGACTGATCGTCCTCATAACCATCATCCCCGAAGTCGGAATGCGGCTACCTTCATGGCGGGGCAATAAACAGGCCGCACACGCAGAAAATCTTACCGTAGGTGAGCCTTGGATCTGGAAAGAAAAAAAATAATAAATAGAAAATAACCCTCTCTCTTCTTTGGGACGGGATAGCTCAGTGGTCGGAACACTCGCTTTCCCCCAGTTGGATGGGTGACTGTTTGCGCGCCTTGGCTTCAGTACAGTTTCCCCAGTTCACCCAGCTGTAAATGGGTACCTGCCCTCTTTAGGGTCAGGGAAGGTAAAGCAGCGAGGGAGAGGAGATGGGCGCCGCCCTCAATATGCTGGCCCTAGAGAAGTGAGGTCTCTGACGCCTCGCTCCCCTACGATCTTATAGGCTATGGGACTCCTTTACCTTTACCTTTTACCTTCTTTGGTAGACCGGTGGTCCAGAGGTAACGCTCCTTCCTAGAAAGCGAGAAGTGCGGGTTCGATCCCCAGTTTGAGCCCAGACTTTTCCTCCATCCACTAGACCTTGAGTGGTGGTCTGTGTGCTAGCCTTTTGGATGAGATCGATAAACCGACGTCGTCTCGTGTGCAACACGAGTTCAGTGCACTTCAAATGAACTCAGGACAACAAGAGACTCGTCCGTGGCAATATTCTGTAGGAAAAAAGTCGTTGTGATAAAGAAATAAAAGCACACACGCACGCACACACACACACACACACACACACACACACACACACACACACACACCACATACACACACACATACACACACCACAGACACACACAATACACACACCACACACACACAACACCCACATACACACACATACACACCCACAGACACACACACACACCACAGACACACACCACACACATTACACACACACACACGCACACACACACCACACACACACACACACCACACACACTTACACACACACACACACCACAGACACACAACCCACACACACACACACACACACACACACACACACACACACACACACACATCACACACCACACCACACCACACACACACAACACACACACCACACACACACACACACACACACACACACACAGAGGAAATGGGGGGAAAAAATCATGAGTGGCGCTTCCCTTGTGGCGACGCGCTCTCCCCCGGGGAGAGCAGCCCGAATTTCACGCAAGAGAAATCTGCCGTAACTAAACGTGATATGCAATACAGCGCGATTTGTCTTTTCCCATATCGATTTGAGGCATCCGTCCTGAAAGTCTCAGACCAAGTTGAACCTGGCGGAGCCCATCCTTCTCTCGAGTACAGGACGCATGCTGGGCATGCTTTGTTTTTCGTTCCTCGGCTTGTCATAGTTGGTCACTAAGAACAAGGATGTTTGAAGGAATTTGCTTTGGGGCTTTTTATCTCTGGTTGTGTGTGTGGTTGAGGTGGCTTCTCCCACAACGCGGTGACCGTCTCTGGTTGATCCTTACCGTTGACCAGGGCGTTGATACAAGGAAAGAAGGAAGGGACGTTGATTTTATACCCTGCTATGATCTGTGTATAGTTCCACAGTTTTATTCTGAGGTTTAAATTTTGTACCAGGTGACAGTTCCCATATGACCTCTGTGGTCGGCGGGGCTACAAACAAGAAGATAAGATTGGATTGGATTGGATTGGCTAGAGCTGCAAGGTTCCCCAACGGTGAGATTTTTGCGTGTGTGACCTGTGAGGTAGCCGCATTCCAACTTCGGGAATACAGTTGGGAATGAACCTACCAATTTTGCCAGGACAGTCGGGAGGAACCTCCCTGCTCTTTCCGATTTTTCAACTGTCGTGACATGCAGAAGTCCGTAAGCATACGGGTCCGACTGGTTCAGTCTCCTCCGAAAGACTTTCAGTTTGATTTTCCCGTCAAAATGGGACGAAAGAGGAAGGCCGAGAATTGAAACCCAGAACCTCGCAGTTTACTTGTTAGGAAGGTGCCACCTTCCTTCCTTTCTTGCGCGAATGTTTAATATTCTGCATGCATATAATTATATACATGTATGTATATGTGTGAAGGGAAGTAGGGCATTGGCAGGTGTGTAGTACCGTATAAGTGGACCAAGGAGATCGTAAAAGTCGTAAAAAAAAACCCCACCCTTTATTTATCAGAAACCGCTGCCGAGATTCGAACCCACAACTTCAGATACCCACGAACCCACAACTTCAGATACCCACGAACCCCCAACTTCAGATACCCACGAACCCCCAACTTCAGATACCCACGAACCCCCAACTTCAGATACCCACGAACCCCCAACTTCAGATACCCACGAACCCACAACTTCAGATACCCACGAAACCACTTCAGATACCCACGAACCCCCAACTTCAGATACCCACGAACCCCCAACTTCAGATACCCACGAACCCCCAACTTCAGATACCCACGAAACCACAACTTCAGATACCCACGAACCCACAACTTCAGATACCCACGAACCCACAACTTCAGATACCCACGAACCCACAACTTCAGATACCCCCGAAACCACAACTTCAGATACCCACGAACCCACAACTTCAGATACCCACGAACCCACAACTTCAGATACCCACGAACCCCCAACTTCAGATACCCACGAACCCCCAACTTCAGATACCCACGAACCCACAACTTCAGATACCCACGAACCCACAACTTCAGATACCCACGAACCCACAACTTCAGATACCCACGAACCCACAACTTCAGATACCCACGAACCCCCAACTTCAGATACCCACGAACCCCCAACTTCAGATACCCACGAACCCACAACTTCAGATACCCACGAACCCACAACTTCAGATACCCCCGAAACCACAACTTCAGATACCCACGAACCCACAACTTCAGATACCCACGAACCCACAACTTCAGATACCCACGAACCCACAACTTCAGATACCCCCGAAACCACTTCAGATAGAATGATGATGATGATGATGATGATGATGATGATAATACATGGAATTTATACAGCGCTATATCTTGCAAAAAAAACAAATCAAAGCCTCCAACCCACAACTTCAGATACCCTCGCGGTTGAAATGGTACGTTCTTAACCACTCAGCTACCGCGTCCATGTACCGTAACATGAATTTGGGGGGGGGATGGGGAGGGGGTGTAAATATCCTCCTTCCCTCCCTCCCTCCCTCCTCTCATTTTTTTATCTTTCTCCCTGTGTCCCCTTTTACCTCTGTGCTAACAAAGGTACAACAAGTCCATCTCTTGAGCGTTTGTTCCTGACCTTACCAACCTACCGACGCCATTTTGTTGTTGTTGTTTATATATATATGGCTGTCCGCTTAATTTTGTACATGTTAAACTAGACGTTCTTTATGTATTATTGCCTAAACAGCGGGAGGTAGGTGGCCGAAAAGGGAGGGAGGGGGGGGAGGAAAGGGGGGGGGGGGGTCTGGTGTTGATGGATATATTACTGGAGAACTTCTTGCCTTGAAAGATTTTATGTATGGCGGTTATACCTGGTTTCATGAATCGGATATATGAGCGCCACGCGCGCACGTGTGCGTGAATGCGAGCAAGTGCGCGGGCACGCACACAAACTCACAGAAAGAGAGACAGACACAGACAGACAGATAGGGAAAAAAGACAGCCAGCTAGAGACAGAGAGAGATAGAGCACGCACGCGCGCGCCCACACACACACACACACACACGCTCACACAAACACTCACACACACACACACACACACACACACACACACACACACGCTCACACAAACACTCACACACACACACACACGCTCACACAAACACTCACTCACAACACACACACACACACACACACACACACACACACACACACACACACACACACACACACACACGTGACTGTCTTGATCAGCGTCACAGAGGTAAGCGTAGTTCAAAATGGAAAAACAAAACTCACTTAATAATATGGCAATAATTTATTCCCAGAACTGTGGACATGTCATAAAGCTTGAGTTTTCAAAGCTTGTCTGTAAATCAACAGGTGATTCTTGGCCCAGGCCAAAAGCTGTGTCAGGTTATTGATGTCAGCTAATTGCCAAGGCCTACATTAAAATGTTGTTATGTTTAAAATGTTGTGTTGAGATTGCCTTCAGCCATGACAAGCTCTTAACATAACAACCTGCACTCTCCTTTATAGGAGAAAAAATCCTCTGAAGTCGGAGTATGGCTGCCTATGTGGCGAGGTACTTGAAAATAGTCATACACGCAAACTTCTCACCCGGTGTACTTCCTATCTCACGGTGATTCCCAGGTGGGATGAGTGAGTCAGAGTGCATGTTCTGGGTGACCCCCAGGGTGTAAAGCTGGGGAACGCACAACAACAACAACAACAGGTGATTAATTGCTCGCAGTGGATTGATTTTGCTTGCTGTCGTCCTCAAAATCACATCATTATGTGCACTGGACACAATTTCAAAAACTACTGCCTCTCACACAGCAAGTGTCGCTACTACATTGTTCTGAAAGAATGGAATGGGGTTTTTTTGTTTAAAAACAAAAGCAGAAATAGTAACAACTACAACAAAATATGCACTTCAGAGGGAACAACAACAGCTGCACTTTAACGGACATAAACAACGGCAACAACTGCACTTCAAATGACAAAAACAATAACAACTGCACATCAAAGGACATGCATCAACAACAACAGTAACTGCACTTCAAACATCAAAAACTGCACTTTACAGGGCAAAAACATCAACAACAACAACTACACTTTACAGGGCAAAAACAACAACTACTACACTTTACAGGGCAAAAACAACAACAACAACTACACTTTACAGGGCAAAAACAACAACTACTACACTTTACAGGGCAAAAACAACAACTACACTTTACAGGGAAAAAACATCAGCAACACCAACTGCACTTTACAGGGCACAAACATCAGCAACACCAACTGCACTTTTCACAACAACTGCACTTCAAAAGGCCAAAATAACAACAACAACTGTACTTCTAAGGACAACACCAACAACTGCACATCAAAGACCAAATCGGCTGACATTGCGTAACAACCGAAGCATGTTCAGCATGTTTGTCGTTTTTCCTTGAAAGGAAAGAATGAAGGAAGGAGAAGAAAAAATGAAAGAATGAAAGAAAGAAAGAAAGAAGTAGATTTTGTGAAAAGTAGCCGAACAAGTTAAACCAGGAGACAAACATTGAAGGAACACACTTGTCATTCTTAAGGCTCATCCCGCACTAGCTATCCTGCATTCCAGTCCTTCCTTCTCTTCCTCCCTCCCCATCCCTCTCCCTCTGTCTCTGTCTCTCTCTCTCTATGTCTGTCTCTCTCAATCTCTCTGTCTGTCTGTCTGCTCTCTCTATGTGGGAACAGATGACAGAATTTACAAAACCGAATACGCACGGGGACTAGATGTAAAAAAGCACATAAATGCTTATTCCATTATCCTTGATATAAAAGAATAAAATAAAAAATATATATGTGTCTGTTTGCTCTCTCTCTCTCTCCTCTCTCTCTCTCTCTCTCTCTCTCTCTCTCTCTTTCTCTCTTTCTCTCTTTCTCTGTCTGTCTGCTCTCTCCCCCTCTCCCTCCCCCTCTGTCTGTCTGCTCTCTCCCCTCTCCCTCCCCCCTCTCTCTACCTCTCCCTCCCCACCTCTCTTTTATCCCGCCCACAACTCCCACTCGTAATGTTGACAAAACACCTCTATGTTCCATTTTTGGTTGTTTGGTTGTTGTTTTTTAAAGAAAAGGAAAGATGGAAAGAATGTGGAGAAAGAGAAAGACAGCCAGACAGAAAAGAAACCCAAAGAAAAAAAAGACCCCAACCCCACCCAACCTCCCTCCCTATCCCTACTATCCGCCCCAGTTTATTTTTGTCTGTTTAAAAAAGAAAACAGAAGAGAGAGAGAGAGAGAGAGAGAGAGAGAGAGAGAGAGAGAGAGAGAGAGAGAGGAGGAGGAGGAGGAGGAAAAAGAAAGGAAAACAGAGGATACAGAGGATTCTTGATCAAAAGGAAAACCTGACTAAAGAAAGAAGAAGAAAAAAAAAGAAAAACTTAAAGGTAAGAAGAAAAAGAGAGAAAGAAAAAACCCCGAAAGCAAATCAAAACAGAAAGAAAGAGAGGAAGAAAGACAGAAAAGAAAACACAGAACAAGAATACAAAGATAGAAAGGAAGGAAAGAAAAGTTATTATTATTATTATTATTATTATGTATGGAATTTATATAGCGCTTTTATATAGTTCTCTCTCTCTCTCTCTCTCTCTTCTTCTCTCTTCTCTCTCTCTCTCTCTCTCTCTCTCTCTCTCTCTCTCTCTCTCTCTCTCTCTCCTCTCTCTCTCTCATCACACACACACACACATACACACACACACGCGCGCGCGCGCGCGCACTCATGACCTGTCCAGATACGTTTTTCGCTCCATTAATAGAAGGAAAAAGTTGTTATATCCAAATATTATTTAAGCTCTCGATGTACATAATAATAAGATATATTTTACAAGTACTGTTGCAGTTATCCTGAAATGAAATATTGCATTTTGACATAGCGATTTTGATGTATGTTGCAAACAATATTGATGCAGTCTAATATTTCTGTGTTTATCACGTTCCCAGCCTGTTCAAGTTAGGGTCATTGCGATCATGCTCCACAAGGAACTGCTTGTTTTTCTGGTTACCTTGAATTCGGCACGATATCAGTAGTTTTGTTTCCGCCCTCCCCCGCACTCCATGTATTGTGGCCTAAGGCCAATGTACATACTAAACATGCCCAGAGTTCTCTCTCTCTCTCTCTCTCTCTCCTCTCTCTCTCTCTCTCTCTCTCTCTCTCTCTCTCTCTCTCTCTCACTCTCTTCCACACACACTCACTCACTTTAGGGCATGGCTGAAGAAGCAGCACTGATACAGACAGCTAGACATGTTAGACCCCTCTGACGACTTTTATCAGTAGCAGCGATCTGCCCCCCCCCCCCCCCCAACGGGAGAAATATTTGGGTGATTTGTATGTTCTGTTGTGTTGTGATATGGTGTGGTGTGGTGCCGCCGCCCCTCCCCCTCCCCACCCACCCCCTTCCCTTACTTGGGGATGGCGGGGTGGGGGGGCTCTTTTTAGTATAAACAGCATCATGACTTCTGGACATTTTCTCTCTCTCTCGCTCGCTCGCTCTCTGTTTCGGGCTTTCTCCTGACTTTTTTTTAAAAAAAATAATCATCTGTGTTCCTGTCTTTCTCCTCACTTTTCTATCTTTCTGTCATTTCTCTCTCTTGCTTATTTTCTGCCTCCCCGGCCCATTCTCCTGCATTCACACCCCCCCCCCCCCCCCCCCCCCAAGCAAATCTCTCCCCCAAAAAATTCTGTTTTCATTATAATTATGACATTCTGCCTGTGTTCTGGCGACCAGGTAGTGATACTTAAACACTGGGAGAGGCACAGGATGTCCATTCTACAGTGTTATCTGCCCATGTGGCATTTTTGTGTATTTTTTGTGTTTTCAGATGTTCGTTAGCTTTTTTAACGTGTTGGGTTGTTTTTTTAAAACCAGGGTAGGATAAATTAAATGGAATGGCTGGCGTCCTCAGCACAGCCTGGTTTATTACCTTAAGGAATGAAATGATTTAGGTATTGTGTCATTTAATGTTGTTGGTGTGTTTTTTTTCGTTTTGTTTCAGATGGACAGTGTTGGATATTTGAAGGTATTAGGAGATGTTGGCTTTGAACATGAAAGTTGCTGGAGCCACTGAAACTGAATGAGGGGACAGCCCCGATATGGTTTCGTGGTCGGTATGGCTATAAACATGGAATGAATGAATGATCATGAATGAACGAAAGCGGGGTGGGGTGGTGCATAGTGTTGTTGCTGTGGTGGTGGTGTGTATGTGTGTGTGTGCTTTTATCTGTTAATCTGTCTGTGCCCCCCCCCCCCCCTCTCTCTCTCTCTCTCTCTCTCCCTCCCTCCATCCCTCCCTCCCTCTCCCATATGCTCGCACCCACACAAGAACGTGCGCACATACACACACGCCACAGAGAGAGAGACGCGGGGGGGGGGGGGGGGGGGGGGGGCGGGGCAAGCAGACAGACAAACAAACAGCCACAGACAGACAGACAGACAGGAGTGATAGCATGGTGTAAAGTACACAGTGGCTGTGTGGCCCTTGACTTGGTCAGTCAGCTCCCTCTTTGTGACCACAGGAAGGGGGAGGGGTCAAGCTGCGTGAGGTCAGTCCAGGGTGGGCCTGTCAGTCAGTCTGTCTGTCCGTCAGTCTGCCTGTTTGCCTATCTGTCCGTGTGTCTGTCTGTTGATTCAATCTGACCCCTACTGGACATGTTTGGATTTTCATCCCACTTATCATGACAGATGGTTTAGACATTGTGCTGTTGAAACACCAGTGCCAGTTATGTAGCGTTTACATTTGAGGAATCCCTCCTGTCTTGTCCTGTTAACGTTTTGTCTTTGCCCTTGTGAAGGAACGAACGTGGGGTGGGGGTGTAAGGTGGGGGGTGGAGGAGTAAAGAGAGGTTTGAGAGGTGTGTGTGTGTGTTGATGCTTCCACTGTTCACACTGGAATTAACATCAGTGCCGACTCCATTCTCCCCAAAAGTCCTTCCGATGAGACTATAAACCGAGGTGCCGTGTGCGAACGCATGCAGAACATCTTGCGCACAGTTCAATACCCGTTCCGCTTTTCGGGAGTAGACCATTGTGTGCCGGTGGGAACGGATGACAAAATTTACAAAACTGCACACACACGGGGACTGGATGTAAAAAAGCACATGAGTGCTTATTCCATCATCCACGAAATAAAAGAATTTTTAAAAAAATACATTGTTGTTATTGATACTGCCACTGTTTACATTGTTTCCACTGTTTAGGGGACGGGATAGCTCAGTGGTCGGAGCACTCGCTTTCCCCCAGCCAAGTTAAGCAGCGTCGAGCGTGGTTACCACTTGGATGGGTGACTGTTTGCGCGCCTTGGCTCAGAACAGTTCCCCCAGTTCACCCAGCTGTAAATGGGTACCTGCCCTCTTTAGGGTTATGGGACACCTTTACCTTTACCTTTACTTTTTACTGTTTACATTGATGGTATCATTGTTTCTACTCTGTACACTGCTGGTATTGATGTTTGCACGTGATGGTATTATTGCTTCCACAGTTGTACCCCCGCCCTGTCTCCGACACTGAGGATGATGACTTCTTGTCCTGAAAAGAAAGGGTCTGCCAGGCCACACCAGCCTACTCTGCTCTGCTCCTGTAGCGCTGTTGTTGTCCATGAAGGTTGTTGCTATGCTGGCCTGCCCTGCTGCTTTCTCTCTGCCACCTCTCTCCTTTTGCAGGTCTGATGTTACCAAGTGGGTTCTTTGCGCTTCTGTTTCTGTGTACCATATGCTTCAGATTTTTTTTTTTTTTTTTTTTGGGGGGGGGGGATCTCTATGAGCATTTCGTGCTTGGAATTTGCTGTGATGATTCACGGTTTACATTGGTAGTATTGTTGTTTCAGCAGTTTGCTACTGCTTTCTTATTGTCGTCGTTGTTATTTTGATAATCTGCTCATCGTTGTTTCTATTGTACACAGAAACGTTGTGAGCAACGGCTTATAGCCTGCTCCGTATGGTTTAAAGATGCATGGTTAGTTTAGACGAAAGCAGATTTTTGTGGTCTGTAGGGATAGCAGCTCAAATTCTTATAAAACTATAGGAGTAAAACGCAGCCAGTACTAATTATGATTTAACTTGACCACAATGTTTGATGCCGTAACAAATCTGTGGATATTGTTACTGCATCAGAGTATCAGCTCAGAACTAGACTTAACAGGAGACATAAAGGTAAAGAGCGTGTCAACATTTCCTAACAGATGTAGATTCTTAAATCTTTGTAATTTGTCTATAATCTCCCCCCCCCCCCCCCCTCTCTCTCTCTCTCTCCCTCTCTCTCTCTCTCTCTCTCTCTCTCTCTCTCTCTTTCTCTTCAACATTTATAAGAGTTGCCGGTATTTCTTGAAATTTAATTTGTTGGCTTTCACACATGAAGACTGTATCTTTGAAAGAAATCGACATACATTTTTTTTTTTTAATGTCTTGAGTCTTTATATTTCGTTATCATTTTGCGATGAACTCTTGCTTTTCAGTTCCTGTTAGTATTGATATTATTTTTGGGTGCGTTGCTGTTAGGCTTATTTTCCTGTTGAATTCCTTTGTACAAACCTCCATACCCCAAAAGGGGTGAAAGGGATTACATCTGGAATCTTGTGTGTGTGTACATTTCAGACTGCCCCTTGGTCGCTAGCAAGGCAAGGAAGAGGCAGTAGTGATATGAGCGAGTGGCCAGAAGAAATAGGACTTAAAGGTGTATTATTACACAGTTCTTTCTCCCCCTCACCCCTTCCTCCCACCCCCACCTCCTTCTTCACACTGACCCAGGTCAGGCAAGGTGATGGGGTCAGCGTGACGCCCGGTGTCAGGCCAAATCACCTCCCCACCCACAGCCAAGGACCCCAGCGTTAAGCAGGAAATGTCACCGCTAATCCTTACCCCACTAACAGCTCCCCTCTCCTTCCTTTCCCCATCTAACAGGGTACAGTAGTATAGCTGGACGGGTGGGTAGGGTAGGCTAGGGTAGGGTGGAAGTGGGGGTGAGTAAGGAGGGGGGGGGGGGGGGTGGAGAGAAAGGGGTAGAGAAATGAATAGTGAAGGGGGGTGGAGGTGGGGGTGGAGAAAGGTGGTATGAATGAAAGATCTTGGTAAGTAGGTTCTGAGAGTTTTAAAGAAAAAGTGTATGTAGGTGACTTGGAAACTGTCCTGTGGTGTGGTGTGGTTTGTGCTCTACACTACGCTACGCCACACTACACTACACTACGCAACACTACACTACGCTACGTGACACTATGCTACACTACTCTACACTACGCTACACCACACTACGCTACACCACACTACACTACACTACGCTACACCACACTACACTACACTACGCTACGCTACACCTACACACTACTCTACACTACACTACGCTACACCACACTACGCTACACTACTCTACTCTACACTACGCTACAGTGCACTACGCTACCACACCACACTACACTACACTACGCTACACCACACCACACTACACTAACTACACCACACCACACTACACTACACTACGCTACACCACAATACACTACACTACGCTACACCACACCACACTACACTACACTACGCTACACCACACTACACTACACTACGCTACGCCACAGTGCACTACACTACGCTACGCCACAGTGCACTACGCTTACGCTACACTACACTACGCTACGCGACAGTGCACTACTCTACACTACGCAACACTACACTACACTACGCTACGCTACACCACACTACACTACACCACATACACTACGCTACGCGACCTACGCTACACTGCACTGCACTACACCACACTGCACTGCACTACACCACAATACAATACAATCCAATACCTATACACACAGTACAGCACACTTCACTACACCACACTCTATACTACACACCATACAGTACACTAGCCAACACCACACACTCCACTCCACTCCATTACACCACTAACTACACACTCAACAGTAGTCTATGGTATACCATACACATAATAGCATTACACAACAAACTGTTTTACACTGCACATCACCACACACTACACTACTCTAGACAATACCAAACACTGCAGTACACCACATTACGCTGCACACCACTACACTACATGACACTACACTACACCCCACAACTACATTACAGTACACCACACCACACTACACTCCAATACACTTGACTAGACAACAATACACACCACACAACCCAACGCTAAACTACCCCACACTAAACCACACCCCACTACTCTACACCTCACAACACCCCACTTCATCACACTACACCACACCACACCAGACTACACCATACAACAACACAACACTATACTACACCACATCACTACACCATGCTACACCACACCACATCGCCACACCACATCATACACATGCTACACCACACCACATCGCCACACCACATCACTACACCGTGCTACACTACACCACATCACTACACTATGCTACTCTGCACCACATTGCTACGCTACACCACATCGCTACACTATGCTACATTGCACATCACTACACCATGCTACACCACACCACATCACTACACCATGCCACACCACACCGCATCACTACACCATGCTACACCAACCACATCACACCATGCTACACCACACTATACTACACACTACACTACACCACATCGCACTACACTACACCACATCACACCATACTACACCACATCACACTATAGTACACTATACACTACACTACACCACATCGCACTAACTACACCACATCACACCATACTACACCACATACACACATACTAACACTATACACCACACTACACCACATCGCACTATATCACACCATACACCACACCACCATACTACACTACACTATACACCACGCTACACCACACCACACTACACTACACTACACCACATGACATCACTACACCATGCTACACTACACTGATACTTTACAGTACATCACATCCTGGGTAGTGCAGTGTTGTGTAGTGCAGTGTAGAGTGGTGTAGTGTAATGTGTGGTGTGGTGCTGTGTAGTGTGGTGCAGTGTAGTGTAATGTGTGGTGCAGTGTAGTGTGATTGGTGCAGTGTAGTGTAATGTGTGGTGCAGTGTAGTGTGGTGAAGTGTATGTGTGGGTCGGTGTAGTGTATGTGTGGTTCGGTGTAGGTAATGTGTGGTGCAGTGTAGTGTAATGTGTGGTGCAGTGTAGTGTGGTGTAGTGTAGTGTAGTATGTGGTGCAATGTAGGTGTGGTGCAGTGTAGTGTAATGTGTGGTGCAGTGTAGTGTAATGTGTGGTGCAGTGTAGTGTGTGGTGTAGTGTAATGTGTGGTGCAGTGTAGGGTAATGTGTGGTGTAGTGTAGTGTATGTGTGGTGAGGTAGTGTAGTGTGTGGTGTAGTGTAGTGTGTGCTGCAGTGTAGTGTAATGTGTGCTGCAGTGTAGTGTAGTGTGTGCAGTGTAGTGTAGAGTGGTGCAGTGCAGTGCAGTGTAGTGTAGTGTGTGCTGCAGTGTAGTGTAATGTGTGCTGCAGTGTAGTGTAATGTGTGGTGTAGTGCAATGTGTGGTGCAGTGTAGTGTAGAGTGGTGCAGTTGTAGTGTGTGGTGCAGTCTAGTGTAGTGTGTAGTGTAATGTAGTGTGTAGTGTAGTATAGTGTGTGGTGCAGTATAGTGTAGTGTGTAGTGTAATGTAGTGTGTAGTGTAGTATAGTGTGTGGTGCAGTCTAGTGTAGTGTGTAGTGTAATGTAGTGTGTAGTGTAGTATAGTGTGTGGTGCAGTATAGTGTAGTGTGTGGTGCAGTGTAGTGTGTGGTGCAGTGTAGTGTAATGTGTGGTGTAGTGTTACACAATGTGCTGTATAGTGCGGTGTTGTGTAGTGCAGTGTGTTGTATTGCGGTGTTGTGTAATGCAATGTGGTGTATTACTGTGTTGTGTTGTGTATTGCAGTGTGGTATAGTGCAGTGTGATGTATTGCGGTGTGGTGTATTGCAGAGTTGTGTGGTGTAGTGTTGTGTGGTGTGGTGTAGTGTCGTGTGGTATGTGTGTGCTACAGTGTTTGGTGTGGGGTACTGTAGTGTAGCTTGTGTAGTGGTGTGTGGTGTAGTACAATGTGCAGTGCAGTGTAGTGTAGTGTGTGGTGTAGTACAATGTGCAGTGTAATGTGTGGTTTAGTACAGTATGCAGTGTGGTGTGGTGTAGTATAGTGTGGTATGGTGTAGTGTTTGGTGTGGTGTTGTGTATTCTGTGGTGTAGTATAGTGTGAGGTGTAATGTGGTGTAGTGTGCTGTGTAATGTAATGTAGTGTAATTTAGTGTGGTGTGGTGCAAAGTAGTGTAGTAATGTAGTCGCCTGGAATGTATTGAGCATGTTTTGTAAAGTTGTGTAGTGTGTTTTGGTTTGTAGTTAATGTGTGTTGTGGTAGGTAGTGTGGCGTGGCGTGGGTGTAGTGTAGTGTGTGTGTGGTGTAGCTGGTAGTGTGGTGGTGGTAGTAATGTTGGGTGTAGTGGTTGAAGGTAGTGTAGTGTGGTGTAGATGTATCCTGTTAGTGTAGGATTAGGCTAGGGTAGTATGTTGTATTATGTGTGTGGCAAAGGGTGTAGTGTAGGTAGTGAGGCTACGGTAGTATCGTGTGGTGTAGTGGTTAGGTAGGGTAGTATCCTGTGGTGTAGTGTAGTGTAGTGTAGGCTAGGGTAGTATCCTGTGGTGTAGTGTAGTGTAGTGTAGGCTAGGGTGGTGGTAGTTATCCTGTGGTGTGGGGTTAGTGTAGTGTAGGATAGGGATATATCCATGTGGTGTTGGTGTGGTGTTGGGTAGGGTAGTATCATGTGGTGTTGGTGTAGGTGGTGTATTTGTGTAGTGCAGGCTAGGGTAGTATCGTTGTGGTGTAGTGTAGTGTAGGATAGGGTAGTATCGTGTGGTGTAGTGTATGCTAGGTAGTATCGTGTGGTGTAGTGTAGGCTAGAGTAGTATCGTGTGGTGTAGTGTAGTGTAGGCTAGGGTAGTATCGTGTAGTGTAGTGTAGGCTAGGGTAGTATCGTGTGGTGTAGTGTAGGATAGGGTAGTATCTTTGTGGTGTAGTGTAGTTTAGGCTAGGGTAGTATCGTGTGGTGTTTTGTAGTTTAGGCTAGGGTAGTATCGTTGTAGTAGGTGGGGTGTATGTGTGTGTGGTTAGGCTAGGGTAGTATCGTGTGGTGTAGTGTAGTTTAGGCTAGGGTAGTATCGTGTGGTGTTAGTGTAGGTTAGGGTAGTATCGTGTGGTGTAGTGTAGTGTAGGCTAGGGTAGTATCGTGTAGTGTAAGTGTAGTGTAGTGTAGGCTAGGGTAGTATCCTGTGGTGTAGTGTAGGTAGGGTAGTATGTGTGTGTTGTTGTGAGTGTAGGATAGGGTAGTATCGTGTGGTGTAGTGTAGTGTAGGCTAGGGTAGTATCGTGTGGTGTTAGTGTAGTGTAGGCTAGGGTAGTATCGTGTGGTGTAGTGTAGTGTAGGTTAGGGTAGTATGTGTGGTGTGGTGTAGGCTAGGGTAGTATCTGTGGTGTAGTGTAGGCTAGGGTAGTATCGATGTGGTGTAAGTGTAGTGTAGGATAGGGTAGTATCCGTGGGTGTAGTGTAGTGTAGGCTAGTGTAGTATCGTGTGGTGTAGTGTAGTGTAGGTTAGGGTAGTATGTGTGGTGTGGTGTAGGCTAGGGTAGTATCATGTTGTGTGGGGTAGGGTAGTATGTGTGTGTTGTAGGGGTTGGTGGTGTGGATGGTGTAGTATGGGTGGGAAATGTCATGTGGTGTGGCTGGGGTTTGTAGTGTAGGCTAGGGTAGTATGTGGGTGTGGTGTGGGTAGGGTAGGGTAGTATCTTTGTGGTGTTGTGGTGGCGTGGTATGGTGTGGGTAGTATCATGGCGTAGGGTAGTGTAGGGTTGTATGTGTGTGTGGCTGGTAATAGGGTTGGATAGCGTAGGTAGGTTATCGTGTGGTGTTGTGTGGTGTTTAGGGTAGTATGGTGGGGTATATGTTGGTGTGTGGGGGTGGTGTAGGTTAGGCGTAGTATCGTGTGGTGTGTGTGGCGTTAGGTTAGGGTAGTATCGGGTGGTGTAGTGTGCCGTAGGTTAGGGTAGTATCGTGTGGTGTAGTGGCCCGTAGGTTAGGGTAGTATCGTGTGGTGTAGTGGCCCGTAGGTTAGGGTAGTATCGTGTGGTGTAGTGGCCCGTAGGTTAGGGTAGTATCGTGTGGTGTAGGATAGGGTAGTATCGTGTGGTGCGGTGTGGTGTAGGCTAGGGTAGTATCGTGTGGTGTAGTGTAGTGTAGTGTAGGCTAGGGTAGTATCCTGTAGTGTAGTGTAGGCTAGGGTAGTATCGTGTGGTGTAGTGTAGGATAGGGTAGTATCAAGTGGTGTAGTGTAGTGTAGGATAGGCTAGGGTAGTATCCTGTAGTGTAGTGTAGTGTAGGGTAGGCTAGGGTAGTATCGTGTGGTGTAGTGTAGTGTAGGGTAGGCTAGGGTAGTATCGTGTGGTGTAGTGTAGGCTAGGGTAGTATCGTGTGGTGTAGTGTAGTGTAGGTTAGGGTAATATCGTGTAGTGTAGTGTAGGCTAGGGTAGTATCGTGTAGTGTAGTGTAGGTAGGCTAGGGTAGTATCGTGTGGTGTAGGGTAGTGTAGTGTAGTGTGAGGTTGTGTCGTGTAATGTAGGGTAGTGTAGTGTAGGCTAGGGTAGTATCCTGTGGTGTAGGGTAGTGTAGTGTAGGCTAGGTTAGTATCGTGTGGTGTAGGGTTGGGTCGTGTAATGTAGGGTAGTGTAGTGTAGGCTAGGGTATATCCTGTGGTGTAGGGTAGTGTAGTGTAGGCTAGGGTTGTATCGTGTGGTGTAGGTGGTAGTGTAGATGTAGGCTAGGGTAGTATCGTGTGTGGTAGTGTAGTGTAGGCTAGGGTTGTATCGTGTGGTGTAGGGTTTAGGGTAGTATGGTGTGGTGCAGTGTAGTGTAGGTAGGTATGACGTGAGTAGTATGTGTGGTGCAGTGTAGTGTAGTGTAGCTAGGTAGTATCGTGTGGTGCAGTGTAGTGTAGTGTAGTGTAGGCTAGGGTGTATTAGTGTGGTGTAGGGTTAGTGTGTAGGTAGGTTAGGGTTAGTATCGTGTGGTTAGTGTAGTGTCGTGTAGGCTAGGGTAGTATCGTGTGGTGCAGTGTAGGGTAAGCTAGGGTAGTATGGTGTGGTGCAGTGTAGTGTAGGGTATGCTAGAGTAGTATTCGTGTGGTGCAGTGTAGTGTAGTGTAGGCTACGGTAGTATCGTGTGGTGCAGTGTAGTGTAGTGTAGGCTACGGTAGTATCGTGTGGTGCAGTGTAGTGTAGTGTAGGCTACGGTAGTATCGTGTGGTGCAGTGTAGTGTAGGATAGGGTTGTAGGATAGGGTAGTGTCGTGTGGTGCAGTGTAGTGTTGGCTAGGGTAGTATCGTGTGGTGCAGTGTAGTGTAGTGTAGGCTAGGGTAGTATCGTGTGGTGCAGTGTAGTGTAGTGTAGGCTAGGGTAGTATCGTGTGGTGTAGGGTAGTGTAGTGTAGTGTAGGCTAGGGCAGTATCGTGTGGTGCAGTGTAGTGTAATGTAGGATAGGGTAGTATCATGTGGTGTAGTGTAGTGTAGTGTAGGGTAGGCTAGGGTAGTATCGTGTGGTGCGGTGTGGAGTGGTAAACAACAGTGAATCTGCACAGATTAAAAACCCCACCAGAGAGAGAGAGAGAGACAGAGATGAGCAGGACAATGTGTATGGAATGCTGTATTTTAGTGTAATTCAGTGCATCATAATAAATTGTATGATCTGTTACCAGTTTTGTATAGGCATGTGTATGGACACTGTGTGTGTGTGTGTGGGGGGGGGGGGGGGGGGGGGGGTATAGGCGCGTGTGTGCACCCGTGCCTGCATGTGTGCGATTTTTTAAGACTGAATTTTTAGTTTTTGTGATCAATGTTTTCTTCTGCTTATGGATTTCTCTCTTTCATTGACATAAAGTATCGGAGTGTAGTGCACTGGGTTGGGGTGAAGCAGTGTAATGTGTTATGTAATGGGGTGTTGCGCTACAATGAAATACATTGACATATCAGAGTTCTATCTGTAAAACATAACAGAACACCACTAACCACACACCCCCCTTACGCCCCCCCCCCCCCCCCCCCCCCCCCCCCCCCCCCCCCACACACACCACCCCACCCCACCCCCCCTACCCCCCAGTGTACCTATAAAAGTAGGTTTCTTCTCTCAATATCTTGTCAAACTGGTATATCACACTGCATGATTTTACGTGCAATAAACCTGTGCCACGGCAAACAGAAACAGCTTCATTGTTTTATCTGAAAGACTAACACTCTGACACCATTCAAGAAATAGTCCAATGAGTATAACCAACATCGTCACACGGGGTCTAGTAGAATAAAAACATGGACTTGGCTTCAGACAAGATTTGAACCTGAAATTGCTTGCTCTTCGGGACGGTATGTTACCCACTGGCTGTATGCCATCCATAAAGATGCTTATCATCAGGAAATGGTAGCCTGTGGCTTTTGAGAGAACAAAACAATGCAACAATGAAAGCGATTTCAAGAGCGTAATAGCATACCCTACAATTGCCGTTTTACATCCAGGATAAGAAAACGCCAAGAAACATGAAGAATGAAAGAAGATCGAGAACATACATATACATACCATAATAATACATAGAAACGGGAAGAATATAATTATTACATTAATTTTGCATCTTTAAGAGCTGTGAACAGTGTTTTCTATTTTCAATTGTCTTCTATTCAGAAGTATTTCACTTGCCAGAATTTATCTCCTATGAGATAATAAAGTTGTCTCTAGTCTGGACACAGCTGTATGTTAGTCCTACATTTTATCCAGAACTATGTTAAAAAAAAGATATATAAATTAATTTTAAACCCACAACGTGGGACAAACTTAGGCAGTCTTCGGTCTAAGGGAAACAATTCAAATCTCGCAAACTACAAAGAGTCGTTCCCCTTGAGCTATCTATACTGACAGCCCCCAGGAATCCCCACGGGGAATTTTTTTTCTACCTTATGTATTTGATTAATAATCGTCTTTCTTACCGATAGATCTTTTAACTAAAAATTATCTGAAACTGTATATATAATGTGTGTGTTGGGGTGGGGGGAGATGACAATACAACAAGTTTCTTCACGTTTTTAAAGGCCACCTAGTCCATAATAAACGGAAATATAGGCCTACATGTATATACGTGTGAACTAGTGTTAAATATGGGGTGAGCGATTATGGATACACGACAAAAGAATTTTACTGTACTAAAACCACACTCAACATAAAAATGTACGTGAATATGGTTTCAGAAAAAGGAAGCATAAAGTCCCTTAACCATAAGGAAGGAACAGTTTAGCGGCTATACTTCAATGATTCCAAGATGCATACATGTATACAGCAACTTTGAAAGCTGGATCTTGTTTCCTAGAACTGTACCTTAGGCCTACATTCTGGTGGGAATCAACAGTACTATAGCTATGGAAACACTTCATTGAGAGTGGCATATTTGGGGAAGACCATCAGGAAATGGAGTACACAAAATTACGATAAACAATTTTTGTAAATGGGATCATTAGAAAGAAGACCCTTCCAAACACCAAGCAAGCTTAAAAGAAAAAAAAAACTAATGAAAATAAATTAAAGCTCTACGTTAAAAAAACCATTCTCATAAGTTTTATGTCTAGATCTACATACTAGAGGGGAGGAGGGGGGGTGGAGCAACAGATATTTGGCATCATTGTGGTACATAATTTTTAATTACGTGGGTGGTCACGTCATTTTTTTTCTACACGGACTACAATGTCCACCACCACCCCTACATTCTCTTTCTCTCTCTCTCTCTGAACGGATGACATCATCTACAACCGCAAGTACACGGGACTAGATAAAAAATATTTCGTTATCCTCTACATTTTCTCTTTCATTCTTCCGCTAGAGCTCCAAGGTACAACAATGGTGAGATTTTGCGTTTGCAACCGTTTGTGCCCACCATGAAGGTAGTCGTGTTCGGAGTTTGAGGATATCCTCGACATAAAAGAATAGAATCTGTCTGTGCTTTTCATGCCTTCTTTTAAACATTAATTTGATCGTGGCGATACAAATAAAGCCATTTCACTTTTTTAGTTAACATCAATGGGTTGCTGAGTTCTACCATGTCTTGTAGACCTCCCAGACTACTGACCTAAGTAGTGTTGGTAATGTAGGATGTACATGGCCTGCCTCTTTTCCTTCTGCCTTCAACCGTATCTTGGAGAACTGTTGTCACCAGGTTTCTGTTTGCATGACCAACATAATTATCTCAGTCTGTGCTTATCCATTTCAGCCAACATTTGACTTTGCACTGAGAGTTCACCAAGACTACTTTCATTTGTTCTGTCTGACCATTTGGCTTTTAGATCATCATCATCACCTAAGTGGTGTGTAGGGCAGCAACAAAGCGCTTCCACTTCTGCCTATCCTGGGCCAACCTAGTCACTGATCCCCAAGAGTGCTGCATGGCCTTCATCTCACTTTCTACAGTCCACGTTGCTTTTGGTCTTTCTTTCTCCTTCCTTCTGGGGTCCAGTGCAATGCTGTTCTTGTGATTGACTGTGGGTCTCTTCGGAGGATGTGCCCAATCCACTTCCACTGTCGTCTGGTGATGATGGTACCCGTGTCTTCTTGCCTGCATATCCGTAGTAGGTCTTCATTGGAGATCTTCTCTGGCCAAAAGATCCGTAGAATTCTTCGAAGGCATATGGTGTGAAAGTATCGAAGTTTGGGTAAGATCCGCTTCCGTCTTCCTCCAGCACTCAGAACCGTACAGGAGCGTAGATACAACACAGCTCTGGTATAGCTTCAGCTTGGTGTTGGTGCTGTACTGAGTTGATCTCCAGATATTGTTCATCTCCCTAAACACACTCCTGGGCTTGCCCAGTCTGTTGTGGATGACTTCTTTTGTGCCGCCCTCTGGTTTGATGATGCTGCCAATGTATGTGAACTTGTCTGACTGGCGCAGGTCAGTTCCATTCACTTTCACAGGGGCTGGTGTGTTCACATTGAGCGACATTGTCTGTTTTCTTGGTGCTAATACGAAGCCCCACTTGCTGTTTGGAGTCTGCTGGTCTTCTCCTGGATGTGTTGGTGTGTGTGGGACAGCAGCGCCAGGTCATCCGCAAAGTCAAGGTCGTCTAGTGTTGAGAACAGGCTCCAGCGAATCCCTCTTGGGGTGTCTTCCTCATCACCCAATCAATGGCCAGATTGAAGAGAACTGCCGACATCACACATCCTTGTCTTACTCTTAATTTGGCTTCTGACCCATACAGCAATACAGGCCAGAGTAGTGTTTTGAACATTCTAATTTTGAGAAAATAAATGGCCAAAGTATAATATGCCTGTCTTTCCAAATGTTGTTTAAGGTAAAGGAGTCCCATAACCTATATTAAGGTCGTAGGGGAGCAAGGCGTCAGAGACCTCACTTCTCTAGGGCCAGCCATCTCCTCTCCCTCGCTGCTTTACCTTCCCTGACCCTAAAGAGGGCAGGTACCCATTTACAGCTGGGGGAACTGTACTGAAGCCAAGGCGCGAAAACGGTCACCCATCCAACAGGTAACCATGCTTGACGCTGCTTAACTTGGCTGGGGAAAAGCGAGTGCTCCGACCACTGAGCTATCCCGTCCCCAAATGTTGTTTAGGCCTAACTAAATCATCTTTTGCTTAACCATACCAATCCCAGCCTTGATGTCTTAAGCCAGATAGCCTGCAATCTGAATAAACCATTAGTAGTGTTGAAACACACACACAATGTTCAAGGGGATTTTTCCCCTGTAGTAACATCGAGGGGACGGGATAGCTCAGTGGTCAGAGCACTAAGCAGCATCGAGCGTGGTTACCACTTGGATGGGCTTCAGTACAGTTCCCCCAGCTGTAAATGGGTACCTGCCCTCTTTAGGGTAAGGGAACTGCAGTATAATAAAGCTTTGGTAAAGCAGCGAGGTTGAGGAGATGGGCGCTGCCCTCAAAATGCTGGCCCCTAAAGAAGTGAGGTCTCTGACACCTCGCTCCCCTACATCCTTTACCCATTACCTTAGTTAACATCAGCACCGACTCCACTACCCCAATAAGTCCTTCCCGTGTGTGAACACACAGAGAAAATCTTTCGCACACATTAAAACCGGTTCCCCCATCTTGTCAGAAATGTAAGGCCATGTGTTGACGAATAAAATTACAAAATTTAACAAAACCAACATCACACAGGTATTAAATGTAAAAAAAACACATATGCTTATAACTTATTCTTCAAAAATAAATCGAATAAAAACATTGCATTGACTATTGTCCAGGTTTGTGTACACATCAACCATTTGATTATCCTTTCATAATAATTTGCAGGGTCATTAAAATAACAACAATATGGGTTTTCTACACGCATACTATTCATAACCTTGATCAAAATAATAGTAATCTACCTATATTGGCGAGTTGGACTCACTTCTGTCCAGCTTTCCGCCCACTTCCTCTCCTGTGATTTCCCTTTCCTCCTAATAAGGACACGGTACATTTACAGCGGGATGACTGAAGCCAGGGACAACGGTCACCATAGGTTGATAGCGTTGTGCTTACAGCGCTATACTCGTGATCTTACACCCTGGGATCAAGCCACCACAGGGGTGCGCATTTTAGGGGATTCTACCCTGGAGTTAACATCAGTACCGACTCCACTCCCCCAAGCGTCCTCTGAGACTATACACTAAACATATCTTGCGCACACATCAAAAACCCATTCTGCCCTTCGGAAGAGTAGGCCATTTCATGCTGGTAGGAATGGAGTGACCTTTTTTTTTAAACGCATGCACACAGGTATCGTGTTTAGACACCATCCCCAAAGTCAGATTGCGCTACATTCATGGTGGATAAAAAGCGGTCACCTGTGCAAAATCTCACTATTGGTGAACCTCTAGCCGAGCTAGGGGGCTCCAGCAGAGAGAGAAAAAAACCCCATAAAACATGAAGAAAAAAAAATTTCTTGGTTCTACAGAGTTCTGCAGTTCACCAATGGTGAGATTTTTGCATATAGAACCTTCTTGGAAATCCAAAACAAAACTGCCTTGGTTTTTTTGTTATTTGGTTTGTTGGGGTTTCTTTTTTTTGGGGGGGGGTAATGAATGTTTCTACAATAAGCATTATCTAGATAATTTCTCATAAAACTGTTGAACTTTTTTTAACAGAACCAAACGAGGGAAAAAACCAACTTCAGCGGCTGTTGAATATTTCTGTTATTGCATTTTAATCATCAACACTGTAACAGCAAAAATCATCAACACAAGAAAAGCCAATGCTGATCGCATCTCAGTGACTGATGGAAATGATGCATACAGAAATCAACAACTGTCCACAAGATTGCCTGCAACAGTAATGAAATCAAACGACAATCATGTAAACCATTAGCAGTCTTCATTCACCAGCAAACTTCTTCCCATGCCAAGACAAACTCTGAAGAGGAATTTCAAAACACAACATTTAATTTTCATAAATCAAATATCTTCTATTTTCATCAACTTTCTGGCAACTCTCTGATTAGTTGCAATCTAAAGGTTAAAAAGTAGAAAAATTTCCATGGCTGCCAAACATGTTTTTCCCTGAACTACACCATTAAAAAAAATAAAAGAGGGGAAAACTGTCATGCTTATGTAGCTGTCTGCTGCCCAACTTTTCACAAGCCACTTTTAACTAACATGTTCACAAATAGTAGAAATGATGAAAGATGCTGAAGGTGAAGGGATTTGTGTTAACTTCACAAGTCTTGCTCTTAACTACTACCCCAATGAAAGATTTTGACCACAGTTCTCAGTTTGCATGATCACACTTAATAAGGAACACAACTACAGTGTACACTAGTAGAAGACAGTGTACTGAAAGACAAGACACACAAAACAAACACAGTAACATATGCATCGCAACAATCACACATGTACATGTATTCACATATTAGATATTTTGAAGTAATATTGACACACATAACAGCCGAAACACATAAATGCTTGAATTTTATCAACTATAGAGTAAAAAAAAAATGTGATCTGGACCACTAATGCGGTAGGCTAGGGCCATGCTAGTAAGCCACATCAACAACGGATATATATAGAGAGAGTTTGTAGGCACTTACATGCTTTATTTATGTGTGTCAATATTAATGTAGAAAATCTAATAAGTCAAACAATGTACATTAGGAATGTGATTCTTGTGATGCTTATGTCATTTTATGTGTCTTTCAGGCACTGTCTCCAATGATGTGTCTTCTGCATTTATTTGTCCAGCCAACACACTCTTGACCTTCACAGTGAAAGACAGAATTTCTACAGCTTCTTTATGGAGGCCACATTCCCTGCTGTTTTAATTGTGGTCCGTAACTCAGAATTTGTTGCAGAGTTGGGAGCAAATCTGCTCTACTTCTGCAAGTCAGCAATGCAGGCAATATACAGCAGCAGAGAATGGAGACAAACAAACCTCAGTGCTCTTTTTTCAATTACTGCTAACTAAAACTCCAGTCAGACCCATGTTCTGACTAACAGTCACTCTCTCCTAACACCAGTCTACTACTGTCAGTGCTCTTGTACCATAACCCAGTGATATTTTTGTTAAAATTATCGTCACTACTCACTGACATTTAGTCAGACCCACTTTCTGACATCCGCTCTTCCCATGACACCAGTCCACGACACTTGTGCCTCTTCAATACGCGTTATTCCTGTCCCACAGCAGTGTGCTGTCACTTCCAACAACTGTCTTACACTACATCAAAACATGTTGTCATTGGTTGTTGGTTTTTTTACATCTGTTGTGGGTTTTAGGTCATAACTGCCAAGTACACTGCTGACAAGCTGTTAACAAAATGTCAACAATTCCACAAATACTGCCTTTGTCCATGTTGGGAGAAAGGCAAATTATCTTTCTCGACAAATGTTTAAAATTGGCTTCCCAACCCCAGTACTCAGATACTTGAAATACTGCCAAATTCAATTCATATCTTTGTTATTTACATCAGACTAGAAGAGAAATAAACATGGCACATACTTCACCTAACTTATCATGAAATGAACTGTATACGTGTATGAAGATATTGCAGCAGATACACCAATAAAAAAAACTTGGTGACAACATTTTACTTGTACAACAGACTCCACATAACCTGGTTATCTAAACATTTTGAATGGTTGTAAAAATCTGTTTCTATTTCCATCTGTCCAAATTCTCTTCCTCATAAGGACAGTATTTTCCAGGCTACCAGCGGCTTACATCAACCCCCTCAGCTTACAGAACGCATACTGTCTTCAGATTGCAATTTGGACACTGCCAGCTCTTCTCCCATCCTTCTGAAAACATCCCACACTGACCAGTGCCTTTATGACAAAGGCCCACAACCCCCCTCCCATATCCTGCTGTCCTGTCCTACCTTAAACACTGAGACACCAGAAAATGCGCAGCCCGGTAGAGCTCTAGAAAAACCCCAACTTAACATGGCCAGGGAATGCCGAAGGAGAGGAAGAATAGATGTTCTGGTAGTAGTAGTATTTTTTAAGCAAAGGTACTTGTGCTTTTACGGCCTGACTTAAACCTCAGTTGTATTTATGCTGACAGATTCTGTGAGATTTGTGCTGCAATAGATGCAGTACCAGTGTGAAATAACAAGACTTTGTTCGCTGCAACATACGTTTTGTAGCGACAGCTGACTCGGTATCACCATTTCATTCTTTTGACTTTTCCCCCCCCCAATGTGGCACTGATTTTCAAACAAAAATGGTGATGAAGACTAACATCTTGGACTGACAGAGAAGTGAATGGCTTGACTACATGCACCATAAGTGTCACCAAACTTTGAAGTTTTCAACGAAATGTTACGATAATGTTACGCCTTCTTGAAATGTTTGACAAAACCACCAACGGGTCAAACTCTTGGATGACAGCTGCCAAGACACATCGGGACACCCTGGACAAGGTACAGAACCAAGCCTTGAGAATCATCACAGGCGCGATGAAATCCACCCCCATAGAGAAGATGGAGCAGGTGACTGGCATAGCTCCTCTCATCACCAGAAGGAAACAGAAGACGTTGCAACAGGCTACCAAGTACCAGTGCACCAAAGACCATCCAATGAGCACAAGACTGGAGAAGCTGTCCCCTGGAAGACTAAACCGCTCCAGTTTTGCAGTCGAAGCTCGTGCACTGCAGAGAGAGCACCAAGACAAACTGCCAGCAGTACAGCCCATCACCTTCTCCCTTGATGATCCTCCATGGCAAGAAAGGACAGGAAAAGTGACAGTCACAATGACAGTTCCAGGAATCACGAAGAAAACTGAACAGAGCGACATTGTCAAAAGAACTCTGACAGCAGCCATGATAGAAGATCAATACCCTCACGAGGCATGGCTCCACGTCTACACAGACGGCTCTGCAACAGATGCCACCAGATGTGGAGGAGCTGGGGCCTACATCTGGTATCCCAGCAGAGAATGGCAGACTCGGTCAATAGCAACCGGCGTCTACTGCACCAACTACAAGGCCGAAGTGGAAGCGATCATCCTTGCAGCAAACACCATCCGCAGCAGAGTGGATCACAACACCCAGGTCGTCTTTCTGACCGACGCTCTGTCTGTGCTGCAAGCCTTCAATAGCGGCCAGCTTCCACAACTAGAGATGGCACTACATAACATCCAGTGTCTTCGCACCGTGCTGCAGTGGATCCCCTCACACTGTGGCATCGAGGGCAATGAGCAAGCTGACAGAATGGCCAAGATAGGCGCCCGAGATGAACAGCCCGAAAACCCTGTCTGCCTTGCAGAGAGCAAGACCATCATTAAGGCTCTCTACAGGAAAACGCCACCACCAGACAGCTACCACAGCCTCACCAGACAAGACCAGGTGACCATCTTCCGATTAAGAACAGGCCACTGCAGGCTGAACCAACATCTGCACAGGAAGATGAAAGTGGTACCCTCCCCCATGTGCTCATGTGGGGAAGCTGAGCAAGACACTCGCCACATCCTGCAGGACTGCAGGGCCTTCGGGCAGCTGAGGGAGGAAATGTGGCCGAACCCATTACCCCTAGAAGAAAAACTGTACGGGCCGGTGGATGCCCTACAGACGACTGCTACATTCCTTAGGCGAACTGGTCTCTTGGTGTAAAACAATAAGGCATCGAAAAGAAGAAGAAGACAAAACCACCAGACCTGTGCTGCAACAAAGATATGCAGTGGATGGATAGTTCGTAGGCTGCAGCCAATACTTATAACGCACATTGTACATGTTTTTCTCTCCTGAAATTTAAGGGATGCGACTAAAACAGTGCTCAATAAACTAAAAAATACAGTGAATGGAAGACAAAAAGTATCCTCTCAAATGTGAACAAGGGTACAGAATGACATATGAAAGGTATTGGGGGAAAGAAAAAAAACATACTGCAAAGACAAAACAAGAAAAGAAACCAGTATTGTGCCTGACCACTCTATGACTGCTCCAAGTCTCGCTGAACCCCACCACATCCCATGCTGCATTCACATTTGTACCACAATAAATCACTAACAAATAAACTGCATTCACGAAACAATAAGATCGATTCACCCCATACATATTGTACCAACGCAGAAAAAGAAGAATCAATCCCATCAACCAAGGAAAAATGTGCAATAATTGAAAGGTTAAAAAGCAGATAACGAAAACACATTTACAAACATCAACCAGTGTACAGTATAAATGTGAGCACAACTTACACAGAATGGAACACAAACACATGCTTCAAGGGGGAAAAAAAACCCTAAACTTTTCCACAGTCTTTTGACACAGCTTTACTTTCCATAAAAAGCTGAATTTCCTTTTACTGAGGTGTGTTCGCACACGCATACAATCAGTCCTGTCTGCACGCACGTGTGTGCGTGTTCTTCCGTCACTTTTTGCTGTGATTACAACCCAATTGTTTGAGGATGGAGCATTAGTATCCCTGGTCTGCACATGCACATGCCATTAATGAACTTGCAAAAACTGTTTTGAAAAAAATCATTGTGTACACACATTTTTTTAAAAAACTTTTCTTTAGAAAATTATTTGAACTTTAAAAAAACAACAAAACATATACAATGAAACAGGTTTCCTAAAAACTTACCGAAAAGAATGAATGTCTTGGTTGACAGACATAAACCTAAGGTTTTTTAATGAGATAAACATAACTCAAATCCACTCCATTCCCGGCAGTCAGAATGCAGCTACCTTCACAGCGGGCAAATGGTCGTACACACAAAACCTCACCATTGGTTAACTTTAGAGCTCACGTAGAGGAACAGGAAAAAATGCACTCCATAAATGCATTCAGTTCAGTTATTTGTTCAATTTTTTCCCAAAAAAAACCCAATTTTCATCTTCTTGATCAATGAGGTATGACATTACAGAGCAGGGGTTAATACAAAAACCTCTTTTAATCTGTTTATATCAAGTTTATGAAGCAAAGACAAAAAAAGCAAAGCAAACTTCACACAACTTAATGACAACACAAAACTTCTATGGGAAGGAGGGAAAAAATGGGTACCTAAAAACAACACAGAAACTACAAAAAAAAACATAAAGGGAAGAAAAAAAAATATACAGAAAGTATAAAGCTGTACAACAATTTTTTTTTCTTCTGTTTACATTGTGGATGCAAAATCAAGCAACGAACTCATCACCACAGACGACAAGCCAGGCCTTTCTAAATCGCTGGCTTGCTTGTATGACTTGACATGTCACCTGTCTCCATTGCTACTGTTGGCGGCAGAAGCTCCACATAATCCAACCTGAGTTCGCCATCTTCACTTGTGATTTGAAAAAGTATACAGTTTGGGGGGGGTGTACATGGTACTGCATCATGTCGTCTCCAGGGGGGAGCTGCCCCATTTTCGACTACAAAAATCTGTGTTGATGATATACTACATGACAGTAGTTGCCTCCCATGAATGCAAGGCACGTCCATCTCACTGCAGATCTCAAACACTGGCAGGATTTCATTTCCAACAGTCTGTGGACACACCTCTTTAGCTGTTAACACAAATGAAGTTGTTAGCAGTGTTGTTCTATGGTTGGTTTCTTTTCAAACACAACTGTCATCTGTCACATGTTCCCAATGTGTGTAATACATTTGTTATTATATGATGGAGGACACGGGCTTTATTTACAAAGGATAGTGCGTGCCGAAAAAAATCGACAGCAACAATTGTAACAAATTCAGACAATAAAAATGTTAGAAATGACCAAAAATAAACACAACTTATATTCTGAAGGGATAACAAACAAAAATGTGCCAAAAATGAAGTGGTGCTTCTAAAACCAAACAATATAAACATCCAACCAGATCAAAACGCGTTACTCCTCACCTTTTTCTATTTCAACTGGACAAATGCAGTGATGGTTAGAAGAATTGGCTACAGCTAATAATGGACAGTTAAGATTTTACACTTTCTAAGCCACAAAGAAAAACAACATTAAAAATAAAACAAGAATTAAAAACCCAACCCAAGCTAAAGAAAGCTTGCACCAATTCTTCAACTATCCCACCCTTACTTATTTCCTTTCACTTTCCCCACAACATCCCTTCACCTATTACTCTTAAACCCTTCCATTCACTGCACTATCCAGTCATTCAGCACCATTCCATTACCAGCAGTCCACATATCGGCAATCCAATTACAATACAGCTGCCATCAGACTACCCGTCCCAAGAGACCCTCCCCTTATCCTGGCTCTGTGCCACTATTGTGGCAGAGATACAGACTGACAACCGTTTTGGTCTCACGTTATTGCTTTCGTAACAAATTCTTCTCAGTGAAAGGGTCACAGCAACCAAATTCAGTGGGAAAATTGCTTGGGTTGGTTTTATATTCGGGGGCTGGAGCTTGCAGAGAAAATCATACGTCTTTGAATTATCTCTGCAATTGCCTGTATGAATTTATATTTTCAAAAATACACGTATGTAACAAGGATTGCATTTGTGTATGCTTACTTCAGGTCGATTTAGTGTTGTCCCTCTCCTTTTTTTTCTTTTGGTCAACAAGAACAAAGTAAAAACCAAACAACTTCACACTCTCCTCTTTTCTTACCAATTACACTCTCTCCTTTTCTGAGAGACAAATGCCAACACAAACATAAACACATGCACATGCATAAACGAACAGAGAAATCTGGATTGAACATGAATGTAACAATGCTAACATTCATTACACTAATGCCAGTGAACAAAAATATTCTTTAAAATAAGCAGTCTGAGCCTACTGAAATAAATCTATCACTGCCCCCTCGCCACCCACCCCCCCCCCCAAAAAAAAAAAACCACACACAACACACACAGAGAATATATAAATTTTTTATATAAATTTATTTCAAAAGATTGCTCAAATAAATCTATCAAGATTAATCTACAAATAATTTGATTTGTAACAAATATCTGCAATAACAGAGACTGATTTTAAAAATTATTATGGAAATGGTAAAAACTAAAAAAAAATCGACAAAAATCCCCCCCTCCCCCGACACTGTGACTTCAACTTAGCAGAAACTCCACCGGAAACCAGTGAGTCAGTCTCTGCGGCTGATGTGGCTACAACTCACAGCATGTGATCCTTCTGGTGTCCTCTCTTCAAAGCTACTCAAAGGTAGATACTGCTGCTGATTTTACCCTAGCCTTCCAAAGCACTGCCATGCTGTTTCTAGTGCAGTCAGTCCACCATGCTCCATCTGCAGAGTCAATGCCAGGTTGCTATGATACAGACAGTACTGAGGTGAAGACTGTGGACCTTAACACAGCAGCTTGGCTGTGGAGAGCATGGGCTGTATTAGATTTGCTCTGTGTGTGCGTGTGTGAGAGAGAGAAATCCTGTGCTAAGTTTCTCTGTGTGAGTGTGTGTGTTAGAAAGCACACTAATCAGAACTTCCACACACAGTAGCTGATTCTCCACAACTGAATTCCTGTCACTCTCTTTGCTGTCTTTTTTCGAATAGATTTTTTTCCTCCTTGTTTTCTAGCCTATAAGCCCAAAACTCTAAGTTCCGGTCAGTGCTGCCGATTGGTCATTTGTTGACTCCGGCTGCCTGTATACAAGAAAATGCCTTCCACAAAGAAATATGTAGCTTCATTTCACACACAACACAACAGCATGTAATGTACACTTGTAATCAATCAATCCCCTTTATCTTTTTTAATCTGAAAACATTAATGCCAACACCTATCTTATCGTACCTCTGTCCAGAAAGACTACTATACGTACCGCAATGAACCGACTCCTACAAATGCACACACAAAACTGTCCGTTTATAACTGTTGCGCAGTCATTTGTATTACCTTGTTCCCCCACGTCCAAGATAAAAGCACAGATTGTAATGCACCTCCTCTTCCCTTCTTCATCCCTTTCCATGTTGAGAAAAAAAAAGAAAAAAAACAGCCCATAAACACACCTTCTACTTCTCAAAAATCTACTAATGTCCTATTCTGCAAAGAATCACAGAATTTTCTTCTTTTTTTTAAAAGAGAGAAAAATAAAAGTGAAAGAAACGGGAAGAAAAAAAAAATCGCCCTGAATCCAAACCAATCTCTAAGAATCTACCGAAAACCCAGACCAACATGTTGAAACTAGAATAACCCATAAAAGCATAGAAAAACTCTCCCAATGCCCGTAAAACCATCAGTAAAGTCTTTGATTGCTGCTACTGACTATCATCCTCACCGGCAAAAGTCTTCCATGTCAACAAAAAAAAGAGCTGCTTTTGTCACCACTGACAATAGAACAATCATAAACAGATACAAACAACTTTTTGTCACAGTTTGTATGTATGTGTGTGTCCTGAATGCAAGAACATGCAACTGTGCGACAGCGTGATTTTGACATCACTCTACCAATTTATCAAATACACATCCCACGTCAGACCCAACATCGTGATTCCC
Organism: Rapana venosa; assembly: GCA_028751875.1. Taxonomy (NCBI): domain Eukaryota; kingdom Metazoa; phylum Mollusca; class Gastropoda; order Neogastropoda; family Muricidae; genus Rapana; species Rapana venosa. The sequence continues at coordinate 22,291,980 of CM054145.1, forward strand.
TTGTATTGTGATAGGCTATGACCATGGAGACCGCTCCACTACACCTCTCAGAAGAGCAGGATGCTTTGTGTGGTGGATACCAGCGTGGGAATCTGTTCCCCGTTGCTACCGACAATCTGAAACACAGCAATGTAGTTGTGAAAGAACAAGATCAAAACAAAAAGAGGGGAAGGATGCATTACCTGCCTCACCCCTTGAAATTCTCTCAGTTATTATCCATCCTGATAATGTCCATTTTCTGGAAGTTTGTATCTATTTGAGCTTTCCTTTTTTCTTTTCTTTTCCTTTCAACATGTTGAATACTTAAGGGCACAAACACACACACACACACCCCTTTTCTTCCTGTGTGCGTTGGCCTAAAGGAGTAAGGATCTCTGCAGAATTTCCCAGGATCAGTTCTATTGTTGCCTTGGTACTTTAACATGCACTAAATGTAATTAACTGCATTCAGGACTTGGTTGATCATCACATCTACAGGCTTGCAGAGAAAGCAAAAGGTCAGTGACTGATTATCCACATCACCTGGAAATAATGTTGTCAGTCACAAGCCACTAACCCACACTAAACTCTTACTTTTCCAATCACTGAAATCTCTCTCGGCATTCTCTTACTGGGAGGGGTGTGGAGTGTCTGGTTTTCTCCTGTGCTTGTAACTCTGCAGAAGGTCTGCCCACTGGCCTCAACCAACACATTCGGACTCCAGAGCAGGAATTTTTTATTTTTTTTTACAGGTTGCATGCTGGGTGTTTGTGTTTCTATAAACCATTGGACATGGACACGAACAACAGGATTTTTTATATACTACTTGATCCTCTGCATTAGTATATCACAAAGGGAATTACAGCACAGGCAGGTCTGCACTCTAAGTTGACCTGGATGGGGGGGGGGGGATTCATAAAAATCCCCATTCTAAATTAACCAGACGCTGCCACGAGATTCAAACACAAGACTTCATGAACCCACAGAACTGAAGTCAAACAGTTCTAACCACTCCGTTATAGCGTCTGTCTGAGCATACCTAAGTGCGGAAGGCCATGACAGACTTCATGGAGACGTGGTCGGAGGGGAAGTCTTTGGAGGGCAGCCCCCCAGTGGCCTTCACCACAGCACGGTCCACAGTCTTCAGCACCCCCACAGGCACCAGGCTGTTGGAGCTGTAGAACTGGTAATCTACAGCACTCTCCATGAAGGATGTCAGCGACGTGATCTCCGGCTCACTTTTCTGGCGGGCAGACAAACAAAAAAACATGTGAGAGTGTACAAGACTGTTTTCTCAAGCCACAAGCAAACCACATCTCTTTAGCCACCAGTCAATATAATCCTGCCATATTTCACTTCCATGGGAAAACGGAAAAGAAACAAAGCAAAAAAAAAGACTTACTGTTGTCTCCTCTCCTTCATTCTGTGCAGCAATCTACGCTTTCTATTTCTTCCTCTGTGAATCATCAGTCTCTACAATGTTTACTTGTAAAGCTTGAAAAACACAAACTGGATAGAGGGGAGGGGAGATACACGTTTCACTGAGAGGCTCAGCAGATACATCCCTTGAACATGATTATGTCCCTTGTGATCTGATGGCCCAGGTTCCAAATACCACCAAGACACCTAATCAAGGCAATTTTCCCCCTGGAGTTAACATCAGTGCCAACTCCACTCCCTAAAAAGTCCCCATGGTGAGGCTGTAAACTGAGGTGCCGTGTGCAAACGTATGCAGAACATCTTGTGTACACATTAAAACCTGTTTCACCATGACTGATAGGACCTTGAAGACAGCCCAGGATCGATCCCAGGTTTGAGCTACCATGGAGACACCTGTTCAAGGGGATTTCACCCCTGGAGTTAACATCAGTGATGACTCCACTCCCCAAGGTCCAGTGTGCTGTTCACTGGTCCCGTAACCCGCCAGGGTCGTGGGGGCGCTGCACGGTGGACCAGCTGGCTCCACTTAGCGCGGTCGTGGGCAAGTGCCTGGGTGACACTGAAGTCCTCCCCTGTCCAATCACGGATGTCGTCGGCCCACTTTCTCCTCTGTCTGCCCCGTCTTCTCTTCCCCTGGACTGTTCCTTGCAGGATGGTCTTTGCAAGTCCTTCTGAGCGTGTTACATGCCCATACCATCTGAGTTTCCTCTTTTTCGCCGTGGTCAGTAGGTCTTCATAGTCCCGCACCTGTTGAGTGATCATTCTGCGGACTTCATTGTTGGTGACATGGTCCTTGTATGAGATGCCAAGGAGCCTTCTGAGGCATCTCATTTCTACTGCTTGGATCCTCCTTTGTAGGTCTGCGTTTAATGTCCATGCCTCACATGCGTAAAGCATGATTGAGGTGACTAGCGCGTTTAGTAACTTTACCTTGGTTCCGAGAGGGATGTTTCTGTCTCTCCATATGGTCTTCAGTCTTGCCATTGCTGCTGCTGTTTGTGCCGCTCTTGCTAGGATTTCGGTCTTCGATCCCTCCTCACTTATGATGGCTCCAAGGTACTTGAAATGGTCAACTGTCTCCAGTTCCTTTCCGCTGAGAGTGATCTTGGTGGTGATTGGCTGGGCACTGTTTGTCATGAGCTTGGTTTTCTCGGCACTGATTTCCATGCCGTATCGTGAGGATATTTCGTCCAGTTTCTTCACTAGGTTGGCCAGTTCCTCTTCATTTCCTGCCAGACCGTCAATGTCATCGGCAAACCTGAGGTTGGTGATTGTTCGCCCTCCAATGCTGACTGTGCCTGTGTGGTCTTCCAAGGCGTCAGTCATGATGCGTTCGAGGAAAATGTTAAATAGTGTTGGCGACAGCAGACATCCCTGTCGGACCCCAACTGAGGTACGGAACCATTCCCCTACCGTGCCCTGTACGAGTACTGCACTGGTGGCCTTTGAGTAGAGTTCCTTGATGGTGTGGATCAGCTTCTGGCCCATGTTGAATTTGTTCATGGTGGCCCACATAGCGTCATGCCATACTTTATCGAAGGCCTTCTTAACCCTAGTAGCGCTGAATATGCAGCAACAAGCCTCACTTCTATTGGCTGAATTAACATTGGCTAGCATTGTTTTGGAGGAGGGTGGGCTCAAACAACCCTTGATATTGATATATAAAACTGAATGAAATGTGTTAAGCTATATATCACTGGAAAGAACAGATAATATGCTTTTAAATGAGTGTAATTTTATAATAATGTGTAGTGATTATGATTATGTAAAAAAAATCCCCCCCAAAAAATCGTGTGCGCACTACTGATCACTGTTCCATCGTCAGGGCCCCAGATCGATTTTAACACGATAAGCAAAGTTCTTGCGGTGCATAAATGTCATGATTAGGTAAACACTATTTCTTGACATTAGTTTTCAAAAAATAAGGAGTTTGTATCGCTTTAACGGTCACCAAATACTCGGAAAAGTTCAGCGAAAGGATCGACGCCATCGTGACCGTCATGGCGGAATGTGCGAAGTGGTGGCTTTCTATGACGAAAATACAAAGATCGCTTGATTTCATGTGATGCAAAGTATTCAGCAGCATAGCGATTTGACTCAACAACAGTTATTTCAAAGCCTCGTTGCGTCAAAATAAAGTAAAACAATCTGTGACGTCGAAATCGCCGAGTAGCGAAGAAGTCCATCCAGCAAAAACTAGCACCGCTCGATTCAGTCCGATCGCGATCGATTTTAACCAAGTTTTTCAAAAATATTCCACAATCCTTACCTCATCATCTCTCTTAATGTTTATTTCAACCAAATCCAGCCTCTAAAACTCCTCCTCGCTGTCAATATTGTAAAAAAGCTCGAAAAACGCTTGAAGAAATTCTAGTGCAAACACTGGCCGCCATTTTTGTTGAAGACGATCTCGGCTGGTCCGAAAAAAATTAAAAATACACTCTTAACCAATCAGATTCTTCGTTGCTTGTGTGTGTCAAACGACCTTCACCCCTTTCTGCGGGCCTACAACGGCCTTAACATTCATTGGCTGACCTTTGAAAGCGAAAGTAAGCTTTCAACTATGACCACCCACGTCATCCCGGAATATTCTGGGATCCGCCACACAGCCTAGACCTGCCTTTACCGGAATATTCCGGGAACCGCGCTACTAGGGTTAAAATCAATGAAGACGTGGAAGATGTCTTGTTGATGCTGGCTGTATTTCTCACACAGAACCCTCAGGTTGAATATCTGTTCTGTGGTGCTTCTATTTGGGCGGAAACCGGCCTGCTCTTCGGCGATGATCTCTTCTGCCTGTGGTTTCAGCCTGTTCAGGATCACTTTCAGCACGACTTTACTGGCATGACTTATGAGGCTGATTGTCCTGTAGTTTTGGCACTGCTGGAGATTTCCTTTCTTGGGGAGAGTGATGATGAGTGATTGGGTCCATGGTGTAGGCCACTCTCCGGTCTGCCAGATCTTGTTGCAGATACTTGTAAGAATGTCTGTCACTACTTCTCCCCCGTGTTGGATCAGCTCTGCTGGGATGTTGTCGATTCCTGCTGATTTTCCTTTCTTCAGCGATCTAATTGCTACTTCTACTTCCTCGCGTAGAATTGGGAAGTTGTCTTTATTTGATGAGGCTTGGCTTGCAAGAACGCTGGGGTCGCCTAGCGTCTGATGATTGTAGAGTTCGGAACAGTATTCCGTCCATCTGCCAACGATTTCCTTCTTTTCTGTTAGGCAATTCCCTTCTTTGTCCTGGATGTTACTGACTCTTGCCTGTTTCTGTTTGGTGAGCTCTTTCACAATCTGGTATGCTCTTCTGCTATTATTCTTTGTCAGGCTCTCTTCGATTTCTGTACATTGTTTCTCTATCCATTCCTCCTGTGACATGTGGGGAGTCAACCCAACCCAAAAATCACGCCTGGAGAGAGATGGGCGCCGCCAGGCTACTTTTGCCCAAGACACGCTACATGGAATGGACAACAATAAAGAATATACCGGATCGGTCGCCGCCCGGGTCAACAAGGACCGCGCCTTCCGTCTGCCACCAGGGCGGAGGCGCCAAGTGTGCTACTGGTGGAACCCCTACAAAAAAGATCAGAGGAAGGGACTACATCACCATCGCAACGTGGAACGTCAGAAGTCTGCCCCAAACAGGCAAACTCCAAGAACTGATATACAAGCTGGACAAGTACACCTGGCATCTGGTAGGTCTCTGCGAGGTCAGATGGAAAGAGCACGGTAAACACCATACTGACGAGGGCCATATGCTCTACTATAGCGGAGAGCAGGACAAACATATCAATGGCGTAGGCATGCTTGTCAACAAGAACATCAAGAACTCGGTAATAGGGTACTACCCAGTAAACAGCCGGCTTATGGCCATCCGCCTCAGGGCAGCCCCATTCAACATCACAGTGATTCAAGCCTACGCACCAACAACGGATCACGATGATGAAGTCGTAGAGGAATTCTACAACCAACTACAGGGCATCATCGATAAGATGAACAAGAAAGACATCTTGATCATCCAGGGAGACTGGAACGCCAAGGTGGGCGGAGACGCACTGAAAGACTGGAGCAAATTCTGCGGTCCCTCCTGTAATGCAATCACCAATGAGCGAGGACTCCGACTACTGGAATTTGCCAGCTACAACGACACGGTGCTCGCCAATACCCTTGGAGAACACAAGGCATCCCGACGCTGGACATGGCATGCACCCAATGGGATCCATCACAACCAGATTGACTACATCCTAGTGCAGAACCGGTTTCGATCTGGCATCAACAGAGCCAAGACGAGGACATTCCCAGGTGCAGACATGGGCAGCGATCATGACCTCGTGCTCCTGAACTTTAGAGTCCGATTGAAGAAGACCAATAAGACAAAGAACACCAGACTCAAGTTCAACCTGGACAAACTGAAGGACCCCACCATCGCCGAGTCCTTCCAAGCAACAATAGGAGGGAAATTCGCACCACTGCTGGCGCTTGAAGAAGATGCCGAAACGATGACCACCAGTTTTAACACAGTGATGACTGAGACAGCAAGCATACTTCTTGGCAAACATCGCCGAAAAACACAACCATGGGTCACAGATGAAATCTTGAATATGTGTGACAAAAGACGAGACCTGAAGAAGAGCAAGAACACTACAGGAGGAGCAGTTGAGTACAGAGAAGTAAACAAGAAGATCAGGAGAGACATGAGGAAGACCAGTGTGCAGCTGCACGCAAAACATCCTAAGCACATGTTAAAACCTGTTCTGCTTTCAGGAAGAATGCCAGTGGGAACAGATGATAAACTTTTTTAAAAAATGCATGCACATTGGTGTGTTTAGACATCACCCTTTAAGTTGGAATGGTGGGCAAAAACGATCAAACACCTAAAATCTCACAACTGGTGAACTTCAAAGCTCTAGCCGAGGAACATTTAAAAATAAACAACCCCAACTGTTGAAAGATTTATCATCAACAAGATCTTTCCATTGTTGAATATAGAGCGAGAGTCTTCAGAAAGATAAAATTTGATTTTCTAAAAACAGCTTGGTTTATTTTGTTTTCTATATAATATGTTGATTGCTAAAATGCCTACAAATTGTGGATTTTTGTGGAGGTCAGAATTATCTACACTACGAAATACTAAGTAGGCAGGACAGATTTCCCACCTACTCTACACACACAACACACACACACACATATCACCATTATTCTTTGCAAGAAATCAAAGCACTAAGATTACAAGAGACACTTGTTTTCATGAAACAATCAGAAAAGTTTGACAAAACTAGCCAGAAAAGAACAAGTAATTCTGTAAGCAGACTTACTGTGACAGTGGAGTAAGCACTCCTGAGAGGTGAGGACGGATGTTGAAAACTCCGCCGCAAATGGCTCACCAAAGATTTCTGCTCCAACAGTCAAAACAAAACAATACCATGAAAGCACACATTTCTATTTTATATGACCAGATAGAGAATGTTCAAGGGAAAAGTGCACGGTCATCTTCAAAGTCATGGTTTTGTGGTGATCTAATCCAGTTTATCTACCTCTCCTGCAATACAACAGGGCCTACAGATGCTTTGTCTTTTATTAAAATCATGGAAGTATACCCTTGCCTAGGTTGTTTTACAACTGTTGTCTGATCATAAAAAGACATTTTCCACAAATATAAAATCTACAGATATATACAGACCCGATACATACCATTCAAAACCGTATGCTTAAAAAAAATGCATATAGAGTTTGAGTCACCGCAGATGTGAGATCCACAATTGCCGGACATTCACCACTTCTTTGATGGCACACACACACACCTACACACTGGGCAATCTATACACCTCCCAGATGAAAAAGATAAAACATTAAATTTAGAATTACCTATTTATGCATTAATCACTAGACCAGAAAGTCAGTAAGCATTCAATGTTGAAAAGAAAATATATAACCACATATGCACACAGCATACCCAAAACACACATACACATTCACAGTCACACACACACATACACACAATCTCAACCCTTACAGCTCCATTCTCCAGTTCCAGATTGTCAACTTTCTGTAGAGTGGCCACAGAGGAGTCAGAGAGGCTGCCATCCACAACCATCTGGTAGGCCGGGGTGGTCCACTCCGAGTTAAAGTCACCGCAGATGATGTGAGATCCACCATTGCCCGACATCTTCACCACCTCTTTGATGGCACAAGCAGCCTGAAAAAAGAAACCATGTTCACGTTGTGATGTGACTTTTTTCCCCCTTCCTTGGCTCCAAGAGGAGTTGTTGGGGGCAAATTCATGAATCAAAGGTAACAAACTTATCAAGCGTTTTATGGATTTGCAGCAGGGGCCAGATTTTCAACCTAGATTGTTGTTTTTTACCCAGTTGCTGGTCTGTGTGGCCTGACCTAAATAAAAGGTAACCTGTTCAGTGCATGATTGATTACATAAATGTGGAGATTGATGTGAGCCTTGTGGACTGACTTCAATGGGGACATGAGTGATCTGTTTTCTGCAAACACCAAGAAATTTTGTCAAGGTGACATATATCCTGATCTTAACCACTAGCTCGTATTTTGTGTTATTATGCTCGACTGCTTGGGCAGTTCTTGTTCAAAATGGCTGACATTTTTGTTGAAGGTATCAATAACATTACCTAGCTGAAACAGTGGCAAATAAAACTAGATAATCCTGACAGTGATGAAAACGGTGGTCTATGATTCAGGAGATAGTGCTTTTTTTTTTTTTTTAAATGACTGAGATTTTGCCTGGACTTATGTTTGACGTTATTGAGACGAGGGGTACTCAGAATGACAGTGGTGATAAAGAAAGTGTATTTTTTGTCAATATTTTACATTTTAAATATATTTTCATAGTGAAATGTCATGCTAACTAATTTGAGCTTACCCCAAAGCAATCTACGATATATATACTGTCATTGGGCAAACTATCAGGATTATTCATTTAGTAATTTCTGAGTAAGAGGGACATGAACATAACAAGTGGTACATAGGATTTTATTCCCTGGCATACAGGGTGCACCTGCACTCGGCAGTTAAGAGGTTAATGATCCATAGAATGATTTTGAAAAGGTATGTTTTGAAACAAAGTTGGGTTTGTTTCAGGTGGGTTTTTTAAGGCTAGTGTGCAAAGCATAAGTGTGAATTGATTTTGAATTGTTGAATATGTGGTTGCTATTGCATGTATGTTGTTTTGTTTTTTGTTGTTCAGTGTGAAATAAAAAGGGAATTCCAGACAGACAGGTTTGAAGACTGAGATATGGGTCTGTTGGTGTATGCCTGTATAGATCTGATAGTGAGTTGACTGTGGAGTGTGAAGATGGAGAAGACAGTCTGTACACATTTATGCCTGCATTTGATTCTGGAGTGTTCTTGACATAAGATATGCGGGAGCAGTTAGAGAAAGACTCTCATGAGAGTATTACCTGAATACATTGAACGTCAGGGCAGCGAGAGAAATCCCAAACGACATGAATGTTGCCCACAGTAACCACTCTGCTGCCGTTCTTGCAGCGTAGCCGCGTGACAAGAACAACATCTGCACGATCCAGGTACTTCTTCAGAGCAGCCCCCACCTCCGCATTCACACCAGCCATCTCCACCTCCTGCCATCACAATGAGACACGATCAAAATAGATTAAAATCTTACAAACATCATTTCAAACTCAATCCCTACAAAGTGTGACATACATCATGGAAGCTGTTCACCTTTATTTATCTCACTTCAAACCTTTACATCAACTTTTTTGCATCATACTGGTTTATTACTGTTTCTTATTTTGACAGTCTACTTAGTTTTGATTTCCTTACCAGAGTAACATAGGTCGCAGGGTCTTTCCGTCTTTATTGTGAGATGTATTATTTCAAACATTTCCTGCAAAATACATGATAGTACAGATCTGTAGATCTCAAATCAATAGCTTGAAAAAGAATGGCCATTACAAGACAGCAGCAATGACACTTTTTTCCAATTTGTTTCATAAATTTCAAACAGCAAATCTAACTCTTTAAAAGAAATGCATTGTGCATACTTTTCAAAATATTTTTGAACTGAATTTGTGACCATTTTACTGTAAAGTCTGTCTGCTTCACTTCAAATCTGGGCTGTTTATGATAAATTGTGACGATGATTGACGAGACAGAAAAACAAAAGAACATTCACTTGTGACTTCAGTACATCAAGCCACAACACAACTACCATAAACAAATCCCTCACCTGGAAGGCCACTTTAGAAAGAGACATCCCATTGCTGGACTCCAGCTCAAAGACACTGGTCTTGAAGAATGTAGCCTCTCCCTCATCGTAGATGTCTTTAGTGCGACGCATCATCAGTCCGTCGTACCCCAAGCTACACCAGAAAGCATAGCATTCAGTGAATCAGTCAGTTCAGCTGCTACAGCCAAACATGACACATTCTCTAACACTAACAATAAAGTAAAAGAAAAGTTTGTGTAAGACTTGGATCAGAAAAGCAAAGCCCAACTACAGAAGTATAAAATGACCACAACAGACAGCGAAGACTTAATAATTTAAATAAATATTGTTTCTGGGTTACTGTAAGTGTAACATCTGTTAAGTTAGTTTCTATTACAGTATTAGTATTAGCTCTACACCAAGCTTTTGCTAACTAGTATTAATTTCACTCTTCCAAGCTTTACACTTAAAAAATTGGAAACAAATGACAGGTGTAATCAATTTTAAAGATTTACCAATCAACTTTGTTTTTTAATCAGCTCATTACACACTGGTACTCCATGAAAAAGAAGGGGGAGGCTGCTCAGCCTGCTGATGTTGACAAACAATGCTCTCTGACCACAGGCAGGGCTGAAGTGGAACAGCCAGTGAAAGCCCCCCATCCACTCTCCTGCTTCCTTTTCCTACCATCTCCCTTCACACTAGGCTAGTCCCTCCCTTTCATGAAATCCACTGCTGATACACGTGGTCCCCCTCCACTTGCTATTTAGGCTAGTGATGACTCGTGATGTAAAGGGGGAGGAACGGGATAGCCTGGTGGTCAGAACATTACGCTCGCAATCTGACGACCCGGGTTCGATTCCCGTTCAAGGGGATATTTTCCCCTGGAGTTAACATCAGTGCCGACTCCACTCTCCCCAAAAGTCTTTCGGATGAGACTATAAACTGAGGCCCCGTGTGCAAACGCACGCAGAACATCTTGCGCACACGTTAAATCCTGTTCCGCTTTTCGTAAGAGTAGGCCATTTGTGTGCCTGTGGGAACGGATGACAAAATTTACAAAACCGCATACACACAGGGACTGGATGTAAAAAAGCACATAAGTGCTTATTCCATTATCCTTGATATAAAAGAAAAAATAAATAAATAAATAAGCAGAGAAGGGAAGTAATCCGCATGGAAGAGTTACATCCCTTGACTGGTATGTTGGGTTTCATTAATTAAATTTTTTTCTCTCCTTTTTCTTATCTTTTCTTTTTTGAATTTTTCTTTTCCACGGATTTCCGCAAATTTGCGGAGATGTACCATGCCTGCACTATTGTCTAATATCACGTAATGTGAAAAGACATTAAATTAACCACTAGACTGCCTTACCCCGGAAATTTTCCGGGGCTAAACATGCACCCTATACGCCAACAACCCGGAAAATTTCCGGGGTGTCGAACCTAAGTAAACAAGCCTGCTTCTTTGACTACAGTTAAAGGGAAACAACTCCAAAATTAATGGAGGTCACTCTCCTGTTGCTTGGCAACATCGAGCTGCAAAACCATGACAAAAATGTTTTTTCACTCGTATTTTGTGTTTTTATGCATGACTGCTTGGGAAGTTCTTGTTCAAAATTGCTGACACTTCTTGTTGAAGGCATTTATAACTTTACACATGAAGAAATCGTATTTATGGTCGATTTTTTACATTTTAAATATATTTTCGCAGTGAAATATCATGCTAACTAATTTGAGCTTGCCTCGAAGTAATCTACGATATATATACTGTCATTGGGTAGATTAACAGGAATATTCATGTAGTAGTTTCTGAGTAAGAGGGATATGAACATAGAAGTGGTACATAAGAATTTTATTCCCCGGCATATAGGGTGCACTTGCACTGGGCAGTTAAGAGGTTAAAGAAGAACACTCCCACACACAAACACAACACTACTAACACAAGACAAAAACATCACACGACAAAACCATCACAAAACACCTGCCAGCAGCACGCAGGCCTACCTCTTCATGTCCGGCAGCAGGGTGTTGTTGAAGTAGAGAGGGTTGACCTCCTGCAGACACACCACATCCCCATCCAGGTACTGCAGCTCCTTCATCAGCAGGCCGTGACGGTACCCCTGACACAGGAACTCCTCCCCCGTGTAGCTGTAGTCGGCCTTCACACGATTACACTCCGCCAAGATGTTATAGCTGACCACGCTGAAGCGCTTGTCAGGCGTGATGCTGCTGTCGGCTTGGAGGGCCGGGTTGGGCACATAGGCTCGGTTCAGGATCCCCGGTGAGGAGTATGTGGACAGAAAAGCGGGATCCGGGATCCCCAGGCTGGGCGTCACCAGGCTTTGGGATGACGGAGGAGCAGCAGCAGCGCGGTGGATTGCAGGCTCAGGCACAAGGGGTGATGGACTGGAACTGTTGTGTAGGTCACCGGTAGGGATGGACTGAGTGGCCGGCTGTGCAGTTTCTGAGTGACTGACAGGGGCTTCATTACTAGCTGCCACTGGCTCTGACACCGACAGTCCACCGATGGTGGAGCCAGAATTGTTTTCGTCAACAGATACGGAAGGAATGGATTTTGCTACGACAGGTGTGGAGCAGAGGTTGTCCTGGACTCCAGCTTCAAAATCTGGGCTGCTGATGTTTCCCGCACATGAGGGTGCACCTGTAGATGGAATGGATTCTGGCGTCTTCTCTGGCGCTGCAAGTTTGTCCGCATCATCGTCGACGATGCTACTGTCTGCTGCACTCTCAACGTCACTGACTGTTGCTGACAGCTCTTCGTTCACTTCCAGATTGCGGGATAAGATCTCCGAGTCGGTAGTGCTTCCCACCTCTACAGCCATGGACGACATGTCCTCCCTTTCTGGTGGCTAGTCAACAGAATTAAAACATCCAAATGAAGAACACAATCATCAATAGTTAAAAACAGGTATTAAAAAAAAAACCCACACAGAGACAAATTCTAGACCTATCTTAACTTAAAGCAAACACACACATACCACAGTGTATTAACTATTGATTTGGTTCATAATAAACCAGTAAATGCGGGATGAAGCATGGATTTTGAAAATAACAAATACAGAAATCAGAAAAAAACAGCATTCATTAACTCTTAGTCTCATAAACCACACCAAAACCCAGTCACTTCATACTCATGAACCACACAAAAGTGCAGTATCATCATGCCCTACTTTTATTAACTTTGACACATGACACAAACATGTAAGAAAAATAATGCAACATATGTAACAATCATTTGCCAACATTTTTCTCAATTCATGCAGATCTGTTGTATAGTACGAGAGTTTTACATTTGAAACATTTCAGCTCATCTTGGCCAAATCCTTCCATGAACATGAAGTTGATAGAGTAAACCGTGACAATTTCGGCTCCCAGGCAAATTCGGCCTCCTGGCTGGGTAGCAACACTAAAACTCCAACCCTTCTCTTCCAAAAAATGGATTTGTCCAGCCTATATGGTCCAAAGAATAATTCTTAATAATGAAAACTATGTGGCTCTGGGAGTACTTCTTGTAAATGTGCGTCCATAAAGTGAGATGAAATCGCGATCAATGTCATGGGGTCTCGCTGACGGCCATCTTGAACTGAAAAATGATCTTCCAGCAGAAACTACCTCCGCTTTAGATTTTTGACCAAAGCTTCTTTTAATGTCAAGTACAAGCTGGTTATGGAACAGACTGTTATAGAAGTCACTGATCTGTGTAAATATCCCTATGTTTATGCATTATGTCAAGGGATTTATGAAAAATTGACCATTTTTTTGTGTCCGAAATTGCATGTTAGGGACAAATGTACGCCATGCAATTTTGGACAGGCACTCATAGTTCTTGATAATTCATTAACTCACTGATAAGACAGAAATAATCTAGCTGTTGATTTATATATTTCTGTTGATTAAAGTAATATTAACACTATAAATTAACATCTGTGTTTATCTGAGAGTTACAGGTACTAACACATACATGTGTACATGCACAACTATACAGCTTTGCAAAATGCACACTATTTTTTATCTTTTCACACTTCGTTTTAATTTTTTGTCACCTTCTTTTGTCTCTTTTATTACAATAAACACAAACAAACCACCAAAACGAAGTAGAATACATATATCAAATCCACTGTTTTTCATGTACCAGTTTTCCCTCTGGATGTAGTGTCTGAAATTGCCTTGGGGGGTGGGGGGGGGGGGGGGGGGGTCAAAGTTGTCATGAGAACGCATAGGCTAGATTTAGGTCAATATCTGATAAGTATTCATGAGCTTGTACCACAAGGCCTCTGAAAACTAGGCTAGCTGGCTGTGTGTGAGGGTCAAATAGGTGATAGAGTAAGAACACTGTAAAAACTGTCAAAAATTGTCACAGCGTACCCTAGTGTCAGTTCTCTATATGAGACTAAGAGTTAAACACACTCACACACACACACATACACACACACACACACACACACACAAACAAACAAACAAACAAAAAGTGCTGTGTCAAGCAGTATTGGCTACTGTTGCTATTCACTTGGCACAAAAACTGAAAAAGGCATAAGATCTTAATCACAACACCTTTTTTGTACAGAAAAATCTTCCAAACACCCCCTCTTTGTACACGTCATGATAAACATATTACTACTCTTTCTTGACATGACCCCACAGCAACAAGCTGAAAAATAGAAAACGCAAACTAACATGATCGATCACTAGAAACTGAAATCCTTTCATCTTCTAGAACTTACACAGGACAAACACAGAATAAGCTAGGAGGGTCAGTCTCTGGAAAGGGGGGTCAAAAGTGTGACAGAGGAGGTCAAAAATAAAACTGTTCAGTTTTGTAAAAAATCACTTCCAGCACTAAGTATAACTACTTACCTGATGACATTTATGATTTTTAGAGCAAGAGCTTTGTGTGCCTTGGTGTGGTGGGGGGTCAAAGAGGTCAACCGTCAGACTCCCTGATGGTAACATGGATCCCATACAGCCATGTACAAGTCTATGCTTAATTGTTATTTCTACATTTAGATGACAGTATTTAGTTTTAAAAAACATCAAATCAGGGTTTCTGTGGATATCTGAAGAAAAAATATTTAAAAGATGGTTTAAAAATTTTTTTTTACAAACACTGGTTATAGCAAGTCGCAAGTGAAGCATTACATTAAAAAATATATAACTGTAAGACATCAGTGGCCACATTCAATGGTGTCACTGGGTCAGTTCAATATAGCACTGTATTAAATGAGTATAGAGTCATTTTAAGTTGTTGTAGTTTTTACAGTGCAGGTCTGACTCTTGTAGAAATCTTGATGGTAACATGGACACTCCTGATGGTAACATGGACACCGTTAGCCATTCTCACTAAACAACACAAAAATCTGCTTTTGTAGTCTACACTTTGCTTTATTATTATAGTCAAATGAGTATAGAGTCATTTTAAGTTATTGTAGTATTTACAGTGCAGATTTGACTTTTGTAGAAAGCTTGATAGTAACATGGACACTCTTGTAGTAACATGGATACTGTTGATGGTAACATGAGCCATGATGAGGACACCGTACCAATTTTAATGCAGGTGTTTGTCCACAATACATTGAGCACTTGAATCAACATTGTGTGGTATTGGTGGGATCTTGTGATTGGTCGAGTGAAATTTGAATGCTCAATTCTTCCCACAACACACAAAATATAGTCTGATATTTTTTAAATCTCTCATCGCGTAACATGGACCCCGTTGAAGGCTTGTTACAAAAATGATCCATAATATCAACATTCCACAAAGTTATGAGCAAAAATCATTGCTCTTTGGATCAAATATACTTTGACCTTTTATCATGTATGATGAAATGGGGACAACTCATTTGCATATTGGTCAGCTGGGGCACACTTGATTATGTCACTTGTGGACACCGGCTGTTACAATGTCGAGGTAAAAAATAAAATTCGAATTTCTCACATACACAACATGCTTTCAAGTTAAAACCACCATGCTTGTATAGTTTCAAGTTTATGTCTACTGTTTGTGTAGTTTTTAATTTACAGGCAAAAAGCATTTTGTACTTTAATTATCAATACATTCATGACCCTTTTCAATGTCACAAAATGGCGTGGTCTGAACAGTGCTTTTCAGTCACATTTTTTTGTTTTACTACATACATGTCAGACAGACAGACTGAAGACTGTTCATGGTGTTTTTTCAATGTTGTTTGTGCCTGTGTTGTGAGAAATAAATAATTTTGCAGTTTAATGCATCAGCAATATTTGAAAAAAAAAAAAGGTACCCCTCTGTTGACCCCCTTTCAGGAGACTGACCCAGGAACAAAATAGTCCTATCTTTTCAACTTTCTGACCAGCTTTGACCCAGACCATGAACATTAAGTAACCATGCTCGTTATAAAGGCCACTAGAAACTAGTGGCTTATTTCGTATGCACACACATGTAACCTGACTCATACAGAAAGAGGCCTGCTAGAAAGGTATCTTCAGGATTCTTTATGGCAAGGGGATCCCGTCAAGGTGACCCAATCTCTCCATATCTCTTTATTTTATGCGCAGAAATACTTGCCTGCATTATAAGGATATTAGGGGCATGAAAAAAGGTAAAGGTAAAGGGGTCCCATAACCTATAAGGTCGAAGGGGAGTGAGGCGTCAGAGACCTCACTTCTCTAGGGCCAGCATATTGAGGGCGGCGCCCATCTCCTCTCCCTGGCTGCTTTACCTTCCCTGACCCTAAAGAGGGCAGGTACCCATTTACAGCTGGGTGAACTGGGGGAACTGTACTGAAGCCAAGGCGTGCAAACGGTCACCCATCCAACTGGTAACCACGCTCGACGCTGCTTAACTTGGCTGAGGGAAAGCGAGTGCTCCGACCACTGAGCTATCCCGTCCCCTATTAGGGGCATAAAAATAGTAAATACTGAAATAAAGATATGTCAGTTTGCTGATGATACATCATTCACTCTAGAGGGAGACCAACATTCATATGAAGTGCTTTTTCAAAGCCTTGAAACCTTTGAGGATATGTCAGGGTTTAAGTTAAACTTTGATAAAACCAAATATGTTTGGCTAGGCAGCAAAGAGAATTCACTAATAACCTACTTACCACACACAAAAAATGGAGTGGAATCCAAAAGAATATAAAATCCTTGGAATCTGGTTCATGAACAGTTCCCCTAGTATGACGGAAGTAAATATAACTGATAAACTATATGAAGTTAAAAAACTATTTAAGATATGGTCAAAAAGATTAATAACACATTTGGGTAGAGTAGCAGTGCTTAAATCACTAGTACTCTCAAAGTTAGTATACTTATGGATTTTATTGCCAAATCCCCCGGATGCTCAAGTTGCCCAGTTGCAAAAACTATGTTATGAATTTGTGTGGGACATGAAAACAGATAAGATAAAATGGGCATATTCGAAGCAAAGCATAAAAAAAGGCGGTATAAGTATACCAAATATCAGAGTGTATATATACAATCACTGAAACTTGCATGGATTAAAAAAGTTTATACACAGAAACAAAAGTGGAGATTAATATTGCATTCACTGTGCCCTGATATAGATTATTTAGATGGGATGGGCCCAAAACTGTTTTCAAAATTTAAAACCAATGCATTTTGGAAAGACATGTTTCACTCATATGAAACATTTTGCAGACAAGTGGATCCAAAGGATAAGCAACTCTGCAGTTTACTAATTTTCAGAAAAAATGGTTCCAGTACATAAACTTAGTAGAAAGTTGAGTGCCATTTCAAAATATTTGTAAAATTCTGTATGAAATCTATAAATCTTGTCTTGACAATGAAAATGATTGATTCTTTTTGTACTTTGTGTAGCTAGTAGCCTTGTATGCCTGTAAAATGGAAATGATGTAATGTTGTCTGGATGAAAAGTTTATTTATTTGTTTTGAACTGTATATGTGTGCCAATCAAAAAGATTTTTTTTAATTAAAAAAATAATAATTTTTAAAAAAAAGAAAGAAGCCTGCTTTCTGACTTATAATGAATGAAGCATTAAACATCATATTGTGCAGAGATTGTTACAATAATGCAAATGAACTTAACCTTGACATAAACTGTTAAAAAGTTGAGACACAGGTGTTCTTGTTCTGCTTTTGTTGTTTCATGTACATGTATGTAAAATTAAGATTTCTAGACAAACACAGGGTTTTCCTATCTTGAGGAAGTACCCCATTTATTTTTTAACCTTTTTCTGACTGCAAAGAAAGAGATAGTTTAAATATCATTGGCTTCAAGAGTGTACATGTTTAATAAACCAGTTGCTCTCAACTTGTCAAATAGCAACCATCCCTTCTATCAATACTTAAGAAACAGTCAAGGAGGAAAACAAGTGCAGGTAACCACTTCTTCTATCAATATAATGTGAAAGACTCAACTTACATGACCAGTGCTGGGGTAGGCACATGCCCTGATTTCTTCAGCCGTTGTCAGAGGGACGACAAAGACATGTCCAGACCCCGAGCTGCTTGATCCAGGCCCTTTCTCTGCTTCCTTGGCTTCTTCAGCAGCAGGAAGGATTTTGTCAGCATGTGGGGTTTCTTTGTGTTCAGAGGGCACTGAAGCAACCACCTCAGAACTGTCAGGAGCTGGGACCTCATCCTTGTTGACCACAACGTAATCTTTCAGTAAGTCCTCTTCAGATGGTTCCGCTTCAGCTGCTGGTGACTGGGAAACTTTCACCTCCATATCTTCGGTTTCTGTACCGTTGAGACGTGCTTGCTTGGCGCTAGGCTTACTTTCCGTTTCTTCAGCGACTTCTTCAAATTTCCTTTTGACGGCAGAGTGAGGGGGCGAAGGTATGTTGTTTGTCTCACTATTGTTGTTGTCTTGTTGGAGATCAGAAACCGCTGAGATGGGATCTTTTTTCTGACCCTCCTCTGAAGGACTGGCAACCACAGCTTCTTCCACTTCCATTGGTTCTTCAGCATTTCCAGAAGCAGACAAATCTGTCTTTTCTGGTGAAGTTGCTTCCACTGAAGCAACAGCAGATTCAGATTCTGCCTCAAGAGATGCTACACTTTCTTCTTTATCTTTGGAAGCTTCCTTTTCCACTTCTGCGGCATCTTTATCAGTGTCCATTTCTACATCAGCCTCAGCATTCTTTATTTCTTCTGCATCATCCTTTTCTTCTTGTTCAGTTTCATCTTTTTGGGTTTCCTTTTTTTCCTCTTCAACCTTCTCAGCCTCTTCCTGAGGGGCCAATGTCTCTGCACTCTGTCGGGAACGACCCCTGGGTGTGGAGGCTGAGGCAGCCCCTCCTCTACCACGAGGAGATGACTTCTTCACGTCTGCTTTGCTGCCTGATTTGGTAGCTGGGGTCCTAGGTGATTTAGATCCTCTAGAGGGTGGGGTAGGTGCTGATCGACTGCGGGGTGTAGATTTCTTGGCTTCATCTTTCTTTTTACCGACAGTTTTTGCTGCTGGGGTTCTGGGACTTCTGGATGTTGAAGCTGATTTGGCTCGACCCGAGGCGGAAGCAGCAGCTTTTGCTGGCGACTTCCCTTTGGTCTTCTGTGATGCAGCCGGAGATTTTGCTGTGCGTGGGGTGGTCACAGGACGTTTGGCAGGAGACTTGCCTTTCCTGGCAGGAGAAGCAGCAGCAGGAGATTTCCCTTTACGTGAGGTGGACACCGCCCTCGCAGCAGCAGGAGATTTCGCTTTGCTCTTTGCGGATGCAGCAGCTTTGGTAGGTGATCTTCCCCTGCGCTGTTTGGTTTCAGCAGATGAAGGAGACTTTCCTGCACTCTGTCCTCGACCCCTCGCTTTTTTGGGCACCACCTGCTCTGCTTCTTCTTCAGCAGCTTTCTCACGCCCTCGTTTGGCGGGTGCAGCTGTTTTCTTCTCCTTGGGGGCCGCACTTCTGCTTCTGGACCGTGAACCTCTCACTACAGCTGGGGTTTGGGATGCTGGCGATGCTGCAGCTGCTGGTGGACACACATAACATCTATGATTAGCTGGCTTCTACAATACATGAATGATGATACATATATATATATATATATATAATGTCACTCTGAAATTTCTGAAGGCATAAACAATTTTGGTTGAAATAACCTGGTGGTCAGGGGTGGGGGTGGGGGGGTTGTGAGGGGAAAGGGTATTGAAGGATAGGTGGGTGAATGGGTTGTGTGTGGGGGGTTGAGTGGTGAGTGAGTGAGTGAGTGTGTGTGTGTGTGTGTGTGTGTGTGTGTGTGTGTGTTGTGTGGTGTGTGTGTGTGGGTGTGTAGTGTGTGTTTGTGTATGTGTGTGCATGTGTGCCTATCCGGCCACCTCTATGTTTTTATGTGTCTGTCTGTCTCAGTGTTGTGTCTGTCTGTCTGTCCACTATCCATCATTTGGTTCATCTCACCACTGGTGCACCTATCCATCATTGGTTCATCTCACCACTGGTGAACCTTTCCATCATTGGTTCATCTCACCACTGGTGAACCTTTCCATCATTTGGTTCATCTCACCACTGGTGAACCTTTCCATCATTTGGTTCATCTCACCACTGGTGAACCTTTCCATCATTTGGTTCATCTCACCACTGGTGAACCTTTCAGCTCTAGCCAAGGGATGCCCCCCCCCCCCCCCCACCAACATAATCACACTTTAAATCATTTGAAAGAAAGATACCATACCCCTATTTTAAAGCAGTGTGGATCACACAGATTGGTATTATACACAAGCTGCACTCAGACAATGTAAACTATCTTCTAGTTAGTCTGTAAAATTTATAAGCATCAAAATTGATATTCATATTCAATCAAACTCAATAAGTGTTACTACATTATAAATGGAACTTTTTTTTTAATCCCACCCAAATAGACACCACTTCAATTAAAAATGATCACATGCAAAGTGATGAAAGGCATATATATACATACAACAAACCCCTCCACCCCCACCCCCAAAAAAACCCCAAACAAACCAAAAGAAAACAACCACACAACAACACACACAAAAAAAGAGTTTCTTTTATACACAAAAGTCTGCATGTATTTGTATATGAATAAAAAAAACTGTAACATTTTTTTATCATGATATCAAACACTCACCTTTACCACGACTGGCTGAACGACCTGGTCTTTTGCTCTCAACAACATTTTCAGCTTTGGCCTTGCCTCCAGCAGATCTGAAATCAAAGTCATCAATTATTTCCAAGCACTTTTTGCTTTGTTCTGGGGTTGTTTTTCCCCAATTCCTCTGCTAGAGCTTTTCAGTAATCGACTGATTTTAGTTTTTACCCACTATTAACTTCTTAAAATAAAAGTTTGACTCTGACTTTGACTTAACTGCCAAGTGCAAGTGCACCCTATATGCTGGGGAATAAAAATTGTATGTACCACTTGCTATGTTCATGTCCCTCTTACTCAGAAATTACTCAACAAATAATCCTGATAGTCTGCCCAATGACAGTACATATATTGTAGATTGAGGCAACCTCAAATTAGTTAGCATATTTCACTATGAAAATATATTTAAAATGTTAAAAATCACAAAAAATACACTTTCTTCATCACCACTGTCATTCCGAGTACCTCCCCCCCCTTTCCTCCACATCTCAATAACGTCACACACAAGTTGAGGCAAAATCTCAGTCGAGTTTTTTAATGCACTATCTCCTGAATCATCCATGATCATTTTCATCACTGTCAGGATTATTTTAAGTTTTATTTGCCACTTTTTCAGCTGTGTAAAGTTATCGATACCTTCAACGAGAAGTGTCACCCATTTTGAACAAGAACTGCCCAATCAGTCATGCATAATAACACAAAATATGAGCTATAAAACGATCGTTTTTGCCACACATTTTTGCAGCTGAATGTTGCCAAGCAACACGAGAGTGACCTATAATTTTGGAGTTCTTTCCCTTTAACTGTAGTCAAGGAAGCTGGCTCGTTTACTTCAGTTCGAAACCCCAGAAATTTTCCGGGTTGTTGGCGTAAAGAGTACACATTTAGTCACAGAAAATTTCCGGGATGGGGCAGTCAAGTGGTTAATGGTGGGCAAAAACGGTTGCATACGCAAAAATCTCACCATTGGTGAACTTCAGAGCTCTGAGAAAAATCACAAGGCAGTTTATCTTTTCACAATGACAGAACCCACTATTAATGGTGGGCAAAAATGGCCACATATGCTAAAACCTCACATTGGTGAACTTCAGAGCTCTAGAGAAAAATCGTGTAGCAGTTTGTCCTTTCACACTGGCAGATCTATCCAAACAAACAGGTTTGAACAGTCCATCTGAACAGTCATTAATTCTACTGAAAGCCATCAGGAAAAAAGACGGATGAACAAAAACACAATAGCTTACGTAGATGATGAGGAAGATGCTGCTGCGTTATCCGCCTTGGCTGCTTTGGCAGGTGTTCTGGACCTGCCCCGGGGCGGTGCGTCCTCTGGCAGGGATTTGCGGGTCAGTCGGGGCATCTTTAGATCAACTCTGAAGACATTACCATCACAATCATCATCATTATCAGTGTCTACTAGTACTATCACCATCATCATCACCATTATCATCACCACCACCACTTTCATCATCATAAACAGTAAAAACCAATTTATATCACTACCACTGTTGTAGATCATCTTTAAATACAAAAAGACAGTATGCTGTTGTGATCGACAAAATTCTTGCTTCATTACCCCCCCCCCCCCCCCCTTTCAGCCCTAAGGTTTACCAATGGTGAGATTTTAGCATATACAACATAACATGCAACAGGGGACCACAGGGTCTGGTGCTGGATGTCCCGCCTGTGAAGGGAAGTATGTGCATTTCTGAGCATCCGCTCTACACCTCTGCTTCCCAGGGGTAGTGAAGCTTCAACCTCTTGTTTGGCTTGCCAGGCAAGAGGGGTACCCTTCAGATGGGTGCTGCATAGCCTCTCCTATCGCAACTTTCCACAGCAGGCACCTACTCGTTGGTGTCCCCTGTTTTCGCAAAGACCTGCTGTGGGGAGACCGAGCGCCTGGTGGGATAACCAGGTAGGGTAGGTGGAGCCAAGCTCAGGATCTTCAACTCCAACGTGAAGTCTGTGCTTCTCTATGGGTCAGAAACTTGGCGGGTCATCAACACCAGCTCCTCCAAGATCCAGACCTTCCAACGGATGTCTCCAGCAGATCCTTCATCTCAGATGGTTCGACAGAGTGCTAAGTACCGACCTGTGGATGAGGGCGAACCAACAGCCTATGGATGTCCAAGTAAGGCGGCGAAAGTGGCGTTGGGTCGGACACACCCTACGGAAGGAGCCTTGCAACATCACCAGACAAGCGCTCGAGTGGAACCTGCAGGGGAAAAGGAAGAGAGGGTGCCCCAAACAGACCTGGAGGAGAAGCCTGCATAGTGAGCTGAGAGACTCCAGCCTGACATGGGAAGAGGCCAAGACCCTTGTCAGAGACAGGAGAAGGTGGAGGGACGCTGTTGAGGCCCTATGCTCCGCTAGGAGCTATAAGGATTAAGAAGAAGAAGTAGGTGGAGCCCGTTTTGCTGACAAAATCCACCTAGGAGAGCGGAAAACTCTGATTTCAAACCCATGCATGGAGAAGGAAAACTCGAAGAACACCCAGGAGGAAACCCTGTCATGCACCAAAGGAGCTGAAATCAGAGGTGTCAGGCCGTCAGGCGCTCCAACCAAAACACGACACCATGTGATATAGCCTTAAATGATGCAGGCAACGCAAAGAAGATAACATGCAACCGTTTTTTCTTCTCCTCATTAAGGTGGCTGCATTCTGACTTTGGGGGTATAGACTATACTTGGGAACTGAACCAGTGGATCAGTGGTCTAGAGCAAGGTAATGCGCCTGCCTAGAAAGTGAAAAGTCTGAGTCAGAAGTGTGCAATATTCAAGCCCCGTTTGGGCCAAAATCTTCTCCCATCCATTACAGCATTAGACCATGAGCGATGGTCCAGGTGCTAGTCTTTCGGATGAGACAATAAACCAAGGTCCCGTGTATTACACAAAATTATTTCACACACATAAAAGAACCCACGGCAAGAAGAAATGTCCCAAGCAAAATTCTGTAGAAAAAACAATCTGATACTTATGACAGGAAAGCAGACAGGAAAAGAAAAAAAAAGTGGGTGGTGCTGCTTTTGTAGCGATGCGCTCTCCCTGGGGAGAGCAGCCTGAATTTCATGTAGAGAAATCTGCCGCGACTTAAACAACAAGTTAAAGTGGTATAAAATAAAACAAAAATGAACCTACTAATTTTGCCAGGACAGGTACATCCCTGCTTTTTCTGATTTTCAACTGTTGTGGGTTCTTTTGTAATTGTATTGTTCTGTATACCTCTAAGTTATGATAGATTTCTCCACATGAAATTCTGGCTGCTCTCCTCTGGAAGAGTGCATTGTCACAAGAGCAGCAGTGCCCACTATTATTTTTTGTTCTGTCTGCATTGTGTCTATTTGTTTCCCTACCAGAGGGGCTTTTCTAAAGAATTTTGCCGGGGACAACTCTTGTTGTCATGGGTTCTTTTACGTGACCTAAACTAAACTAAAGTATGCATGTTGCAACAGGATTTTGGTTTATTGTCTCATCTGAAAGACTAGCACCCAGACTACCACCACTCACCGTCTAGTGCAGATCGGGGAAAGTTTTGGGCACAAACAGGGATAAAAAATGCCAAAGTGTGAAACAATGGCTTTTTTCTTTCTAGACAGTGTGTTACCTCTAAACCACTGATCTACACGGATTTACATGCACTTGCATGTCGATAAGCACATGGGCCGAACTGGTTTAGAGTCTTCTCCAAAGGGCTTGACATTCAGTTCAATATTCTTATCAAACTGGGAAGAAAGGGCAAGGCTAGGAAGGAACTTATGTTAATTCCCTTCGTGATATATATATTAATGCAGAGGATCAAATAGGTACATCAAAAATCCTGTTGTTCGTGTCCATGTCCAATGGTTTATGGAAACACAAACATACCCAGCATGCAGCCTGTAAAAAAGATTACCTGCTCTGAGTCAGAATGTGTTGGCTGAGGCCAGTGGGTAGACCTTCTGCAGAGCTTCAAGCGCAGGAGAAGACCAGACACTACACACCCCTCCCAGTAAGAGAATGCCAGGTGATGTGGATAATCAGTCACTGACCTTTTGCTTTCTCTGCAAGCTTGTAGATGTGATGATCAACCAAGTCCTGAGTGCAGTTAATTACCTTTAGTGCATGTTAAAGTACATGGAACATGTTGCACACACATTAAAACCCTGTTCTGCCTTTTGGAAGAGTAGGCCATTCCATGCAGGTAGGAATGGATGACGGGTGATGAGGTGTCCTGTTTAGACACCATCCCTTAACCCTTTCCCATTTTTACCCGCCGTAGCCCGCCGCTGCCCGCTCGCCCGCATCTATTTATACCCGCCGCAGCCCGCCAGACGTCATTTCAGCCTAGTGGGGATTTTCCCTCATGCACTAAGCTCTACCTAGTACACGCACACTATGAATGAACATTCCACTGAGGTCAGCATAAACTAAGGAAGGAATGGACACCAAATTCCGTGCTACACAGCCTCCCTTTCACAAGAAATTGGCCAGTGACTGGCTTTGTCTTTCCCACGCTTTCTTGTAGCTAAAAATGGCAGCAAAGATTGAGCATACAATTTGGGAGGAATATACTGATGTGGAAATTGAAGCTATTTTGGCGCAAGTGGAACAGTTCGAAAGAGAATAAAATGTTGAATCCGATGTTGAAGTAGATGTAGAAGAAAGAGATGAAATAGGAGAAGGTAGTGAGTCGGAAAGTGATGCTTAGGATAACATTCTGTTGGCTTCATAGCAGACGACATGGCGCAGCGCACAAGTGCCTTGCTCAGTGCAAGACTTCACGCTGATGACTGGGCCGGCACAAACTCTCCCACTGAATGCCAAGCTCTTAGATTACTTTGTTTTGTTTGTGCCCCAACATTTTTTTCAAATTGTAGCAGATGAAACTAACAACTATGCCAGGCAAAAGATCGCTGTGAAAGGCTTAGTCATAGATCCATTACGGACAGAAACAACACCTGATGAAATTTGGGCTTACCTGTCAGTTTTGATCATGATGGGGATCAAGCGTTTGCCAGGCTTCATCTCTACTGGTCTACTGATTTGACATTTTCTGAGTCACGGATCAGTAATATTATGATGAAAACCAGATTTCTCAAAATTAATCAGTATTTTCACCTGAGAAACACGCCAACACACCTGGACGCGACACTGGCTGTGACACCTGCATTGTGACAGCCATGTAACTGGCTATTGGTGAAGGACACACTAGTGTCTGTAAATAGTAGGCGTCAGCATATATTTGTAAATAATGTATATACGCGCATTAGTCAACGTCGTTTTCAATATGTTTGAATACTTTCCACTGAGGAAGTGTAGACTTGGTGACAGTAATTTTGTGACATGTGAATGTTCGATTGGATTACCATGACGGTGGATGCGATGGAGGACACATTCAGTCAGGACCACACATAATATTTTTTTTAATCACATACCTATATTGCGCATGTTAGAGGGTAGTTGTAGACTAACAGCATGATGTCACTGCAATGTTACCTGTATTTGGTGACAAAGAGGGGACAGCAGCACGACACATGTAGGTAGGACACACATCTTGGGGTGCAGAACAAAGTATGACATCATATGAATACTTTGGCCAAATATGACTGCTCTGCGAACAATAGTAACTGTACAGGACTATGTGTACTTGAGGTACCTTATTCTCTGAAAAAACAGCGTAAATTTCCGAATACTACAGAGAGTTTCTCTGTAAGAAATGCGAATGGTAAAGGGTTAAGTCAAAATGTAGCTACCCAAATGGGAGGGAAGGGGGGGGACGGTCCCTCGTGTTTGTTAAAATATCACCATTGGGAGCTCTAGCTGATGAACAGTGGGGGAAAATATCTCTGTAAATATTATTAGCCTAAAAGTAGGCCTACTTAAAATTACTTTGATTTGTTAATGTTCTGTTTCTGAGGCAATACATTTTTTTTAAAAATAAGATGGCCAAAATAGTGCACAAGTTTTTTGGAAATGTAAACTTGACTACCACTCCATTGAATTAAATTAAGCAGCAAATGAAGGACTTGTTGAGCATTACCAGTGCTAGTGTTATAACTGTGTAAGAATTAAAGAAATAGAAATAGACAAACAAAAATAACTCAGCAGAACTTGGCCTTAGTTTTTTCTAGTTCAAGATTGCATCCCACTTCACTAAAGCCTATAGATGCACAAGACTATAGTAACCAAAAACATTACTACAAAATTATGCCCGACTGGCGGCCATGCTGCATAGATAAATCATAAACTTTTATTATATTTATAAACTGATCTAAAGAATCCATGTTTGCAATAGGGTGTCTGTATTAAATTATTAATTATATAACAAATGTAATAGTTAATACAACACAATCGACACATTTTGCACTGATTACCAGAGGTCGAAAGTACGAAAGACAAGGAACACTGAGGTATATCGACATTCATAAAGTAATGATATGAACGCATCAGGAAGCTCACAACTTCACAGATCTAGGCCTATCTATCTTCACTCACTTTGCCTACTCAGGCTAGGCTACTGTCTCGAGTTTTTAACATGCGACAAAACCGTTGTTATTAATTTGATTCAAATTGTAATACTCACAAATTGAGGGAATAAGAAGTATCTATTCGGAAATTCGTGAAGACATGTACTAGCGAAATTACATGCACAAAAATAATTCGTAAACACTGCAAGGTGAACGAAGACCTTCTACCGTTATCTCTTCCAAGAGCTGCAACACAGGCGGTACGGGTGCCGCCATGTAAATAGACGGAGAACAAGGACAACTCACACAATCATTGGATAACTCCAAACATCAACCAAGAAAGAGACTCTTTTCAATTTTTAGAACTAATCATAACACATACTTCCACTACATAATTGAATGATAAAACTGTTCATAAATGCATGCATATATACAATTTTAAAGACTTTTACAAACTGGTAACTCCGCAGATAACATGTCTTTTCAAATGAAATTTGCCAAATAACAAAAAGGTTACTTTTTTTTTAATCCCTTTATTTCGAGGATAATGTAATAAGCGCTTCTTTCCTTTTTTGACATCTAGTCCCTGCATGCATGCAGTTTTGTAAGCTTTGTTATTCGTTCCAACTGTCACACAATGCCCAACTCTTCCTAAAGGCAGAACAGGTTGTACTTATCTGCATGCATGTGTGCAGGCATAGTTTACGTGTTCCTTCCTGCGTGGGTCGTTCTCAAAACTTACAGCTATCAACCCCCCCCCCCCCCCCCCCCTCCAACTCCTCATCATCCACCCTCATAACTCCCAAGTTACAACTTTTCAAAAGTTTCCCCTTTGACATAAGCCTAGCTATCTCAGCTCTGCAGCTATCCTCCACAAGTAGTCTAGTCAATCTTTGCTCCAAAAAAGTGCCAAGAAAGGAACTAATTGCAACAGTAATGAATTTATGATATTTTGATAGGAAAGTACCCAACTTTTAACATCCAAAAAGTAGGACGATCTAAGTGTCCGAAGACCATTTTTTTAAAAAAGATTATATGACGTCATAAAATTTAGATTTTTATCTTCTTTTTTTTTTAAACAGAATGTAATATGGTCTTGTGACATATTGTTTGCAAGCTTTCGACATACTGATTACAAATGTAATATTATAATCACCATTAGACGCAAAATAAAGCAAAAACCAATGAAAATATGCCGCATATGTTCTATATTTAGTGTTCCCAGCTCATTAGCATGCGAAATCAAGTATATCTCATGCATTTTACCTCCTACGTGGAGATGCCGGGGCCTATCAGTATAAATAGCATCCCCACATTCTGGAAATTCTGTGCTAGAAATTTCCTCTTTTTTATCTCTCTCTTTGTTTCTGCCTTGTTCCTTTTCTTCCTGTCACTTCCTTCTTGTCTATTTTCTGCCTTCTAAGTCCATTCTGCTGCCTTTTTTTCAGAAAGACTTAAAAGATAACAATTTTCTTTTATGCCGAAGTCAGATGCACTAGGCCTGACTTGTAAGATGCTTAACGATAACGTGACACAATTTTGCTCCTATAATGGTTGCTGCCCTGAGCTTGGAAGAAAAAGAAGAATGCATTTTACCAGGATTAAACCAAAGTTTCCAATCACTGTACAATTCCCATGGCAGAGCAAAGTGGTAGTCTCTCCTTGAAGGTAAGAACTTCACAAGGAGTATAAAACAGTGCAGGTAGAGGCAAACAGCATCAGAGTTAGTTCAAATAAATCACTGTGGCAAGTCACTTCAGTTCAGCATAATCAGAACATGGAAAGCTCTTGCTGGAATGAAATAACACAACAGAATCAATCAAGATCAGGCACACCTGGTGTATCAAGTTCATCCACTTCCTGAAGAGTGGATGCATTGAGACAGCTCAAGTCTTTGCATTGTCCAAATGCCATTGAAGATTGGTGCCCATTGTCTTTCTTTGCAGTCCGTAGTACAGTTGCATCGCAGGACCTTTATATTCTCTGGAGCAGGAGGGAGATCAGTCTTCCCTGAGACAAACTGCAGTGTGGATAATAACCAGCTCCTATTTGTGCAGTGTGAAGAATAACCAGTTCTTATTAGTGCAGCATGGAGAATAGGCAGCTCCTATTAGTGCAGTGTGAAGAATAGGCAGCTCCTATTAGTGCAGAGTGGAGAATAGGCAGCTCACATTTGTGGGGTCCATGTCTTTCATGTAGAGAAATGTAAAGCTGCTCTGACCTGGACAGTTCCATTGCACACAGCTTCCCTCATCCCTGACTATCCTGAAGATGGGGAACAGAGAGGCTAAGACATTTTCTTTCCACAGAAGATCCAGTTGCCTGGCTTTGTCATGCTCACCAAAATATTGTAAGACTTTGTATAAAAAGTATGTTCTTTCGAGCCAGAAGGCTCATAGAGCCGGAGCTTATCCCGGTTTCTGTAGCGTTAAGCGAACTGATGGTTTTTCACCACCCCTGTGACAGGACGCTAGAAGACTTTGTATGCTAATGACAAAGTAGCTGCAGAATTTTCAAAATAGCCAATGGGAACATTGTCTCTGGTGATAATGTTAGATTATGATGTACAGCCTTACATTGTTTGGAGCCAGGGGTGGCTGCGCCAATAATACCCATACCATGGAAGGTACCAGTTCTATCCAGTGTCCTGATCTGATGATCTACATTGTCAGCAACAAACTGGATCTAGCATTTGGGTTCATGCCTACCAGGTCTGTTTCCTAGTCACCAGCAGCACACATTTTCAAACAGACTGACCTCCTTGTATGAAGAACAAAACCTAAGCTTGTGGACATGTTCAACAAGGTCTTTGGAGCCAGTCTGCTGTTGCATGGCAACCCCAAGAGCAATCTGAAGGGGGTTGGGGGGATGAGTATTGTTGGTCATGCTGCCTGCATCAGTGCCTGACCAAGAGAAGCAATTGTCAAGTCAGGATCTGTTTTCCTTCCCAGCCAAGTTCTGAGAAACAGATCCAAAGAAGATGGTAAATAATCGCAATTGTTTTAGGGGGGGAAATCTCAATTGTTTGAGATACTTGCTTCTGCAGAAGGATACTCTGTTGTTGATGTTTTGACGTTTCTGATATTTGATAGGAAAGTTTTGCAAATGTCTTAATCATTCTGTTTTTCTTCTTTCTCTCCATCTTTCTCTCTGTTGGATTTTGCAAATTTCTCCAGGATCTTCTCTGCATTTGACTTTAATGTAATGACATTTTCTTTCCCTCTGATGCAGGTAACAATTGCTTCATCGCCAAAGTGACTTTCTATTTTCTATGTAGGGGGATACACTTTCATCTTTGTGCACAAGTCCATGATTGTGATTTTTTCATCATCATTCTCTTTGAAATAAACCATGACATGCCTGAAAGCTTCATCATGAGCTGTGTCTACTGGTTTGCCTGCAGTTGCTGTGGTTTGTTCCTCTGAAGAATGGCGGAATGCTAGAGGGTTAGATTTCATAGTTTCATAATGGACACTGCATTGCTTGTGATACACAGCATCTGCAGCATGAAGGTCATTGACAGCTTACATTCTTCCACACACTCTTTCTGCCCATTTGTTCTCTGGTCCATGCTTTAAACCACTTTTTTCAATCTGCTGCCGGCAATTACATGTCCGAATTTGATACACAGCTGTGTTTCGTTTCTTCCCAAAATCATTAATGGACTGATCACAAAAGAGACAAAAAGAGGAATTATTTAAACCTAGCTTGCTTGGGTGGAAGAGCTGGGTTGTTTACACATCGAATATCTTGCTCTTCCCTCTGTCTCTACATTGTCACCCTTTAAACGGCATGCTTTTTGGAGACATGCTATACCTTTCTCAGTCTGCTTTACTACATCTTGGCTATCAGTCAGCAGTCTTTCTCCACATAACAACATGCAGACATACCCAGTCAGTCCTTTCATCTGGACAAGAAAAAAAATGTGATCAGTTATTAGGGACAATTTTGCCAAACAAAATTGCAACCACAAATAATTTAGATCAGCACTTTTGTAGAGCCAGAGAAAAAAAACACCAAAAACATCACACCCCACCCTTAGAATTAAAGTTACACTGAAAACAGTTGTCAGCAGTTCTCTTCAATCTGGCCATCGATTGGGTGATGAGGAAGACGACAGAAGACACCCCAAGAGGGATTCGCTGGAGCCTGTTCTCAACACTAGACGACCTTGACTTTGCGGATGACCTGGCGCTGCTGTCCCACACACACCAACATATCCAGGAGAAGACCAGCAGACTCCAAACATTCGGACAGCAAGTGGGGCTTCGTATTAGCACCAAGAAAACGGAGACAATGTCGCTCAATGTGAACACACCAGCCCCTGTGAAAGTGAATGGAACTGACCTGCGCCAGACAGACAAGTTCACATACCTTGGCAGCATCATCAAACCAGAGGGCGGCACAAAAGAAGACATCCACAACAGACTGGGCAAGGCCAGGAATGTGTTTAGGGAGATGAACAATATCTGGAGATCAACTCAGTACAGCACCAACACCAAGCTGAAGCTATACCAGAGCTGTGTTGTGTCTACGCTCCTATACGGTTCTGAGTGCTGGAGGATGATGGAAGTGGATCTTACCAAACTTCGATCCTTCCACACCATATGCCTGCGAAGAATTCTCCGGATCTTTTGGCCAGAGAAGATCTCCAATGAAGACCTACTACGGAGATGCAGGCAAAAAGACATGGGAACCATCATCACCAGAAGATGGTGGAAGTGGATTGGGCACATCCTCCGAAGAGACCCACAGTCAATTGCAAGAACAGCATTGCACTGGACCCCAGAAGGAAGGAGAAAGAAAGGAAGACCAAAAGCAACGTGGAGAAGAACTGTAGAAAGTGAGATGAAGGCCATGCAGCACTCTTGGGGATCAGTGACTAGGTTGGCCCAGAATAGGCAGGAGTGGAAGCGCTTTGTTGCTGCCCTACACACCGCTGGGTGTAATGGCTAATGATGATGATGATGAAAACAGTTGCAAGCCTTTTATTCAGAATTTAAAATACACCAGTATGGTAAACAGCACTGGGAAGACATTTGGATCCAGTAAATTCCAATCATCTGTACACACAGTCAGAGACAGGAAACATACAGAGAATGAAACAGAGAGAAAGAAAGTGAGAGGGATGGCATGTACACACACACCACACACACACACACATGCTTTTTAAACAGAAAAGGCTGCAGATAAGCATGCATATATATATATATATATATATATATATATATATATATATATATATATATATATATATATATATATATATTATATAATATATATATTCACACACCACACACACACACACACACACACACACACACACACCCCACACACACACACACACGCACACACCACACACACACACACACACTTTTATATGTCATACACCTTTTAAGTTTAAGAAGTATTCCTGTCTCCTTTTGTTGGGTACCTTTGCACGTTGGAGTTTTTTCAAATGAGTGGGCTGTCAGAGCTGCAAAAAGGGGGGCAAGACATCATTTGGAATCAATAGAACTGCATGTTCCATTATCTCTACAGGAGGGATACCGTTTATTAGAACAGACGTCGTGGAGTAAGTGGAGAGAATCAGATCAATTCAAGGAACGATCTTTAAAGAATTGCCTGACTAATGACCTTATTTCATGTTACATGACTCCTTCTCAAACACATTTAAGTATCGCAACCACAACAAGAGTTAATGCACTATATTTTAGAAGAAAATTAAATGCATTTATAACAAAATTTCGTAAAAATGTCAGTTGCCTCTGTGGGGAACATATTTCCAACACTCACATCATATTTGAGTGTCCAATTGTAAAACCTTTTTTACCCACATTTTGAGAGCAGTCTGTGGAAACTGTTTTTAAAAATCCAAAATTAGCCTTTGCCATTGTTAAATGTCTATTGCACAGCCCATTAGAGTATTTGTTGTAGTTATTTGATAGTTGTTTCATGTTAACAATTTGTTGAATTTAAATCTTTACTCATGTTTAAGATTCCCCCCACCCCTTTAATTGTATGAAAATACCAACACACATGTTACCTAATCAGTCTTTTCTCTGTACATTCCCCTCTCTGTTTTAACTTCCACTACATTTTCCACATCCCTTGTCTAATATCACTAAGAGTGAACAGACGTTAAATTGAAGACGACAACAACAACAACACACACTTTTGCAGGGAGCACACAGATCTACTCTCCCAAGCAGAGAGCACACAGATCTACTTTCTGCTTAATTGGATCAAGGGTATATCAACAGAAAGGGGATAGGCCCCCATGTTTATACACTCCCTTCCTAACTTCTATGGGCAGATTTCTCCAGTGCCTGTCCTATCCAGTAGTCTGTGGACAGATAAGACCTCGGGCTATGTTTATGAAAGTGGAAAACACTTTCAAGTAAAACAACACAAGGCACTCAGAGAGCCTATTTTGACAAAAGTGGTTTATCATACAAACATCACCACCCTACTGTATTCTGTAGGAACTGACCAGAATCTGGACAGTTGTTTTGATGTTGTCTGGTTTAATACGTACATCAGTGATGTAGCGACCACATACGTCGTAAAAACAAGCAAGCAGGTACTTTTAGTGTGTGTTAAATTTCAAAAGATAAGTCATTTACGCTCCTCTAAATCAAAATCAGTAGGGCAACGAGCATTAATTTTGCTGACATGGCCCTTTCAAGGTCAAAAATGGGTGGAGCCTTACCAAATAAGGGAGGATGCTGCGGCGTGTGAGGCAGGCCAGCTATATAGCAAAGGATCAGTCTCAGAGCGCCAAATGTTTTTGAGCTTGTTTGTTTATTGATTTTCGGCAACTTCTGACACCTACTTTTTCCTAGTTTATGTTGTTTGTGATATTTTTCTCTACTTGTAGCACCAAGTTTGAAAAGTAATGCAATTAGTTGTTTGGGAAATGCAAGGATTGACTACACTAAAGGTCTATAGGTTGATTTATCAGGACATCCTTCCCCTTCACACCTCCCCTCCTTAAATTACAGCTGTCCCCAGTCTGTTCTTTTCTCTGCTGACACGAATATACCCTACATTTCAGCTACCTTCCTTCTTCCATCCTATTTTACTGCTCTCCTCCACCCCCCACCCCCACCCCCCCCCCCAACTTACAGCTTACCCTCCCCTACCATCCTGCTTTACAGCTACCCTTCCTCTGGCGCGGGCGCGCGCGCGCGCACACACACACACACACACACAAATGTATACAAATATACACTTGTGTTGTACTCGCTCAGCTGGCAACAGTAAAGTTTTTATTTGGATTTCTGCACCCTCCCCCTCCCCTACCCCCCTACCCCCACCTCCATCCCTGCGCCCCCTCTCTTCTATCCCCCCCCCCCCCTCCACACACACACACACACACACTTCTGTCTCCCTTTTAGAGAAGATGTATATTGGTTTGATCATATCATTAGCCTACAGCCTAGTCCCAGAGGAGCTGTCTGATTTAGGGACTGTACCATAACCCCACCAACCATCACCCACTGTTTATCAGCAGATCTGTTGAGGGGGGGTTCATTTTGTTGCTGGGGTCAGCGAGCAGGTAGGGCACTGAGCTATATATATAGCTCATAATATGAGGCACGTGCTTGTGGCCTACTAGGCTGGTAGGCTGTAACGAGGAAGTAAAGCCATTGAGAAGAGCCGAGGGACTCTGGGGGAAAAACATCGCGTTCTGTGTTTGCAGATCTATCTTTTTTGTAAGGTAGGCTATATTATTTGTCTTCCATTACGAATGATATACCCGAAGTGAGTTTTTAAATATCACACACACACACACACACTTTTTTAACAGTGAGTTTTTAGAACTGCATAGGCTATAGTTCTTCTTTAATTCTATTTTTTGAAGAAAATGGAACTTTCTGAGGGGGCTGTATAACAGATTTAACTGTGGGATCCAGTTCAATGTGGTGTGGTTTGCCAATGCAGCCTAGTGTCTTCTCAACATCTACACCCAAAATCTAAATGATGTTGAGCTTTTCTGTTGATTGAAGACCAATGATGGCATGCTGATTTGTTTGTACTACAAAGAATTTTAAGACCTCACCTGTGACATAAGGTGTTCCAACAGTTTTGAGTGAATCCCCTGTGTATCTGGTTAATTTTGTTTTTGTTTTCTTGAGCCTTGGTTTTGGATTTAGTGCTTTAAACACTTGCAGTGGCAGCATGTTTGCCTGTGCACCAGTATCAATTTCGAATATGATACATTGATTGAATACATCTGGGTGATAAACAGCTCCTTCCCCTCAATCTTTGCTTTTGGTTGTGTTGTCCTGCCTACTTTGATTTCATTTATTTCATGCTCTGATTCTGAATCTGTGTCAGAATATGTATTGTGTCTGAAGTGTTGTCATGTACATTGTGCACTTCTCTCATTTTTGTTTTGTAGCATTTCTGGAAATGGCTATATTTTGAACATTTGTGCATCTGATTTGTGTTTTTTCTCTGTCACACTTCTGTTCTCATTTTCCATGTTTTAACTTCATTTTGTGGCCGTGTTTTGTGATTTTGTGGATATTTTCATTTGATGTTATTTTTTGTGCTTGTGCCTTTGCAGTTTCATGTGTTCTACATGTATGTCTGCATTTATCTCATGTGAGCTCTTTCACTTGAAGCAATTTAGCTCTCAAAACATCATCAGTCACACCCACAACCATCCTGTCTCTGAGCAGTCTGTCTTCCTGATTTTTCAAAATTGCATGTTTTTGAAAATTTTCTTAGCTCTGTTACAAATGTGTCAATGTTCTCAGAGCTTTCTTGTATTGTTTTGTTGAAAACATGCCTCACAGACTTCATTTCTTTCACCAACAAAAAGGTTTTCAAACTTCTTGACAACATCGTCGATGTGGTCATCTTTTTCTGCTTCCTTGAAAGAAAATCCTTCTAGCAGCTCTGCAGCTTCTCCTCCAATGCAGGATAGAAAGACGGCACATGGATATTCTTGTGTTTTGTCCATAAAATGGCTAGCCACCTCCTAGTTTTAGGGGACGGGATAGCCTAGTGGTTAGAACATTGCGCTCGCAATCTGACAATCCGGGTTCGATTCCTGCTCAAGGGGATATTTTCCCCTGGAGTTAACATCAGTGCAGACTCCACTCTCCCCAAAAGTCCTTCGGATGAGACTATAAACCGAGGCCCCGTGTGCGAACGCACGCAGAACATCATGCGCACACGTTAAAATTCTGTTCCGCTTTTCGTAAGAGTAGGCCATTGTGTGCCGGTGGGAACAGATGGCAATTTACAAAACTGCATACACTGGATGGGGGAAAAAAAGCACTTATGTGCTTATTCCATTATCCTCGATATGAAAGAATAAAATGTAAAAAAATTAAAATAAATAAACCTCTTTTGAAGCGACTCCATTCTTGTAGCCTATAGGCCTAGCTGGTAGGCCTACACTGTCATGAGGTTGATCTTCGCTGGCGGAGGAAGTTCTCTGCCTTCCTCTTGGCCTTGGTTCTTGATTGTGGTCATCTCCTTCGTTGCTAGACATTTTTCTTCTATCGTGAACGAAGTTTAACGGAATTGTTTACCGTAGTTACCACCGAGTTTTACCCGTTTTGTAAACGTTCAATGAAATATGTTGGTTTTAACTTAGTGGATTTTTTATGTGGAGTATCCAGCTTCTGACACCATGTTAAATTCTGTCCATTCAACAATGAAGAAGACCAACAATAACAGTTAATGACATGTTTAACCTGGCATTGTTGAATAGCCATCATCAACTAAAACAAGAATGTAAACCAATCACAATCGTATGCATATAATTAAATCAACCGGGGCAAATGACTTAAAACAACAATATGTTATAGCGTCTATGACAGCAAGCCATCAAGGGAAAGAACTCTTGACTAACACTGATCAAAAGGTTGTAATACATCAACAAGGCGATCGATTTGATCTTTCATGATGAGACTCCGCTAAGTGTGAAAGAATATCCACTGATATATCTGCATTTACTAACTAGCAGATATAAAGGATGGAAAGGAGTTCTCTTGCTGGATGGGTAATAACAAATTTGTAAGTAGGCCTACCTAGTGTAAGCCAGTTGTTTTGTTTTATGTCCCAGAAGAGATTTCCCCAGTTTGCTGAAAACTGGTTTAAAAAACAACAACTACTACTATTGCAAACTAGATTTGTTTTACCCTGCGCCTTTTGGACCAGGGATTGTATTTCGGTTCCAGTATTAAGTTGACACAAAGTTCACAGGTCTTCCTGCAAGGACAAGCTTAAGGTAAGCTTTTAAGTGCCTGGCAGACAACTACAGCACTAGCCTAGTATTTTTGAAACTGCAGTACCAACTAGTTGACTACTAATGGGGCATGATTTGCTCAAAAACTGTTTTCACAGAGAATGGAGTGTTGGCTTACAACTGGCAAGTCGGCTATGGGCACATGCACATGACTGTCTAAACCATTCTACTGCCTTCTTTCTTTGAATGGTATATAATACAATATGATATGTGTGTGCTTATACATAGGGAGAAGATAGCACTATAGTCTTCTCATCATCAAATGCTGGGACAGCAGCTATTGTTGTCTGTCATGAGTAAAAATGCATCGCACTGCTGTTAAACACCTGACAAGTCAGGCCCAGCATATCCAACTTTGGCATAGGAGAGATTTGTTATCTTTTAAGTATTTATAGAAAAAAGGC
Source organism: Rapana venosa (assembly GCA_028751875.1). NCBI lineage: Eukaryota > Metazoa > Mollusca > Gastropoda > Neogastropoda > Muricidae > Rapana > Rapana venosa. The sequence continues at coordinate 22,329,794 of CM054145.1, forward strand.
AGGAGAATGGACTAAGAAGGCAGAAAATAGGCAAGAAAGAGGAGGTGACAAAAAGAAAAAGAATAAGACAGAAACAAAGAGAGGGATAGAAAAGAGGGAATTCCTAGCACAGAATTTCCAGAAGGTGGGGATGTTATCTATACTGATGGGCCCCTGGCATTCCCAAGGGAGCTATGTGGTCAGAGCACTTGCTCTTCCCAAAAGCATCATTCAGGATGTTTATCTCACAGATGGGTGACCAACTGTGCACCTTGGTTTTAGTACAGTGCCCCAGTTCACCCAACTGTAAATGGGTACCTACCCTATTTAGGGACCGGGAAGGCAAAGCAGCAAGGGAGAGGAGATAGGCGCCACCCTCAGTATACTGGTTTGAAGAAAAGCTGAGGTTTCTGACCTCAACCACCAACGTTGAGATGAGTCTGTTGTCAAGTCAAAATTTTATTTCCAGATGGTACATTGAATAAGCAATGCATTTGCTTTTTTTCATTAAGCCATCTATCTAAGAGCAAATTTCTTAATGATTATACTAAAATACTACATTATTGCATCCTTTACCATTAAATTAAACCAGTAAAAAGAGTTGTAGAGTCCATGTGGGTTTTTTGTTTATTTAATGCATGTGTGTGTATGTATTTATTTATTTATTTATATTCTAAAAAGCAGAACAGGTTTTAACATCTATGCAAGATGTTCTGCAAGCATTTGCTCATGGGACCTTGGTTTATAGTCTCATCTGAAGGACTCTTGAGGAAAGTTGAGTTGGCACTGATGTTAACTCCAGGGGGAAAAATACCCTTGAACAGGATTCAAACTCAGATCAGCAGTGTGTGCGCAGGTTTGTGTGTATTTGCTTAATCTGTGTATATGCGCATGTGCATTTGTGTATTTGTTTAATGTGCGTGTGCAGACACACACATGCGTGTGCACATGTATACATACATGTATGCATGTGTTATGCATAGATGTGCTTGTGTTGAAAATGTTATGTCTTTCCATTAACTTTCAGAACCTTCTTCCCCACACACCCAGTCAGACAGTGACAAAAGGAGAAATGGCCGACATTGAAGAAGGCAGGGAACTCTTCAAGCTCCGACAGTATGTCACCAATCCCTCCAGCCCAGCTGGCTGCCAGGACTCCTTCAGCGTGGTCAGCTATAACATCTTGGCGGAGTGTCACCGCATGCGGACGGACTACAGCTACACGGGGGAGGAGTTCCTGTGTCAGGGGTACCGTCACGGCCTGCTGATGAAGGAGCTGCAGTACCTGGATGGGGATGTGGTGTGTCTGCAGGAGGTCAACCCTCTCTACTTCAACAACACCCTGCTGCCGGACATGAAGAGGTAGGCCTGCGTGCTGCAGGCAGTTGAGAAACGTCAGTGCACTTTTGTGGGGTCTATAGGTTAGGGTGAACACAGTCTTTAAAAGGGGTCTTTGTCTTCCAGATTATCCATGTAATCGGTTTGCCATGGCTTGCTCCTGTTTGCCACTGTGTGCAGGGATGCTTATGCTTTTTTCACAGTTATTGGGCTAGTTTAGCTGTAGTGATGTCACGTATATTTTGTCAGTATCCTGGTACACTTTTCACCGTATGGTGTTTCACCTTCTTTTGTATCACACATTATTGGCCCATGGGTAACCCCGACACATAATGATATTGTCATTGTATCCTTGTCCAAAAACAGTGCTGAAGAGATACATCTATGTACTATAACTCTTTTCCCCATTGGAACAGCCTGAGGTTTCTTTCCCTGCCCAGCTGTGCAGCCAGGTTTGCATAAAAACACGGGCATGCTGAGAAAACAAGTGCTAACTTCTGAACTATTCAATTGATGGCTTTCAAATTTCACAGTGTTAATGACTTGCTAATAAACTACCAATGGGCCAGTTTTCATAGCTATTGAGTCAAAAATAAGTGTTTGTTTGTTTGAAGTAAATAGCAACATTGATTATAACATTTTGTTAATATGGAACAAAACTTTGAGAAACCAATGCACACAAAAAAAGCAATAGGAACATTTTCTGTACACTTTTAAATATAGATAAAACTTTACTAGCACTGCAGAAAAATGAAAACAAAAATAAAAACAACAACAAAGACCATGCTGTGCATACCATTTCAAAGCACATGTGGCTTCCTACTGTGTAGCTTTCCTTAGGAAAACACAGACTTGGTGACCTAATTATCGTCTCTGCCTTCACCACTTAGCCTGCATACTTATTTATCTCTTGATTGCAATAACTGTACATTTAAATTTACATGTCAGTTTCCAAGATTTGGGGATGAAATAGTCTTCTCTCCACCAAGTATTGAGGATTGTCAGTGGGCACCCCAACTTTATCAATCACTCACTCGATAGAGAGGTGATCTGCCAGTCTTCTTCTGAGTGGCTTCTTTAGCTAAGAGACATTGTGAGCATTTACTCACATTCATTAATAGTCAATAGATCAATGAAATCGCCCAATAAGAACACTCCATCGTAGCTTAGTGCTCTTTTAGGAATATTCTCGTGGAATGGGGTGATAAGACTGGACAAAGTTTATGAGTATACTCGTAAATGGGATAGAAAGAGTTAAAAAGGTCTGTGGGGCAGGTAATAGTGCAGAGTTAGTAATGAATACACACATGCGTATATCCAATGTGCATGAGTAGATACATGCATGTGCACAGAATAAACATTGAACAAATTTGTTCCTTTTTACCCATTTTGGAGTAGGGAGGAATTTTTTAAAATGCATGCATATAAGCACATAGCATACATGCATGCATATTTGCATGTGAACAGCGATGCACACAATAAACATTGTGTACATTCAAGCATGCTACTCTACTATGTTTACACACCTACCCCCTCCCATTCACTCACACACACACACACACACACACACACACATACACACACACACACACATACACACACCCTGATATCACTTATGGTTAATAGACGTTAAATACAAGAATGAACAAATGAACACACACACACTATGCGCATACGCACACAACATACATACACACACACATCATAACACACACACACACCACAACACACTCACACACCACAGGCTTACTTGCACTCACACAACCATACAAGCTTGCACACAGTCACACACATGCACGCATGTGCGTGTGCGCACACACACACAAACACACAAGCACACACACATTTTCTTGCTCTCTCTGTCTTATATTACAACCATGATGAAAAATAAATGCAAGCAGTAATATTCTCATATTATTATTATTATCAAACTGCATGACAAACACTTTTTTTTATGTAAGAGAGAGTAGAATATTCCAAAGGCTATCAACCATATGGTGCATAGTTTTCCATTGTCATAAGCATTCAGTTTTTTATATGTGGCAGAGAATATGATCTCTATCAAGAAATTGATGTCATGTATTAGCATGTATGTGTATAAAGTTATGTGTATTGTACTCTTTGTAGATCTACACTGTCACATGTGTTGGGGCTAGGATTTGTAGCTTTTGAACTGCAGATTTGACATGGTGGTGGAATAGCCTGGAGACCGAAACACTGAGCTTGCCATCTGACAGCCCGGGTTTGAGGCACAACCAAGATGCCAGTTGGAAGGGATTTTTCTCCTGGAGTTAACACCATCAGTACTGACTCTACTCCCCCAAAAGTCCTTTACATGAGACTGTAAAACAAGGTCCCGTGCACAAACTCAAGCAGAACATCTTGCACACACATTAAAAACCTGTTCATTTTTGGGAAAAGGGGGCTGTTGCGCAGTGGCAGCAGCAGATGACAAATTTCTTCTTTAAAAAAACAACCACCAAAACCGCACATGTGCACAGGTGTTGTGTTTAGACATTATCCCTGATGGTGGGTAAACAGTCGCATATATATGCGACATCTCACCATTGGTGAACCTTGGGAGTTCGAACTGAGGAATGGGGGCAAAATTAACAAAGGGGTTCATACATTTTGTGCTGTGTTTCTTTTTTTTCTTGTGAAATTGACATAGGTTTTTTTTTAGTTTGAATACCATGTTCTGCATTCACATGCTGTTATTGATAAGTAAGAGAAGAGAAAAGTAACAAGACTGTGTTCACATAGCTGTTTCAGTTTGGTAAATATACAGTGAAGTATATTGATAGTATTTTTATCATTTCTCTGTGTGTGTGTGTGTGTGTGTGTGTGTGCGTGCGCATGCACACATGTGTGCATGCATGTGTATGTGTGAGATATGTATGCATGCTTATACATGGATGTGTGTATGAAAGAATGTATGCGTGTTTTCATATATACAGCACTACCTCCTTGCCTCTTTCTAACAAACTCAGTGTGTACATATGCATGCATGCTGCCACTTACTCTCTTCTTTACTTTTTTTGGGTCTCTCTTCTTTGCTTGATGTTTGGTGCAAGTTGTGGATGGTGTTGCATGCCAGGTTGGGCTATGAGGGACTGATGAAGTGTCGCACAAAGGAATACTACGACGAAGGAGCAGCCACTTTCTTCAGGACCTCTCACTTTGAGCTGCACTCCAGCAAAGAAGTCTCTCTCACAGTATCTGCTCACAATGTAAGCTGATTTTCTTTCTTTCTTTGATTAAAAAAATGTTTTTTTCTCTGTGTGTGTGTGAGAGAGAGAGACAGACAGACAGACAGACAGACAGACAGAGACACAGAGAGAGAGAGAGAACTTGGAACTTATATGTTTATTGTACATCAGAACTTGGAACTTATATGTTTATTGTACATCAGAACTTGGAACTTATATGTTTATTGTACATCAGTCACAGGCCATTATACAAACACATGGAAGGGGGGTGGTTGCAGGGAACATACTAAAAAGAGAGAGTGGTGAGTGAGTGAGAGAGAAAGAGAGAGCAAAAACAAAACAGAGAGACAGACAGAAAGGAGATTAATAGTGTAATTGATACATGATTAGGTAACACAACTCCAACCAGCTGTGGAGCATTGTTGTATGGCGACAGCTGGGCTGATAATAGAAATGAGGAGGGAAGTGGTGGTGGTGATGGCTGGGGGGCCTAGCAGCAGGGACAAACCATACACACACACTGAGGAGGCACACTGATGGATTCCCCCCCCGCCTTTCCCTTCCTCAGTCAGAGCTCGGAGGTTCACCAATATTGAGATTTTTTGCACATGTAATCGTTCCCCCCCCCCCCATTATAGTAACCACATTCCATTTTCAGGCAGGATTGATCAATTGATCACCAACGATTTTAACTGAAACAGATGATCGAAAAGACCAGTGTGGATCCACCAGTAGAAGCAGCAGCCAAGGCATACCTGGATCGAGCAGACGTTGTGCTCATCACTTGCCTTCGCTCCAAGACATCGGGGCAAGTCCTCACTGTCGGCAACTACCATATCTGGTGGGACAGTGATCTCCATCCTGATGTCAAGACTGTGCAGGTACACAGTGACTGTTGAGCAAGGCTGTCCAGGTATGCAGTGACTGTTGAGCAAGGCTGTCCAGGTATGCAGTGACTGTTGAGCAAGGCTGTGCAGGTACACAGTGACTGTTGAGCAAGGCTGTGCAGGTATACAGTGACTGTTGAGCAAGACTGTGCAGGTATACAGTGACTGTTGAGCAAGGCTGTGCAGGTATACAGTGACTCTTAGGCAAGACTGTGCAGGTACACAGTGACTGTTGAGCAAGGCTGTGCAGGTATACAGTGACTGTTGAGCAAGACCGTGCAGGTATGCAGTGACTCGTAGGCAAGACTGTGCAGGTATACAGTGACTGTTGAGCAAGGCTGTGCAGGTATACAGTGACTGTTGAGCAAGGCTGTGCAGGTATACAGTGACTGTTGAGCAAGACTGTGCAGGTATACAGTGACTGTTCAGCAAGACTGTGCAGGTATACAGTGACTGTTGAGCAAGACCATTCAGGTATACAGTGACTGTTGAGCAAGACCATTCAGGTATACAGTGACTGTTGAGCAAGGCTGTGCAGGTATACAGTTATTGTTGAGCAAGACCATTCAGGTATACAGTGACTGTTGAGCAAGACTGTGCAGGTATACAGTGACTGTTGAGCAAGGCTGTGCAGGTATACAGGGACTGTTGAGCAAGACCATTCAGGTATGCAGTGACTGTTGAGCAAGGCTGTGCAGGTATACAGTGACTCTTAGGCAAGACTGCAGGTATACAATGACTGTTGAGCAAGGCTGTGCAGGTATACAGTGACTGTTGAGCAAGACCATTCAGGTATGCAGTGACTGTTGAGCAAGGCTGTGCAGGTATACAGTGACTGTTGAGCAAGACCATTCAGGTATGCAGTGACCTTTGAGCAAGGCTGTGCAGGTATGCAGTGACTGTTGAGCAAGGCTGTGCAGGTATACAGTGACTGTTGAGCAAGGCTGTGCAGGTATACAGTGACTGTTGAGCAAGGCTGTGCAGGTATACAGTGACTGTTGAGCAAGACCATTCAGGTATGCAGTGACCTCTGAGCAAGGCTGTGCAGGTATGCAGTGACTGTTGAGCAAGGCTGCGCAGGTATACAGTGACTGTTGAGCAAGCCTGTGCAGGTATACAGTGACTGTTGAGCAAGGCTGTGCAGGTATACATTGACTGTTGAGCAAGACCATTCAGGTATGCAGTGACTGTTGAGCAAGGCTGTGCAGGTATGCAGTGACTGTTGAGCAAGGCTGTGCAGGTATACAGTGACTGTTGAGCAAGGCTGTGCAGGTATGCAGTGACTGTTGAGCAAGGTTGTGCAGGTATACAGTGACTGTTGAGCAAGGCTGTGCAGGTATGCAGTGACTGTTGAGCAAGGCTGTCCAGGTATACAGTGACTGTTGAGCAAGGCTGTGCAAGTATGCAGTGACTGTTGAGCAAGACCATTCTGGTATACAGGGACTGTTGAGCAAGATCGTGCAGGTATGCAGTGACTCGTAGGCAACTGTCCAGGTATACAGTGACTGTTGAGCAAGGCTGTGCAGGTATACAGTGACTGTTGAGCAAGGCTGTGCAGGTATACAGTGACTGTTGAGCAAGGCTGTGCAGGTATACAGTGACTGTTGAGCAAGACCATTCAGGTATTTAGTGACTGTTGAGCAAGACTGCAGGTATACAGTTACTGTTGAGCAAGACTGTTCAGGTATGCAGTGACTGTTGAGCAAGACTGTCCAGGTATACAGTGACTGTTGAGCAAGGCTGTGCAGGTCTGCAGCGACTATTGAGCAAGGCTGTGCAGGTATACAGGGACTGTTGAGCAAGACCATTCAGGTATGCAGTGACTGTTGAGCAAGGCTGTGCAGGTATACAGTGACTGTTGAGCAAGGCTATGCAGGTATACAGTGACTGTTGAGCAAGGCTGTGCAGGTATACAGTGACTCTTAGGCAAGACTGTGCAGGTATACAGTGACTGTTGAGCAAGGCTGTGCAGGTATGCAGTGACTGTTGAGCAAGACCATTCAGGTATGCAGTGACTGTTGATCAAGACCATTCAGGTATACAGTGACTGTTCAGCAAGGCTGTGCAGGTATACAGGGACTGTTGAGCAAGACCATTCAGGTATACAGTGACTGTTGAGCAAGACCATTCAGGTATACAGGGACTGTGAGCAAGACCATTCAGGTATACAGTGACTGTTGAGCAAGACCATTCAGGTATGCAGTGACTGTTGAGCAAGGCTGTGCAGGTATACAGTGACTGTTGAGCAAGGCTGTGCAGGTATACAGTGACTGTTGAGCAAGGCTGTGCAGGTATACAGTGACTGTTGAGCAAGGCTGTGCAGGTACACAGTGACTGTTGAGCAAGACCATTCAGGTATACAGTAACTGTTGAGCAAGGCTGTGCAGGTATGCAGTGACTCGTAGGCAAGACTGTGCAGGTATTCAGTGACTGTTGAGCAAGGCTATGCAGGTATACAGTGACTGTTGAGCAAGACTGTGCAGATATACAGTGACTGTTGAGCAAGACCATTCAGGTATGCAGTGATTCTTGAGCAAGACAATTCAGGTATGCAGTGACTGTTGAGCAAGACCATTCAGGTATGCAGTGACTGTTGAGCAAGACCGTTCAGGTATGCAGTGACTCTTAGGCAAGACTGTGCAGGTATACAGTGACTGTTGAGCAAGACCATTCAGGTATGCAGTGACTGTTGAGCAAGGCCATTCAGGTACGCAGTGACTGTTGAGCAAAGCTGTGCAGGTATGCAGTGACTGTTGAGCAAGGCCATTCAGGTACGCAGTGACTGTTGAGCAAGGCTGTGCAGGTATACAGTGACTCTTAGGCATGACTGTGCAGGTATACAGTGACTGTTGAGCAAGACCATTCAGGTATACAGTGACTGTTGAGCAAGGCTGTGCAGGTATACAGTGACTGTTGAGCAAGACTGTCCAGGTATACAGTGACTGTTGAGCAAGACTATGCAGGTATACAGTGACTGTTGAGCAAGGCTGTGCAGGTACACAGTGACTGTTGAGCAAGGCTGTGCAGGTACACAGTGACTGTTGAGCAAGGCTGTGCAGGTATACAGTGACTGTTGAGCAAGGCTGTGCAGGTATACAGTGACTCTTAGGCAAGACTGTGCAGGTACACAGTGACTGTTGAGCAAGACCATTCAGGTATACAGTGACTGTTGAGCAAGGCTGTGCAGGTATACAGTGACTGTTGAGCAAGACAGTCCAGGTATACAGTGACTGTTGAGCAAGGCTGTGCAGGTATACAGTGACTGTTGAGCAAGGCTGTGCAGGTATACAGTGACTGTTGAGCAAGACCATTCAGGTATACAGGGGCTGTTGAGCAAGACCATTCAGGTATGCAGTGACTGTTGAGCAAGGCTGTGCAGGTATACAGTGACTCTTAGGCAAGACTGCAGGTATACAATGACTGTTGAGCAAGACTGCAGGTATACAGTTACTGTTGAGCAAGACTGTTCAGGTATTCAGTGACTGTTGAGCAAGACTGTCCAAGTATACAATGACTGTTGAGCAAGGCTGTGCAGGTATGCAGCGACTGTTGAGCAAGGCTGTGCAGGTATACAGTGACTGTTGAGCAAGGCTGTGCAGGTATGCAGTGACTGTTGAGCAAGACCATTCAGGTATGCAGTGACTGTTGAGCAAGGCTGTGCAGGTATACAGTGACTGTTGAGCAAGGCTGTGCAGGTATACAGTGACTGTTGAGCAAGGCTGTGCAGGTATACAGTGACTCTTAGGCAAGACTGTGCAGGTATACAGTGACTGTTGAGCAAGGCTGTGCAGGTATACAGTGACTCTTAGGCAAGACTGTGCAGGTATACAGTGACTGTTGAGCAAGGCTGTGCAGGTATGCAGTGACTGTTGAGCAAGACCATTCAGGTATACAGTGACTGTTCAGCAAGGCTGTGCAGGTATACAGGGACTGTTGAGCAAGACCATTCAGGTATACAGTGACTGTTGAGCAAGACCATTCAGGTATACAGGGACTGTTGAGCAAGACCATTCAGGTATACAGTGACTGTTGAGCAAGACCATTCAGGTATGCAGTGACTGTTGAGCAAGGCTGTGCAGGTATACAGGGACTGTTGAGCAAGACCATTCAGGTATACAGTGACTGTTGAGCAAGGCTGTGCAGGTATACAGTGACTGTTGAGCAAAGCTGTGCAGGTATACAGTGACTGTTGAGCAATACCATTCAGGTATGCAGTGACTGTTGAGCAAGACCATTCAGGTATACAGTGATTGTTGAGCAAGACCGTGCAGGTATGCAGTGACTCGTAGGCAAGACCATTCAGGTATACAGTGACTGTTGAGCAAGGCTGTGCAGGTATACAGTGACTGTTGAGCAAGACCATTCAGGTATACAGTGACTGTTGAGCAAGACTGCAGGTATACAGTTACTGTTGAGCAAGACTGTTCAGGTATGCAGTGACTGTTGAGCAAGACTGTGCAGGTATACAGTGACTGTTGAGCAAGGCTGTGCAGGTATGCAGCGACTGTTGAGCAAGGCTGTGCAGGTATGCAGTGACTGTTGAGCATAAATGAGAGATAATGAGATGTGACAGGGCGGTAATTCATTTATCTTTCCATGCACTCAGAGCGACGTGTGTTACTATTTGGGGACACACCTGCAAATTGTGCGGCGCTCTGATTCGTTGGGTGGTAGTTGAAAACCGTTTGTTGCATACACTTTGCCTTCGCGGTGAAATGTAGAATTTGTGCAGCCTCTTTTTAGAGGCCACATCTTCCCTGTTTTGACCGTGGTGCTGTAGCCAAGAAGTTGTAGAGTCATGGCAGATCAAATATCTCCACTCTGATACAGTAAGACGGGTTCTTGGACATGGGTCAAGAAAATTGCTGCAAAGAAATGGTTCATGATTTCAATGACAGGAGGAATCATCGTAGTGTATGGGACAAGGAGGAGAATAATATAACATTAACATGCGTGAAAAAAAAATGGTGTTGGTTTTTTTCTCCTGTGATGGAGAGTGCAGGTTGTTATGCTCAGAGCTGAAAACAATCTCATAATAATATTTCAAAACATAACAAAATTTTAATGGGGGCCTTGGCGCTTACATCAGTAACTGACAAAGCTTTCGGCCTGGGCTAGAATTTTCATTAACTGACCAGCAGTAATGTGTACATGCACGTGTGTGATTTGATTAGATTGTCTGCTGCAGTACAAAAGGAGTTCACACACACAATTCACACCAATGCTTCTTTTCTTCATGTCACCACCTCCTCGTCTGTTTTCTGCCTTCTTGGTCTGTTCTTTTGCCTTTTTTTCCAGAAAGACTTAAAAGGTAACAATTTTCTTCTACCGAATGCTAACTTCACACTTTCACAGGCTGCCTGTATAGTGGAAGAAGTGGTGGCAGTGTCCGGAACACAAGGCCCCCACATCATCTGTGGCGATGCCAACTCAGACAGCTCCAGTGTCGTCTATCAGCTGATCACTGACGGTCACCTGTCCGAGTCTTCCGTCCGATCTCTGCAGCAAGTGAAAGCCCTGCCACTGAAAGATGGACACAGCGTGAGTGTAGTAGTCAGCTGTCAGTCAGAATATTGGCGTGGCACTGGTATAGATAGCCTGCTTCATGGTTTTGGTGCTGATCATTGGAGAGTTCTTCTATTGGGTAACTGACTCCCTCGCTGCTTTACCTTCCCTGACCCTAAAGAGGCAGGCACCCATTTACAGCTGGGTGAACTGGGGACTGTACTGAAACCAAGGTGCACAAATGGTCACCCACCCATCTAAGTGGTAACCGTGCTCGATGCTGCTTAACCTTGGCTGGGGGAAAATGAGTGCTCTGACCACTGAGCTATCCTGTCCCCATAAAAAAAAGGTATACAATACAAAAAAACACAATAAATTAGAAGGCAAAACAACACAATGCACTACAACACAAACCTTTCTTCAGTAACAAGGTAGCTGTAAAGGATTCCGATATATTCTTTGAAAAAATGAGTTTTGTTTGTTCAGTTTCCCTGTGCGGGGGGTGGGGGGGGCCTGTCAGTGTAAATAGCATCCCCACATTCTGGAGATTCTGTGCTAGAAATTTCATCTTTTCTATCCCTCTCTTTGTTTCTGCCTTATTCCTTTTCTTCCTGTCACCTCCTTCTTGTCTATTTTCTGTCTTTTTGGTCCGTTCTCTTGCCTTTTTTCCAGAAAGACTTAAAAGATAACAATTTTCCTCTACTGAAGTTGGATGTGCTGGGCCTGACTTGTCAGGCACTTAATGGCAGCATGATGCATTTTTGCTCATTTAATAATAATAATGTATGGGATTTATATAGCGCTGAATCTTGTAAAGCAACATAACAGATAACAATAACTGCTGTCTGAGTGTTTGACAAAGAAGAAGACGTTTGTTCAGTGCATGGAAGGAATGTGACTTATGCTTTTTTTTTTCTTCTTTTCTTTTAATGACTTATGCTTAATACACCACATGGTATGTATGTATGTATCACTTACTCATCTACTTTTCATTTCTTTTTTTTCTTCTTCCAGAAATCACTGATCGATCATCTCAAAGATGTTATTCACCACAGGTCTGCTGGATTGAAGAGCTCTTATTCTACAGTGAAAGTAAGCAGTCAGAATTCATTGTTTTGTCTTGTTACAGCCAAATCAGAGAGAGAGAGAGAGAGAGAATGACAATGACAAATTCTTTTATTTCGAGGATAATGAATAAGCACTCATGTGCTTTTTTTACATCCAGTCCCCGCAGAGAGAGAGAGAGAGAGAGAGAGATCACTTGGGGAGAGGGAAGGGGTGCAACAGGCTCAGTATTTCTCTGCCTGAAGACTGTATCTGTCAGGCTCTGTATCTCAGCAGGCTCTATGTCTGTTTGTCAAAAGGCTCCATATCAACCTGCCAACAGGCTCTGTCTGTCCACCAACATGCTCTGCATTACATTTATCTCCAACAGTCTCTCTCTCTCCACATAATGGCATATATATATATATAAATATATATTATGTGGAGAGAGAGAGCGACTGTTGGAGATAAATGTAATGCAGAGCATGTTGGTGGACAGACAGAGCTTGTTGGCAGGTTGTATATATATATATATATGTATATATATATATATATGCGCCATTATGTGGAGAAAGAGAGACTGTTGGAGATAAATGTAATGCAGAGCATGTTGGTGGACAGACAGAGCCTGTTGGCAGGTTGATATATATATATATGCCAACAAACAGGTTTGATATCTATCTGCCGACAAGCTTTATACTTTATATACCAACAGACCCTAAATCTATATTCAAGAGGCTATGTCTGTATACAAACCTGCTCTGTATCTGCCTACAAGTCTGCATCTATATGCTAACAGGCTCTACATCTGTAAGAAAGTGTATATATATTTGTAAGCAAGTGTATATATATATATCTCCAGGCTATATATCTATATGTCTACAGGCTCTATACCTATCTGTCCACGAGTTCTATGCCTATGTGCTAACAGGCTGTAGATCTATCTATCAACAGGCACTCTCTCTCTCTGTCTCAAGAGAGACATGCAGACAGGAAAAAAGAAAAAAAAAAAGGGTGGCGCTGCTCTTGTGGCGACATGCTCTCCCCGGGGAGAGTGGCCCAAATTTCACGCAGAGAAATCTGCCGTGACTTAAAGTGGTATAAATAAAAATAAACAGGCTCTGTATCTACCATCAAGTCTGTATCTTCTTCTTTCATTCTTGGGCTAGAGCTCCTTGCTTTCACCAATGGTGAGACTTTTGCATATGCAACCTTCCCCCCCCCCCCCCCATTTAGGTAGCCATATTCTGACTTTGGGGATGGTGACACCTGTCTGCACACATTTTTGATGTTTTGTCATCCATTCCTACCAGCACGAAATGGCCTACGTTTCCAAAAGTCGAAATGTTTTTATTGAGTGCGCAAGATAGTTCTGTGTGCATACACACACGGGGCCTTGGTTTATAGTCTTATCTGAAGGACTTTGACATTCACTTCAATTTTCTTGTAAAACAGGAAAGAAAAGGTGAGATTGGGATTCAAACCCTAAACCTCATGGTTTACTTGTTAGGCAAGTCTATATTAATCTGCCAATAGACTCTATAGCTATGGTTTACTTGTTAGGCAAGTCTATATCAATCTGCCAATAGACTCTATAGCTATGGTTTACTTGTTAGGCAAGTCTATATCAATCTGCCAATAGACTCTATAGCAATGGTTTACTTGTTAGGCAAGTCTATATCAATCTGCCAATAGACTCTATAGCAATGGTTTACTTGTTAGGCAAGTCTTTATCAATCTGCCAATAGACTCTATAGCAATGGTTTACTTGTTAGGCAAGTCTATATCAATCTGCCAATAGACTCTATAGCAATGGTTTACTTGTTAGGCAAGTCTATATCAATCTGCCAATAGACTCTATAGCTATGGTTTACTTGTTAGGCAAGTCTATATCAATCTGCCAATAGACTCTATAGCAATGGTTTACTTGTTAGGCAAGTCTATATCAATCTGCCAATAGACTCTATAGCTATGCTAACAACCAGGCTCTACATCTATCAACAACAGATCCTCAGCTTATCTGCCAACAGACCCTGCATCTTCATCTGACAGGCCATGTCCATCTGCCAACAGGCTCTATAAAAACAAACAGAAAATCCCAACACCTACTGGCAAATTTAGTATCTATCTGCTTATTGGCACTCATTAGGGAAAGCCTTTTTTTCTGTCCATTAATGGAGACACACATCTCCAGCTGTTACCCATAATTATGTATGTGTGTTGGATGCACGTTTCCAGCATGTGTGTGTGTGTGTGTGTGTGTGTGTGAGAGAGAATGTGTGTGTGTGTGGTGTGAGAATGTGTGTGTGTGTGTGCATGCTTGTCCCTACGTGTTCATGCATGTGTTTGCTTTGTTTGTGTGGAATATGCTATGAGTGAATGAGCCTACCATGGATTGCTTGTGCATCTAAATGCTAGTTTTAACTGTCTGTCTGTTACTTGTAGCCTAATTGTAATTAAACTGTTTGTTGCTTGTAGCCTAATTGTGATTACTGTTTCTGTTTTCCAAACCATTCCATTCATTGGCATTTTCTCCTCTTGTACTACCATTGCAGAAACAGTTCTTATAGTAACATCCATGAAGGAGCAAAAATGACAAAAAAGAATTGTGTGAAAAAAATCAGCGTATTTACTAAATGCCCTTTAGTGTTCACAACAGTGCACCCTGAACTCAGTTGTTATTGCTGTTGGGTGTTCCCCAGTTTAACATCCGTATGGTCATCCAGAATATGCACGGTCTCACTCATCCCAACTGCAAATCACTGCAAGACTGTTAGGACACGCTGGATGATAAGTGCAAGTATAACTGTTTTCCAAGTAGGCTACTTTACCATGATCGCCTAAGGTAGTCATACTCGTAACTTAGGTGGGTTTGTTTCATTCTTGAAAGAAGAGTACATTACGGGTTGTTACACCGAGTTTGTCGTGGCTGAAGACAACCTCAACACAGTTCAAAGCATAACACCCACCCAACCTTACCCCATCCTCTCTGAATAACTATTTGTGAGCGGTTGCATCCGTGTGAATGTTTTGTATGCAAGAGCTTTGATTTGTTTGCTTTACAAGATTCAGCACTATACAAATTCCATATTGTTATTATCATTATTATACCTTGTCACTTAGCTTACATAAAAAACTGACCAAGCTTTTGGCTGGGGCCAAACTCCGTATTAATTTTGGCTTCTCTGTCCATTGCAGGGTGTAGAGCCAGAGCTGACCTGTTACACAGAGAAAGGCTGGGTGCTGGACTACATCTTTTACAGTGGGAAGACCCTGGATGTTGTGGGAGTGTTGGACATGGCTGATACAGATCTCATTGTCAATACAGGGGGCTTGCCTTCCAAGGATTTCTCCTCCGATCACCTGTCCCTGAAAGCCTGCTTTAGGTTTATCTAAAAATGTCAGAATTTCTGTGAGAGTATTCAATTTTGTTTCCTTTCAACAGGTATCAATGTTTTCCTCAGGTTTGAAAAATATACATTTTGTTCATCAGACCATTGCCTACTGCACTGATGGAAGCAACAACTGTTTTAACAAGAGAAGTAAATCACTAGTAATAGTGAGATACAAGCAGTGACAGATTGTGTTCTGATCTGAAAATGAACCAGAAAATTATATTACAGGATCAGAGTGTAAGTTTGTTAAACACAAGTCAATAATGCATATAGGAGGCACCGTGGTCGAGTGGTTTAGGCGGTCAACTCATGATCCAGAGGTCGCGGGTTCGATCCCCGCTCGGCTCGGTGTTGTGCCCATGGGAAAGACACTTTACTCCTATTTTCCTCACTCCACCCAGGTGTACAAGTGGGTACCAGCTCTGCTGGGGAAGTATCTGGCGACAGACTAGCGTCCTGTCACAGGGGTGGTGAAAAACCATCAGTTCGCTTAACGCTACAGAAACCGGGATAAGCTCCGGCTCTATGGGCCTTCTGGCTCGAAAGAACATACAATAATGCATATCTAGAGTTAATGACGTTGATGGCTGAATAGAAAAAGGTAGTGTGTGCATTGACTTACTGTGAATAACCAGTAAGTATGTGTGCATGTAGGCCTCTGTGTGTCTGTAGCTTCTTCAATTTTATGTCTTTTTGCGATATATATTAGACATGTGTGTCTCTCTGAGTGTGTGCATGCATGTATATATTTTTGATTAATTAATCTGGTGGTTTATACAGTTGTAGCATCTACAATCTACAGGAATAATTTGAAAACAATTAAAGGACCATTTCCTTCATCCCCTGAAAAATCGTACATGACATTAATTTTATTTAACTTGTCTAAAACTTTTGTTAAAAACCCAACCAACCAAAATCCCCTGAAATTGGTCAACAGGGCACTTAACCAAACTTCATGTTTCTAACATATTGTCATTATCAAACAAAATGTCTTCGAAAGTTGGTATTGAACCAACAAGAACATGACAGATTTCATCCAGTGATAATGTAAAAGTATGTGTATTCTGATCACAGCAAATGCATGACACGTTATTATTAAACTTAGTTTTATGGTACGTTATTATTAAACTTAGTATTATGGGCATCAAGTCAAGCCACTGTTCTTATTTTGTGTTTACATTAGTTGGCTTGTGCATTGTGTATAATTATTATGCTGCGTGTGTGTTCACACACAAGTCTGGGATTTTCCTTGACTTTTACTCTTTTTTTTCACCCTCATCTGCTTGAAACCTATCACTATTTTCTCCCATATAATTATCCTAAATAGTGTAAAGTATTTTGAGAGATGGCGCTCTCAAGGATTTGTGTGTGTGTTTATATTTTGGGTGTGTGTGTGTGTGTGTGGCGGGGGGTTCTGATGTTCCCTTATCTTTTTTGACGTTTCTGTTCTGTTCCCTTGCTGTCATGGTATATCTTGGGAGTCTAAAATCCACAGGGAGTTTATCAGTGTTAGGCTGCCATAGGGGCCCTTGCACTGCTGCTTAGTCACTTAGGTGGTGTTCTGTGGTGCCTATTCTGAGCTAACACATGCAGCATGCTCCCCACCTAGCATCTCACTCCCCACATACTGAGTGAGATGCCCTCTCAGGGTGGCGATGACCACAATATCCAAGTCTTCTCCCATAAACCTCCAACCCCATAGGCTTTGACTCTTACTTCTCCATGGGAATAACACACACATACCCATGCAAGCGCATGGACACTTGGTGACACAGACTTGGTGGGAAATAATGTAGGGCCTTTTTAAGGGTCATTATTTCCAAATTTAGGGCCTAGCCGCGGGGTATCAAAGTATATTTTATCAACCTGTGTATACATTTACTTTGATAAACTAATCTCAAACTCACGTAGGAAAGTTTCCTTGTCTAAAACTGCATGTTGGATTTTGACATAAATTCAAGTTAAGTTCTTGAATAGAATGTCTTTCAACCATCCACTATGAATTAAAATCCTCACAGTAAAACATCAAGTCATGGTGTAATGAAAGTCTCCATGTCTTGAAATACCAAGCAAAGTGAAAACTGAAATAACCGTGTCAGGTTTTAAGATGTTTTTCACAAACAAGTAGAAAAGTGAACTCAAGATACTATCCCTCAAACTTCATCTGATGTGAACTAGTCTCCTTGCCTTATCAAAGATGCAGATGGTTACCCGGTACTAGAACTGGTAATAACAATACTCTCACACAGTCACAGTGCCTCTTTCAAATTCTGCTCATATTTCAATCTCATACATGCAGGAAATCACACACACACATACACCCGTCTGTGCATGAGAGAGAAAGAGAGAGAGAGAGAGAGAGAGAGAGAGAGAGAGAGAGGTTGTTGGATGCAAGCTCTCTTCACTATGAATACATGTGCAAGTCCAATAACACTGGCTTGAAAAGGATGCCTACCCCCTCTCCCTATAGCCTAGTTGTTGTTTTTTCAAACAAGAACCTTCAAATCAAGTCTGCCAATAAGCTGCGAATTTCAAAGTCAACTGAACCAACCACATCGAGCGGGGAAAAATATGTAGTGCTGGCATTTCTGACTTGCCTTATGAACTGGATTCGTTTCCGTATACGTTCTGCAGGATATCCGAGTCATCTCCTCAAATAAAGAATAGATCTGGTTACAGGCTTTATTGTTTTCCCATTCTCAAACGTAACTGTTTCATTGACTGCCATTTTTAAAACTGCAAATGCACACAGGAGAAAGAATAGCTATTCACAGCGCAGCTGTGCTAAAATTGTAAAATCTCAGAGGACTGTAGTGCAGTAAACAGAAAACTTTTCTCTTTTGTTTGACTCGTGATCGCAGTTTCATAGTTTAACATCATTTCCTAACAAATTACAGACATACCGTACAGGGCAGGTTGTCCTGCACATGTAAAAAATAATTGGTGAAAACAAAGAGATCATGCGCTTCCAATGGAAGCAAATAACCTCCCTTGGCAAAACAGGCAGCACAACATGAATAGCAGACAGGCATTCTATCAGCGATATCATGATCTTTGGACACCCTTCTTGCTTTCATTTCTTATAAGTTTTATTTTGTATATTGTTTAATCTACATTTCAACAGACACTCTCATTCATGATTCCCATTTTTAGGGCCTCCAGGGCTGTATGTCTCATTTTTAGGGGCCTTAAATGGGCTCTTCAAAAATCAGGGCCTTTTAAAGATTTGTACAACCTGCGAAAGCCTGGTGGTTAGAGTATTACGCCTGCCATCTGATGGCCTGGGTTCAAGCCACCACTGGAGTTAACATCAGTGGCAACTCCACTCCCCCAAAAGTCTTTTGAATGAGACTATAAACTGAGGTCCTGTGTGTGAACGCATGCAGAACATCTTGTGTACACGTTAAAACCTGTTCCACCTTTTGGAAGAGTAAGCCATTAGGTAGTGGTGGGAACTGATCTTGAACAGATTAAGTTCACTTGCTATGAGTGATGACTGGCGACCTAACGCAGACAAGGGAAGTAATCGGCATTGAAGAGTTACATCCCTTAAACCCTTTGCCGGGGCTTCACTTTCTTTTTCCTTTCTTTTTATTTTCCTGTTATTGTCAAAATTTATCAGTAAATTCGTATTTGGGGTTAAAAAAAATCATTAAAAATACGATAAAATTGTACAGGTAGGCAGATCTGTGGATGGCAAAATTTGCAAAACAACATGCAAACAGGGACTGGATGTAAAAAAAACCTGTGAGCGCTTATTCTGATATCCCGCTTATTCCGATATCCCGCAGCTGCTGTAGCACAGTGGTTAAGGCCGTTCAACTTCACTCCCATGGTCCATGAAGCTGTGGGTTCAAATCCTGGTGGCGCCTGGTGAATTAAGGGTGGGGATGTTTACAATCTCCCAAGTCAACTTCAGTGCAGACCTGCCAGGGTCTTGATTTCTTTTGTGTGTATACACATGCAGAAAATTAAATATGCACATCAAAGATCCTGTGACTCATGTCAGCAGTCAGTCAGTCCAATGTCCCAAAGGACGTAGGGGGGACATGAGAGAAGACGCAACAGAGATCTTTTTCCATGCTTCACGATGCTGTGTGGCTAGTAGGTGTTGCAGGGGTTGGGTGGTCCAGTCTTTGATGTTGTCAACCCATGATTTCTTTTGGCGGCCTCTTCTTCTCTTGCCTTCGACTGTTCCTTGCAAGATGATTATTGCTAAGGCGTTGTGTCTTGTGGTGTGACCAAACCACATCAGTTTTCTCCTCTTATGGTGGAGAGCAAAGGTTCTTGGGGGCCCACACGCTTTTGGATTTCTTCTTTCATAGTTGTTGGTCTTGTGTTCTTTGCATGATATTTTGAGGAGTCTTCTGTGGCACTTGTTCTCGAATGCTTGGATTCTCCTCTCTAGCTCTGCTGGCAGATGTTGCTGTTGCAATGCGAGCTTTCACTTCATTGTTTGATGTGCCATCTTTTGTTACGATGGAGTCAAAGTATTTGAATTGGCTCACCTCTTCCAGTATTTCTCCATTCATCTTTATTTCCGTGCTGTCATTACTTGCGCCGTTGACCATGATCTTTGATTTCTCTGTACTGACCTCCATGCCGTATGCGCTTGCTCAATCTGATAGACTATCTGTGAGGTTTTGCAGTTCTTGTTTGCTGCCGCCCATGAGGTCAATGTCATCTGCAAATCTGTGGTTGCAAAGGGGTCTTCCACCAATGGAGATGGAAGTGTGGTGGTTTTGCAAAGTCTCTGTCATGATGTTTTCAAGGAAGAGGTTGAAAAGTACAGGTGAGAGAAGGCAGCCCTGACGGACCCCAACCGTGGACCTGAAGAACTCGCCCATGTGATTGTTCATGAAAACTGCACTTCTTGCATTCTTGTACAGTGCCTTGATGACTTCAATGAGGCAGTTGTAATGTTGAAGTGCCTGAGTACTTGCCAGAGGCCGTCATGCCATACCCTGTCAAAGGCCTTTTTGAAGTCTATGAAATTGTGATGCAAGTCTTTTTGGTCAGCATTCAATGAGTTACAAAAAAACACAAATATACCCAGCATACATCCTCAAAGTCGGACTGCGGGGACCTTCTTGGTGGGCAAAAACAGTTGCATACTCACCATTGGTGAACCTCAGAGCTCTAGCCCAGGAACGTAACCCCCCCCCAAAAAAAAAAACCCAAACAATTCCATCATCCTCAAAATAACATAATAAATTTATCACTTGGTGACATTAGAAGGAAGGAAATAAAGGAGAGAAGAATGTACTTAAGAAAAAGATAGTGCACATTCCAAAAAGTGGTCCTGAAGGGGAAAGCGTGTTGGCTGGATGATTTAATTCTGTTGTAATGATCTGTATGACTAAATAGTATTTAGCAATCTGGTATCAGTCAAAGAATGAGGCTGTAAAGAAAATGACAGCCACTAAAAAAAAAAAAAGCACATCAAACAGGTTAAAATAGTTTCAGTCATAAATTTGATGCATAATCAAATCTGTAATATACTCTTTCTTCAATTGCACAGCAAAACAAAAAAAATAAAAAAGGCCCTGTAGCATAGTATTCTGGTGCCAGACATGGGTGCCAGACCTTGGCATCCTACCAGAAGCAAATCAAAGTCACCAGTTGTGGAAGCATACAAGTCTGCATAGTTAAAAGTAGCAAGCTTGAACAACCAAAGAAATCTGCTCGTGAAAATTAACCTCTTAACTGCCCAGTGCAAGTGCACCCTATATGCCGGGCAATAAAATTCGTATGTACCACTTGCAATGTTCATATCCCTCTTACTCAGAAATTACTACATGAATAATCCTGATAGTCAACCCAATGACAGTATATATATCGTAGATTACTTCGAGGCAAGCTCAAATTAGTTAGCATGATATTTCAATGTGAAAATATATTTTAAATGAAAAAAAATTGACAAAAAATACACTTTCCTCATCACCACTTTCATTCTGAGTACTCCCTATCTCAATAACGTCAAACATAAGTCCAGGCCAAATCTCTCTCTTTTTTTTATAATGCACAATCTCCTGAATCATACACGATCGATTTCATCACTGTCAGGTAAATCTAAAGTTTTATTTGCCACTTTTTCCACTGTGTAAAGTTATTGATACCTTTTTGAACAAGAACTGCCTAAGCAGTCATGCATAAAAACACAAAATACGAGCTAAAAAGCGATTGTTTTTGCCATGATTTTTGCAGCTAGATGTAGTCGAGGAAGCCGGGTTGTTTACTTCGGTTCGACACCCAGGAAATTTTCCGGGTTATAGGCATATAGGGTGCACATTTAGCCCCGGAAAATTTCTAGGGTGGGGCAGTCTAGTGGTTAAAGTACATTCACTTACAACTAGGTTTGACACAAAGACCTAAAAGAATACATACAATCTGTCAGAGTTATTTTTAAAAAAACCAAAAAAAACAAACAAAAACTGAAGTGTATCTTCAAAACAAACCTGGGGCAAACTAAATTTAACCTGCCTCTACAGGTCACTCATCATCAGACAGCATAACTGCAGTCACTCCGAATTGTAAAACATTTCACTCTTTTTTTTTTTTTCGTAAGCTCTGAGTTTATTGAAAACCAATCTTAAATACCCATTTTCACTCATGCAGTTAAAGGACTGGCACATACAAAACATCAAAACAGAAGCAAAAAAGAAAAAAGAAAAAAAGGCCAAGAGGCAACACCTAACAACCCGTAGACCCCTGTTCATGGTCACATAGCTCTCACTACTTCACAAGCATTCTCACATTTACATCACGTCCAAATCCAGCATTATATCTGACATAGTTTTCATAGTAATGTAGTCAGTAAGCACAGCATATTGTATGCATAATTTATTCAGTCTCTGCAAACCTAAAGCAGCCATCAGTCATAGCAAGTTTCCTCAATCATAAAGCAATGCATCCATCAAGGCTGGGAGCATCCCACTGAAGTATTTGCAAGACAGTCAATTTGTGCTCAATGATCATCTTAACTGACAGATGTTCCATCACAGTTGTGAATAATCAACAATGGTGGACGTTTCACCGACACTGATTCCATGACTATACTTAACACAGAGAACCCGTACATTCACAATAAGCAGTACACTTTGAAATCGGTGTTCTAAAGGTAAGACTAAATTGGAGCAGGTCAATCAGGGAAAAAGAGTTACTTCTATGAAGCAGACCATGTCAAGTATGAAGATGTCAACTCCCCAGTTGGAATACAGTTACTTTGATGGTTGGCAAATGGTCGCAGCTGCAAACATTTAACATTGGTAAATTTGCGAGATCTCCCCCAACAAAACACACACACAAATGAATGATAAAGGTAGGGACAGCTTCAATTTAAAGCTTGCAGACCTGCTATGGCTGGTGGCTGCCCAAGGAGGAATCTGTTAGTCCTTGATACTTCAGGCTAACAGTTTCCCATTCACACTAACCTGCCAGTGTCCAATATTTTGTTGTTGACACTTCAGCTGTTTAGACAAAACTGGCTCCTAAGGATGGCAATGTACAGTTTTATAGCTTTACATATATACAAATATAATTATCATACAAACACAAATCTACCACAAAGCTGTCACCAAGAGCAAGCTTGCAACTGGCAACAGATCATCTTGCATTGTCCAAACTGCAGGTACTCACATAATTGAAAAGGTACATGTACACACATAATATTTTTCAAAAGGAAAAAAAAAGATGCTTTATAGTTTCCCTCCTTGTACTTTTTTCTCCCTTGAGACGGCAGGTCTCTCAAAATGGTTACATTTAAATTGGGATTGGTTTACCCAGGATCCCATTTCTATACCTAGGCTCAGCTCAGAAAAATGGCATATCTATCAAATTATGTACCAACTTTTGACCTGCAATGCATTTCTGAAGCAGATTTAAAAAAAAAAGAAGTATCTGACAGTACCTTGCAACCTTTTAATAAGGTCAAAAGCAATATTGCTATGATCAAGCCCCCCCCCCCCCCCTTTTTGTTGAAAAAAAAAAATGCAGACATACAATTTTTGAAGGTCCTCATTCAAAATCTTGCATTAATACTTGCTTCATGTATATGTATGTTTGTCTGTCGTGTCTGACGATGACCTCCAAAACAGCAGAGGAGGCAACTGCTGTTTTGGAAACTGGGCAGAAATTTAATTATAGTGGAGATGCCTTGCCCACAGTACATCCCCACTCTCTCAGCCAAGTGGGCATAAGGACAGTCAGCGTTGGAGATGTTCTCCAAAGGCCAACCAGCCCCCAGGGCTGCAGCACATAAGGACTGTGCGAGTCAAGCCTCCTAGTCAGAGAGTCACAGTCAATCACTAAAGACTAAGCTGTAAAGTGGAATTCCATGAGTGGGAAAGCCACTGGTCATACAGCCTCTCACTTTGCTGTTGCCCCCAGCGTCAATGGTTTAATCAAGAACTGTGATAAAGCCCAGGTGCTGACTTGCTTCATACATCATACCTAATCCTTTTTACACACCAAAACTTTGATATCAAAAAGTTTTAAAACAATGTACAAAAAGACCATATTGAAAAACACAAATACTGCAGAAAAATCATCCTGTGTCCATTCCAGTCTTTACATTAGTGCCAAGCCACATGAGTTACAAATAGTACATGTATTCCCTCACAGACTTTGCTGGTATGGCTGATGAGGCTGCTTGTTCTAGCAAAGCTGGAGATTTCCATTTGAAGGGAGTGCGATGATAAGTGGCAGAGTCTATAGGTGGTGGCCATACTCCAGTATCCGTCAATCGCAGGTGGAGATTGCCCTGCCTCTGTGAGAGGGACGGGATAGCCTAGTGGTTAGAACATTGCACTTGCAATCTGACGACGCAGGATCGATTCCTGTTCAAGGGGATATTTTCCCCTGGAGTTAACATCCATGCAGACTCCATTCTCCCCAAAAGTCCTTCGGATGAGACTATAGTATAAACCGAGGCCCCGTGTGCGAACGCACGCTGAACATCTTGAACACACGTTAAATCCTGTTCCATTGTGTGCCAGTGGGAACAGATGACAGAATTTACAAAACCGCACACGGGGACTGGATATGTGCTTATTCCATTATCCTCAATATAAAAGAATTAAAAAATAAAAAGAGTGATGATGAGTGGCCAAGTTCATGATGTTAGCCATTCTCCTGTCTTCCTGCAGATGCTAGTAGCTGGAGCTGGCAATTGCCTTCCTTGTGGAGGGTGATGGCGAGTGACCTCTATCCACCAATCCTTTTGCCGGTGCATATTACTTTGTTAGGTCAATCACTGGGACTCCTCTGTCCTCAAACAACTTCAGAGAGCGAGCAAAGTCAAATAACTAGACTCCATCCCCTGTGAGAAGAGATGAACACAGGGCTGATTCCAAGAGCTGCAGTGCACAGACATTATCAGCCATGGCAAAGCTCAAACCAGTCTTGAAAAACAAGAACATTTATCTGAGGTCAAAACTGAAATCCCTGCATGTTCGGTTTCTGGACTTCCGGTATAGTATATTTACAAGATATGAGGGGCAGGACAGCCTAGCGGTTAGAATGCTGCGCTCATGATCCGACAGCCTGGGATTGAGCCACCACGGAGGTGCCCATTTTAGGAAATTTCCCCCTGGAGTTGACAACACAGTACTAACTCAAATCCCCCAAAAGTCCTTTGGGCCGAGATTATTAACCTAGGCCCCATGAGCGAGCACACACAGAACACCTGTGCACACAATAAAAAATGTTCCACCTTTCGGAAGAGCAGGCCTTTTCTTAATGGTAGGAATGGGTGACCATTTTTTTTTTAATGAATGCACACAGGTGTCCTTTTTAGACATCATACTCAAAGATGGAATGCGGTTGCCTTAAATGTAGGTAAAAACAGTTGCATACGCAAAATCTCACTTTTGGTGAACCTGTTATAGCTGAGGAACAGGAGGGACCACCATTCAAAGCCATTTTGCAAGACAGCCCAGGACAGAAGAGGAGGCAAGCACAGAAAGTGGGCAGGCATCAATGAATGGACCCTAAAGTTTTGTAAAGATCCAGGCACCGGCAAACCACTATGACTGGACACGGCAGTGTTTTTGTCAACGCAGTGCCCCTACAGCCATGTTCATGTAAGAAACTAGTTCAGTGTAGTGGATATTTTTTTTATACTGAAAAACCCAAGTATTTCCGAGGAGGTTGACAAAATACAGATAAAAAGACCAATGACTCAGGAGTCTTGTGGAAATACTCAAATGTGTGAACAGCTTATTTTTTTCTACTTTTCTGTACTCTGATCTCATACCTCTACAGGGTAACTTATGCGTTTGTCCGTGTGTCCATGTGCCTATTTTGTATGTGAGAGAGCTGATGGTGGCTAATATATGGGCAAGCGATTTCAATGCAGATTGAATTGACATGTGCACAGCATTATGCTCGACACTGAGATCCAAGTAGTATTGTCAATACATTTTGCATCATAGGACATGTGATGTACACTTTATCACTATAAAACGCTTTATGACATACCTGTAATCTGTGTGTTCCGAGTATAGTCGCTTCATGGTCTACTAACAGCAGTGTCACTCCATATCTAATAACATTAGTGCTTTTAGGTGAGGTCCAGAAATGTATCTTCTTGCTCTTTTTATATGATTTTCTCTATTTATATAAATTCATTGACAATTATTTTCAAAAGAAAAGAATAGATCATCTGTTAAAAATGAATACATGCTGGGTCATTACAAAAGACATGCTTTTTCCAAACATATTTAACAGCTTAAAACTTGTCTCTAAAATAAACTGTCATCAGTAAATATGAAAAATACTACTCTCATTCTTTTTTGGCAACCGATAAAGATGAAGCTTTTGTCACAGAGACTGATAAAAAAAAAAACACCCCAAAAACTCTGAACTTGCAGTTTGGCAGATTCAAGGAATCAAAGCCTTTTCAACTACAGCAAATATCCTTTGCCACAGAACAATCCATTTTATGTGTAGGTATATTGTGCATATCTTATTTAAATGGCAGCAAATACTTCCCCTGTTGAATGTAAAAACTTATACAATCTTTTCACTTCAAAAATGATTTTCTGGTGTTCCTGTTTTTAACCACTCAACTGCCCCACCCTGGAAGTTTTCAGGGACTAAATGTGTACTCTACATGCCAACAACCTAGAAAATTTCTGGGGTTTCAAACCTAAGTAAACAAACCAGCTTCCTTGACTACAACTAAAGGGAAAGAACTCCAAAATTAGTGGCCATCACTCTCCTGTTGCATGGCAACATCCAGCTGCAGAAACATATTTTCATTTTTTTATTTTGCATGACTGCTTGGACAGTTCTTGTTCAAAATGGCTGACTCCTCGTTGAACATATCAATGACTTTACACAGCTGAAGATGTGGCAAATAAAATTTTAACTATTCCAGACAGTGATGAAAATGATCACGTATGATTCCGGACAGTGAAGATGAGAAAAAACAACAAATAAACCCAACTGAAATTTTGCCTCAACTTATGTGACACTATTGAGATTGGGGTGGGGGTACTCAGATTGACAGTGGTGATGAAAAAAGTGTATTTTCATATTATTTGGATTTTTTTTTTTTTTAAAAGCGAAATACCATGCTAACTATTTAGAGCTTGCCTGAAAGCAATTTATGAATATCAGGATTATTCATAAAGTAATTTCTAAGTAACATGAACACAGCAAGTGATACATCAGAATTTTATTCCCAGGCATATAAGGTGCACTTGCACTTGCGAGGTTAAATAGAAAGAAAAAGCTAAATTAATCTGCCCCCCCCCCCATTATTCATACAGGTAGTTACGAATAACAGGGGCATGAACATAGCAAGTGGTATGTAAGAATTTTCTTTCCCAGCATATAGGATGCATTTACACTCGGCAGTTAAGTGGTTAAGTAGAAAAGGAAAAACAAGCTAAATAAATCTGTCCCCCACCCCAACTGGTCAGGATATTTTGAAGTAATCCATTTCTGTTGATTTCTTATCCAATCCAATCAGTCTTGATTCTAGGATTTCAAAATAAGGGGCCCAAGGGCCCCCTAAAATGAAAAAAAAGGGGCATCACCACCTCCATAAAAATGGGAACAAGTACTATTTGCTTACAGTACCCTCAGTACTCTTGGTTTCTGCTATTTTTTCAAGGAAGAGAAACAAAACTAGCAGATACTAGGCAGAAAGGATTAAATATTCACTTTAAATGTTGCAGTTAATATGCAATGCAGTAAGCACTTGTGACACAGGAGAGAGAGAGTGGGGGTGGAGGGGAGAGAGAGAGAGAGATCAAAGTTAAATTTTTATTTCCACAGAGTTGGGGAAATAGATCTAGAATAGACAAGAGGTAAAATCCAATATCAAAGGTTTTTTTTCTCTCACCTAGATGGTACAGAGAGAGAGAGAGAGAGAGAGAGAGAGAGAGAGAGAGAGAGAGAGAGAGAGAGAGAGAGAGAGAGAGAGAAGAGAGAGAGAGAGAGAGACCAAATTTGTATTTCCACATTCAGAGAGATAGATCCAGGTCTAGGTAAGTTAAAGCCAATGTCAAAGTCTTGTCCTCCCCCTCCCCTTCCCAATCACACATTGAGAGAGAGAGAAATTGAACTGATTTAAGAGAGAGAGAGAGAGAGAGAGAGAGAGAGAGAGAGAGAGAGAGAGAGAGAGAGAGAGAGAGAGAGAGAGAGAGTTGCCTAACTAAAGGAAGTCTTTCTGAAGATTTTTTAAAATTTTTATCTTGTACAGACTCTGGTGATCAGCAGTGTTCTTGCTTGATACTTTAATGCTGTTCTGTAATTAGCGCAATCTCCTTTAGTGAATAAAATTCTTTCCATGTTTGAAACACAGCCCATAGATAGCCATGTTCTCAAGCCAAGGCTACTTGTCTCGCCAGATCTCCAGCTCTGAACCTCTTGGAAGATGACGTAATCGATGAGGACAACTGAGCAGGAAGGAGGCTTGTTGCAGCCCTGGGGGTAACCTATCAAAGTAATGAACACTGCATGAATTGACCAGGACCAACTACAGTTTCTGTGATTGGTCAAAAGTGAGGAGCTTAGCTAACCAGAAGCATCATCGGAGAACTTGGGAGGGAGTAGTGCTTAGAGATTATAGAAACGGCAGTTGGAATGGCGCACTGTTTGTTCAAAAACGCACTGTCCAGGATTTTTTTGGCGTCCATTAGGGCGCACCGCCCGCATCGTTTTGCGGCAATTTTTTAAAAATGCAGGAATCCCGCAAGGGCGCACCCTAGAATCAACACTGCACAATCATAATGTTTATACTGTTGATTTCCTCCACTTCCTTACCAAAGTGCCATCAGATTCACTTTATATAATATGCATCCAACCCCCACATTTAGTTCTGAGCAAAGAATATTACTCTGAGGGCATATTTTTTATTGTATGTGATACAGGTTTATACAACCAAATAACTTATGTTTGAAAATTCAAATATGAAATATAAAATTAAAACATTTATGTAAGGTAGATATGGAGAAAATCACAAGAAAAACAAGGTACATAAAGTATGATGATAGAGAGAAAGAACAATGGTATTTTGGGGGAAGAAAAACAAAAAACACATTACAGCCTATTTTCAATATAATACCGGCATGCACAAGCTAACAAAACCAAACATTTGACAAAGTAAGTAAGAACAAATAATGCTATTTTATTTCTTTTACTGATCATATTCAAACAGATGTTAAAATCACGATAAACAGAAAATCTATTCCTATTTTTAAAAAAAACTACACACACACACCACCCAAATAAACAGAAGGAACCTGCGCTTTCCTTGAAACTAAACACACGATAAATGATATATACAGAACATCCAGACATAATTTTTCATGCAGGGCACAATTTACAAAACCCTTTCAGTTTTTGTTTTTTTTAAGCAAATAAAACTTCTGGAAACCTTTTCCTTTATCATTGCCATGAAGCACAGGTCACACATACACATGCACACCACGCTTCTATCTTGAGCGTACTCTTGCACTGCATTTATCAAGTTTAAAAAAAAAAAGCTTTCATCATTCCTTTATTTCTTCAAACATTCTCATGTTTCTTAAAAAGTAAAATTTGCATTTTCTTTCCCAACTGAAGCCATTTGCAAAGGCTTACAGCTGGGAATGGACCATAAAAGTTCACACAAATCTATGGAAACTGGCATCTTGTCATCAGGTACAGAGTTGTTTATGAATGCAATTCTTTTTCCAATGCCAAATGTCCTTGATGTATCACAACATGGTGTAGGAGGCATTTTCTTAGGACACATCTGCAACAGACAGAACAATATAAATCGGACTGAAAAGACTCACAAAATTGCAGCAATGGGTAGGACTAGGGGAGGGGAATATTTTCATGAGCTAAAGGCTGAAAACTTTTGTCCCAATAAACATCAAGGAACATGATCTGGCAGAGCCAAAGTCCATGACTTTCTTAATTAAGACCTGTTCTCATCTGAAACATTCAGAGCTCATTCCACGACCTGTATGAATCCTCGAGTTAAACTTATGAGTCCAGAACAAAGTGCCAAATCTTGGTTGGGTCACATTGGCTCTCAGACATTGGCTTCAGCTTCAAATTATTGCCCACCATTGTTTACACACTAATTTGTTTTATCACATGAGCAGTGAAAACACTTTTGTTTCTTTCTACTTGATCAATCTAGCCCCCGAGCTCTGCTTTTGTCAGTGATATGGGTTTTAATGCAGTTTTTTCCTTGCTCTGTCCTTTTAAACTTGGGACGACAAAACTCCATAACTTGGGCAATCGACAAATGACTTCCAGTGACATTGTAATATGTGCCAATTTAGTAATTACCACACCTTGACACTTGATCATCTGCTGCTGTTCGTTTCATACATGCACTCGCACGCATTTGAACAGGAAGCAATCAAGCACTCTTTTGCATGTTGAGGTAGGTTCTGTCCTTTTAATAAAGCATTCAACTACGACCTGGTGCTTCTTGCATAACATCATTCGAAAAGAGTGTTTTGATTTTTTTCTTGAGGGCCACGATCTTCCTATGGCAGCTTTTCAGTCAAGTCAAAAACACTTAAGTTATCCAATGAAAGGCAATTACAATACTGACAGGCACTTTGATACTATAATTATCTCAAAAGACACAAGAAAAATACATTTCAAATTGGTATAAACATTCCAAGATAACTTAAATTTTTTTTTTTTAAATCACACACACACGCACAGCGTACGCATACCCACACCAATGTAGGAATACAATGTTGTAAAAAACCATTGATTGGAAAAGACATATAAACTTATTATTTACGTGTGCACACACGCACGCACTCACAAACACACGTACACACTCAAGAGAGATGACAATCAGTTTGTGGATTTACTGGCCAAATAACACACAAAAAATGCTGTAGGGGTTAGAATTGATGGCCAGAGTGAAGTGACAGCATCATCAATGCACACATCTGGCCTATCCGACTCCAAACAACATGAGGTATCACTGAGTGATTTCAAGGAAGATTTGCTAAGGGAACATGCCAGGGACTATGAACTAGATCAATTCAAAAGCTGCGTAGGACCTAAAAGGCTTTCAGGCCCTGATGCTAAACCAGAAAAAAATTTTGGGAAGCTTCACAACTTCCTGCAGTGGGTGTGCATGTGTGTGTATGTAACTCCCACTGTACCCATATAGGCCTACTTACCTACAATCAGAGATAATGTTACGTGATCATCCACATTATGCAGAACAGATTGTATAACAGAACTTCATTAGGAGCCAGTGTACAGCAACATTTCTATGCATGCTTGAAGTGTTGCGCTAGTAGGAAGACTGACTATATGGTGTGTGTGAACATTCCAAGTGTGTGCTGATTCATATTTAAATTACCTGAAAATTGAAGCGATTACACCACCATAAAGATAAGTTTTATTTACATGATCAATTTCTTTACTAAAAGCATGTAAAATGTGTATAACACCACAATATAACTGTTTTATTTGCTCTATTGTACACACATTCTTTCTTTATTATTACATAATAACAATTCACACCAGAATTTTTCTCCCACATAATTAACCCCGGAAACACTGAATTTAAAGCAGCGAGCTCAGTGCTGCTGGTGGAACTAACAACCAAACAACCCTTGATATTGATAGGTAAAACTGAGCCAAGTGTGTAAAGCTATAAATCACTGGAAAGCTTAGATAACAAGCTTCTAAATGAGTGTTCTTTTATAGGAGAATGTAATGTTTATGATTATGCATTACAAAAAACAACAACAAAAACAATGAAATTTTACTAACAAATATTCCACAATCTTTACCTCGTCGTCTCTGTCGTTTAATTCAACCAAATCCAGCTTATAAAACTCCTCATTGTCAATATTGTAAAAAAAAAGTTCTCAAAACGCTTGAAAAAATTCTGCCGCAAACGCTGGCTGCCATTTTTCTTGAAAACAATCATGACTGGTCCGAAAAAATACAAAGTTACCCTCTAAACCAATCAAAACCTTCGTTGCTCATGTGTGTTGAACGACCTTCAACCCTTTCTGTGGCTTTACAAGTGCCTTAACCCTAGTAGCGCTGAATATGCAGCAACAAGCCTCACTTCTATTGGCTGAATTAACATTGGCTAGCATTGTTTTGGAGGAGGGTGGGCTCAAACAACCCTTGATATTGATATATAAAACTGAATTAAATGTGGTAAGCTATATATCACTGGAAAGAACAGATAATATGCTTTTAAATGAGTGTAATTTTATAATAATGTGTAGTGATTATGATTATGTAAAAAAAATCCAAAAAAAAAAATCGTGTGCGCACTACTGATCACTGTTCCATTGTCAGGGCCCCAGATCGATTTTAACACGATAAGCAAAGTTCTTGCGGTGCATAAATGTCATGATTAGGTAAACACTATTTCTTGACAGTTTTCCAAAAATAAGGAGTTTGTATCGCTTTAACGGTCACCAAATACTCGGAAAAGTTCAGCGAAAGGATCGACGCCATCGCGACCGTCATGGCGGAATGTGCGAAGTGGTGGCTTTCTATGACGAAAATACAAAGATCGCTTGATTTCATGTGATGCAAAGTATTCAGCAGCATAGCGATTTGACTCAACAACAGTTATTTCGAAGCCTCGTTGCGTCAAAATAAAGTAAAACAATCTGTGACGTCGAAATCGCCGAGTAGCGAAGAAGTCCATCCAGCAAAAACTAGCACCGCTCGATTCAGTCCGATCGCGATCGATTTTTACCAAGTTTTTCAAAAATATTCCACAATCCTTACCTCAGCATCTCTCTCATTGTTTATTTCAACCAAATCCAGCCTCTAAAACTCCTCCTCGCTGTCAATATTGTAAAAAAGCTCGAAAAACGCTTGAAGAAATTCTAGTGCAAACACTGGCCGCCATTTTCGTTGAAGACGATCTCGGCTGGTCCGAAAAAAATTTAAAATACACTCTTAACCAATCAGATTCTTCGTTGCTCGTGTGTGTCAAACGACCTTCACCCCTTTCTGCGGGCCTACAACGGCCTTAACATTCATTGGCTGACCTTTGAAAGCGAAAGTAAGCTTTCAACTATGACCACCCACGTCATCCCGGAATATTCCGGGATCCGCCACACAGCCTAGACCCGCCTTTACCGGAATATTCCGGGAACCGCGCTACTAGGGTTAACATTCCCTGGGTGACCTTAGAAAGCAATAGTGAGCCTTCAATTATGATCACCTATGTCATCCCACTGCATAGCGGTGAAAGGTTGCCTAATATTCTGGAAACCACGATACTAGGGTTAAGATTCCCACAGTTTAAAATTGTGAAGTTATTTGGTAGTCTGTCCAGGAAATGAAATGAAGAGGAACTGGCCAACCTAGTGAAGAAACTGGACGAAATATCCTCCCGATACGGCATGGAAATCAGTGCCGAGAAAACCAAGCTCATGACAAACAGTGCCCAGCCAATCACCACCAAGATCACTCTCAGCGGAAAAGAACTGGAGACAGTTGACCATTTCAAGTACCTTGGAGCCATCATAAGTGAGGAGGGATCGAAGACCGAAATCCTAGCAAGAGCGGCACAAACAGCAGCAGCAATGGCAAGACTGAAGACCATATGGAGAGACAGAAACATCCCTCTCGGAACCAAGGTAAAGTTACTAAACGCGCTAGTCACCTCAATCATGCTTTAGGCATGTGAGGCATGGACACTAAACGCAGACCTACAAAGGAGGATCCAAGCAGTAGAAATGAGATGCCTCAGAAGGCTCCTTGGCATCTCATACAAGGACCATGTCGCCAACAATGAAGTCCGCAGAATGATCACTCAACAGGTGCGGGGTTATGAAGACCTACTGACCACAGCGAAAAAGAGGAAACTCAGATGGTATGGGCACGTAACACGCTCAGAAGGACTTGCAAAGACCATCCTGCAAGGAACAGTCCAGGGGAAGAGAAGACGGGGCAGACAGAGGAGAAAGTGGGCCGACGACATCCGTGATTGGACAGGGGAGGACTTCAGTGTCACCCAGGCACTTGCCCACGACCGCGCTAAGTGGAGCCAGCTGGTCCACCGTTCGTCCACCATGCAGCGCCCCCACGACCCTGGCGGGTTACGGGACCAGTGAACCAGTGAGTGAACCACAAATAAGCAAACCAGTCTTTTGAATACACATACCTATTTAACCCTCTTGTTGTTGGATTCTACAGAGCTAAACTGCCTGTAGATTTTGAATTCTTTGCAGGTTTTCTACCTCCATCTGACTTGCTTTACTCATAAGGCAATTGTGTGTGTGCATGACAAGTTATCAAGCTGAAATTTTGTCACAAGCTAGGCATGTCTTTGTACTTGCATTTAGGCGCAAGTTTATGTGTCTGGTCGAACAAGGAAGTGATACCCAGCTGATGTGTTTACCAACAGTTATGTGCAATAGTACTTCAAGGATGTGTCACACAATGTCCCCATAGCACCTGTTGTTTTATGGTAAGTCTCGAGGAGACAGAAGTTTTGTTTAACTATTTTTTCTTTTTGAAAACAAGTCATATTCAATCGACATGCGACCTTTATACTGCAGTTCATATCTGTGTGTGCTACCACATGTTTGTTAAGTGTACAGAAGTGTATTATTGTACATGACTGTCACACTGTCACCATTGTCACAGCACAGGTGTGACAAATTCGAAACAACATAGAACTTCTGTAACTCTACAAAATTTTAATGTTGGTAGTCTCCAAAGTAGTCGTAGTGGTGGCACAGGGTCACATCACATCACAAAAGCACAAATTATGGATGTGTGTGTGTGTGTGTGTGTGTGTGTGGGGGGGGGTGTACCCATTGCTCTCACCTGTCGAACCTTGGCAGACGGAGACCTATTTTATTTTCCTTCTTGCTATTTTCATTATCAGCATATCTGTTCATTTCTGCCATTGCAGTTTTAAAGCAAAAGTGTGGTAATAATGAGAAAACAGTCAAAAGGCATCACGCTTTCAGGCGTCTATGCCGCAGACTGGCCGGGGGGGTCAAATTTCTCCACAGTCGGTGTGTGTAGCACAGGTCAGGAATGTGCCCTGTAGCACATTAGTTTCTGGCTCACTCTTCTCCCTAACTGCATTTCCTTCCTCCTCTTCCTCGTTTAATATCGGACTCACTTAACAATTCTCGTTCAAATGTTTCTACTTCCAAGACAATAACATTCAATTTATCCTCTCGCTAATCAGATGAATTGTCTGCTACTAAAGAAAACGCCATTTTTTTCCGCCACGCTGCACCATTGAAAAGCGTTCGGGTCGCTGGCTGTTATTTCTTCCTCCCTCCCCACTACACGCATGTTAGTGGTCTAAATTTATCACTGGCATCCTCTGACACCCTCCCTGCATCGCCCCACCAATTTTCAGACACATAGTGTGAAAACCACGAGATCTGTGTGTGATGGAAAAGTACTGCCCATGTGGGCAGCACCAACTGTCGGCTGCGGTCGTATTGGAATCTAGCGGCAGCCTCCGTTACTGTCGGCTGCGGCCGGATCAGGGACAAGAGGGTTAAGGCGTTTTCATTATGATAGATACTTGATTCAGTAAAACTCCTACCCAGAAGCTGAGAGTTAACAATCTACATAAAGCAAAAACAACACAAAACAAGAAAGACCAAAACAAAATATTTTACTTACAAGTCATCTCACTCTTCCCAAAACGTCTGTGCAGCTGGTCTTGGCTGAACTTCAGGAACGACTCATATTGTTCTGGAGGACAGAATGAGACTATTTAGTAACACATTAAAAAGGAGGGGGGGGGGGGGAGAGAAAGTATTTTTTTTTTTTTGGCCTTCAAAAGCAACAAAGAAGAGAGACTAATTTTTAAAGGCTAAATAGATTTTTTTGATTTTTTAAATATACTATTTTAACCCTCTTGTTGTTGGATTCTACAGAGCTAAACTGCCTGTAGATTTTGAATTCTTTACAGGTTTTCTACCTCCATCTGACTTACTTTACTCCTAAGGCAATTGTGTGTGTGCATGACAAGTTATCAAGCTGAAATTTTGTCACAAGCTAGGTATGTCTTTGTACTTGCATTTAGGCGCAAGTTTATGTGTCTGGTCACCAGATGTTTTGTCATTGTCACCTTGTCACCAATCACAGGTAAAAATATGGTATATATGATAAAACAGCAAATCCTGCATGGATTTGACAAGTTCAAGCATATTAGTGTCGAATAAGGAAGTGATACCCAGCTGATGTGTTTACCAACAGTTATGTGCAATAGTACTTCAAGGATGTGTCACACAATGTCCCCATAGCACCTGTTGTTTTATGATATGTCTTGAGGAGACAGAAGTTTTGTTTAACTATTTTTTTCTTTTGAAAACAAGTCATATTCAATCAACATGTGACCTTTATACTGCAGTTCATATCTGCGTGTGCTACCACATGTTTGTTAAGTGTACAAAAGTGTATTATTGTACATGACTGTCACACTGTCACCATTGTCACAGCACAGGTGTGACAAATTCGAAACACAGAACTTCTGTAACTCGACAAAATTTTAATGTTGGTAGTCTCTAAAGTAGTCGTAGTGGTGGCACAGGGTCACATCACATCACAAAAGCACAAATTATGGATGTGTGTGTGTGTGTGTGTGTGTGTGTGGGGGGGGGGGGGGGGGGGGGTGTACCCATTGCTCTCACCTGTCGAACCCTGGCAGACGGAGACCTATTTTATTTTCCTTCTTGCTATTTTCACTATCAGCATATCTGTTCGTTTCTGCCATTGCAGTTTTAAAGCAAAAGTGTGGTAATAATGAGAAAACAGTCAAAAGGCATCACACTTTCAGGCGTCTATGCCGTGGACCAGCCGGGAGGTCAAATTTCTCCACAGACGGTGTGTGTAGCACAGGTCAGGAATGTGCCCTGTTGCACATTAGTTTCTGGCTCACTCTTCTCCCTAACTGCAGCATTTCCTTCCTCCTCTTCCTCGTAATCGTTTAATATCGGACTCACTTAACAATTCTCGTTCAAATGTTTCTACTTCCAAGACAATAACATTCAATTTATCCTCTCGCTAATCAGATGAATCGTCTGCTACTAAAGAAAACGCCATTTTTTTCGCCACGCTGCACCACTGAAAAGTGTTCTGGTCACTGGCTGTTATTTCTTCCTTCCCTCCCCACTACACGCATGTTAGTGGTCTAAATTTATCACTGGCATCCTCTGACACCCTCCCTGCATCGCCCCACCAATTTTCAGACACATAGTGTGAAAACCACGAGATCTGTGTGTGATGGAAAAGTACTGCCCACGTGGGCAGCACCAACTGTCGGCTGCGGTCGTATTGGAATCTAGCGGCAGCCTCCGTTACTGTCGGCTGCAGCCGGATCGGGGACAAGAGGGTTAAATGTGACAAATTCAAGTTGCACCCAGAAACCGAGAGCTTGTAATTACCTCCAATATACTGCAAAAAGTTCACAGCAAATCCTGGATTGGTGTTGAGGGCAACCCCCCCCCCCCCAACCCTTAATAAGGAAAATTGCATTATCCCATACCATCTCTCTACATTTGGTCTTCTGGAGAGCTGTTCACCAGATTGCAATGTGCCAAGATCTGTATTATAAAACAAAGTATAAATAACCCTGGGTCTATAGATCTGCAAATTATGTTAATGTTTATGGTCCACCTTTGTATTTGTATTTTATTTATTTAGGGGGGAGGGGGGGGGAGCAGGGGGTCCTCCCTTTCCCCAACAGTTCCAATGTTTGTTTGAATTTGTTTTGGTTTTTTTTTTGGGGGGGAGGGGGGGGGGGATGTTGGGGGGGGGGGGGGGGGGGGGGTGTTACTGGACCCTGCTACCTGGATATATCAACGACACAGATCATAATCAGGGCTGCAGAACTGTTTTAATGGTCTATGGTATTATGCTTAGTCTACCTGATTTTTGTGTGTGCGTGTGTGTGTCTTGCTGAAACACCACCTGCCTATGTATGCTGGTTATGTTTGTGTTTCTGCCACCCACCAAATGCTGACATGAATTACAGGATCTTTAATGCACATATTTGATCTTCTGCATGAGTTATTGTGTATGAAGGAAAATTACTATGACACTGGCAAGTCTGTACTTGAAATTGACCTGGGAAATCGTAAAAATAATAAATTGGGTTTCATCTCTCACCTCTGAGAGAAGAAGCCCAATTTATGTCAGAGCACAGCATATAGCTTCCATTATCCATGGTCCAGGATAGCCTAGTGGTTAGAACATTCAGCTCACAAACTGATGGTGCATGTTCCAACCACTACCAAGACACCAACTTGAGAGGATTTTCACCCCGGAGTTAACATCAGTGCGGACTCTACTCCCTGAAAGTCCCCCAAATAAGACTACTAACCAAGGTCTTGTGTACAAATGTATGCAGAATATACTGCACAATGTTAAAACCTGTTTTGCCTTTTGGAGTAGAAGACCACTGTGTGCCAGTAGGAACTGATGACAGTCAAGGAATGCAACCCCCCCCCCCCCCCCCCCCCAAAGAAAAATCCATGGTCAATGGTGGTGGGATGAGAGAGAGAGAGAGAAAGGAAAACTGGACTTTGCAAGTGTCAGGGGAGGGGGTAGAATAACGAACCAATCAAGAATATTTTTTTTAGCCAATTGCTTTCTTGTACAACTTTTGCTAATCCAATCAGATTAGATTTTTAATGACCAATAATAGAAAAAAGCATTCAGAATCGTTAACCAATGAAATGGATTTTCACGTGTTCATGAACAAGCACCCAGAATAGCATCAATCTGTAACAAAAACAGCAACACAGGAGTGATACCTCCCACAACTGATCAAGTGAATACCAGATACGTCAACATAGTTTTTTTTCCACCACAAACTGTGCATTGTTCATTGCGCCTGTATGTGCAACAACAATCAGTTTCTACTCATGCTGGATGAAAAGCCAAAACTGATAAAGCTGACATATACTATTACCACTAACGTTTCCAGGTAAGCAAAAAGTTTTGAGCAAATTGATGTTAAAATTAAATTATATTTTTCATATTAGCCTTCAAGAGATTTGTTATTTATACAGATTTATTATTTACCTGTATCTTTATGTCATACATATGTCCGACCCATGGTTGGCTATTATCCACAAAAAGAACAGACAAAAAAACCTTTCCAATCAAAAGTATAAATGTTTTACTGGTAAGACATGTTACCCTGACTAGGTTTGTGTTTTTGTGCTTAAAATAATTCAAATTCAAGATGCAAAATATTTATAATGCTTCAGAACAGAGATCTCTGTCACCCACACCGAGTGCTGATTTTTCTGTTCAAAGTTATAAAATAAGATTCAAGACTCATATATAGAGATGGGGAATATAAACACATTTTTTCCCTCTTATTCATAACTAACTTAATGAGACTGAACAAGCAAAACTAGATCCGTTACTAAATAAACAAGACCTGGAGATTTATAAGCATTCTCTGTGCGAGTGAAAACTGATGGAGCAGGGGAGGCAAATTCAAAAGAGGAGACTGTACAATTGTTTTCAGTGGAAAGTCAGGAAAGTCAACATGAGGGCCACATGATGTGCCTATCAAATATCATATTAGATAGGCACCATTCAGCTCAATTAAAAAGTTACATCAGTAACAGATTGCTCATGATCAAACTTGATGCAAAGCCAGTCCCCATACCATTATATGAGGTATATGCTACCACACTGAACAGGTCACAAGAAAACAGAACTATTTCATAATGACCTACAGACAGCCAAAGACAAAATATCTGGAAGAGAAATCTGCATAATCATGGGAGACTTCAACGCAAATGTAGGTGAAGGAAAAGACATTGAGTGTGGGCATTGGACCATGGCTCAAGAAATGACAAAGGAGATACTCTTGCCATGTTCTGCAAGCAAACAGTCTA
Organism: Rapana venosa; assembly: GCA_028751875.1. Taxonomy (NCBI): domain Eukaryota; kingdom Metazoa; phylum Mollusca; class Gastropoda; order Neogastropoda; family Muricidae; genus Rapana; species Rapana venosa. The sequence continues at coordinate 22,369,507 of CM054145.1, forward strand.
AAAATATAGAAATACTGGTTGCTGGGCCTGTCTCATGAATATATTTTATTGACGTAAAGTTATTAGAAAGGTGGTTTTGCATCCAAGAAAGGTTACTGTAACCGGTTAAAATGACTCACCTTCGCATGCGGCTCAGTCACAACTACTAGTGAACAGCATACAAAAAGTTGCACGACTATGGTCGCCACTACAGTGTAAGGGTCAAAATAAGAAGAAAAAAGGGGGGTTTCTCAGACCTATTAAACACGGTAAAAGTTGTTTTTTTAAAATGTTAAAAGGAGGAGGGCGGGTGAGATTCAGTTAAAGCAGGAGTCCCCCCCCCACCCTCCCCACAAAGTATCTGCTGGATATGGTAGCTGATCAGCGTCATCTAATTCTACAGCACTACCAATCTTTATCTTTATCTAAGCCGATTTCCCCAATCATCTTTGTTATAAGCTTATAATAATAATAATAATGTATGGAATTTATATAGCGCTGAATCTTGTAAAGTAAACAAATCAAAGCGCTTGCATTCAAATCATTCATACGCATGCAACCATCCATAAATATCAAGATAAACAAATATCAAATTTATATACACAACACACTTAGGTGGGGGTGGTGGAGGTGAAGGCAGCTATTGACAAGTAGGAGCAGACAACAGGGGAAGATCTCAAGTAGAGTATAAGTGCGTTTTGAGGGTAGATTTGAAATAATCAAAAGAAGGATTTTGGCGAAGTGGAAGAGGGAGGTCGTTCCATGCGGAGGGACCGAAAAACAGAGAAAGAGCAATGGCCAACAGTGGTTTGTTTAAATCTGGGTGTTCGAAAGCACAACATATCTACAGCTGAACGAAGGGAACGGGACGGAGTGTACAGGTGAAGACAGTTACAGAGATAAGAAGGTGCAGATTTGTGGAGACATTTGAAACAAAGGGTATTAATCTTATACTTTAATAATAATAATATATGGAATTTATATAGCGCTGAATCTTGTAAAAAACAAACAAATCGAAGCGCTTGCACTCAATCATTTACAGGCATGCAACTCTCCTTAAACATAATGAGAAATCCATGCGCGCGCACTACGCACGCACACGCACACACACACACACACGGAACTACACTTAGACGGTGAAAGATGCTGTTGAAAATTAGGGATAGATATGTGGGGGGAAAGTCTCAGGTAGGAAATAAGTGCGTTTTGAGGCTGGATTTGAAGGAATCAAGTGAAGGCTTTTGACGAAGTGAAAGAGGGAGGTCATTCCAGGTGGATGGACCAGAAACAGAGAAGGAGCGACGGCCAACAGTGGTTTGTTTGAATCTGGGTGTTCGAAAGCACAAAGTATCTGCGGCTGAACGAAGGGAACGGGATGGAGTGTACAGGTGAAGACAGTTACAGAGATAAGAGGGTGCAGATTTGTGGAGACATTTGAAACAGAGGGTATTGATTTTATACTGCAGTCTTTGTGAGACAGGCAACCAGTGAAGAGATCGCAGAAGAGGAGTGATGTGTTCAGATTTTTTCTTTCTTAGGTCCAGTCGAGCTGCAGAGTTTTGTATGCGTTGAAGAGAGTGGATAGATGATGCTGGTAGGCCAGCCAAAAGAGAATTACAGTAGTCTAAACGTGAAAGAATAAGAGATGTGACAAGCTTGGAAGTTGCATCAGTGGACAGATACTTGCGAATCGCGCTTACGCGCCGTAATTGATAGTAGCAAGACTGGCAGGTCTGGGTGATGAATTTTTTCATAGAGAGTGTGTTGTCAAGAACTACTCCTAAATACTTCACAGAGTTGGACAAAGGAACTGACGTATTGCCGAATTCTATTGAAGTTTTTGTGATAGAGGAAAGTTTATGTTGGGTCCCTATGAGCATGGCTTCGGTTTTATCGGCATTAAGTTGTAACTTGTTCTGAGTCATCCAGTTTTGAATGTCTTGAAGGCAGTAGGACATATTTGTCAAGAGGGAAGGCAAGTTTTCAACAGTATCGCTGCACTGAAGTTGAGTATCATCGGCATAGAAATGATGATCAATAGGGTGGTTGTTTATTATATGTGAGAGTGGAGCAGTGTATAGAGTAAAGAGAACAGGGCCCAGGACTGATCCCTGCGGGACTCCACATTCCATTTTGACAGGTTTTGATTGAATTTTGTTTACAATAACTTTCTGGAACCGGTCTGTGAGGTATGAAGTAAACCAGGTGAGGGCTGTGCCATTAATACCAAACGTATTTTGGAGGCGAGAAAGAAGAATTGAGTGATCTATGGTATCAAAGGCTGCAGATTTTTCCTGCATCAGAAGCAAGTAGAAGTGTATCTAAAGTATGGACTAGGGTGGTTTCGGTGCTGTGGCTGGGGCGATAGGCAGACTGAAAAGTGGGAAGAAGATCATTGGAATGAAGGTGACTGTTGAGCTGTTTGAGAACAACTTTTTCTAGTACTTTAGAGATAAAGGGTAAGTTTGAGACAGGCCTATAATTCTTCAGAATGTTGGGATCGAGGTCGTGCTTTTTCAGTAGAGGTGTGACTATTGCTGTTTTAAGAGCTGATGGAAAATTTCCTGACTGAAGAGATGAGTTTACTATTTTAGTGATAATAGGCACAAGTTGTGGAAGGCATTGTGAGAAAACAGGAGCAGGTATGGGATCAAGGTCGCATGATTTTATAGTCATTTCCTTCAGAATTGTCATGATTTCTTTTTCACTTGTGGGATGGAAGGAAAAGAGAGGAGTGCCAGTGAACTGGGGGTCAGGAGGCGCAGGCTGGAATTGAGTTTGATCAAGTCTGGAGCGTATGTTTCGAACTTTATCTGAAAAGAAGGCAGAAAATATGGATGGAAGTTCAGACAGGCTGTGCGTGTTAGGCAGAGGAGTTGTTTTTGCAGATCCAAGGAGATTTGAGGTGAGGGAAAAAAGAGATTTTATGGATGTAGCACAGAGAATTTGGGAAGAGTAGTAGTCTGTCTTTGCTGAATGGATTAAGAGTTTGACTTTGTTTATTTGTTTTCGGAAAAGCTGTTTGTTGATTTCGGTTTTTGACTTCCGCCACTGCCGTTCTAGTTGCCGGCGTTTGCGCTTCGCTATCAAGATGTCTTGGGTATACCATGGCGCACAGGGTCTGTCAGGGAGGAGATGATCAGTAGGAGGTGCATGCTCATCAAGCAGTTGGCGGAGAATAGTGTTATAGTGATCAGAGAGGTCAGTGTGGTCAGAGGTTTGTGAAAAACGTTCGGAAGCTTGGGAAGAGAAGGTATGAATGTCTAAGGCCTTAAGATTGCGACGAGTAACATATTTCTTCTTTCTGACAGGTTTTGTGATGTTGAGATGGAAAAGAATGGCGGAATGATCAGAATGCAGTTCGTCGGTGACAGAAACAGATGTGACAAGATTGAATGAAGCATTAGTAATCAGCCAGTCTAAAATATGACCAGATCTGTGCGTTGCTTCGTTTACCAGTTGAGAGAGAGAATGGTTGGACAGAGAAAGAGAAAGACGTTTGACATCTGGAGAAGACTGGTTGTCGAAATGGAAGTTGAAGTCACCAAGAATTATAAGTTTAGTGGGAGAGAGGCTGTAGTGGTCGAGGAGTGACTGGAATTCTTGGTGAAAAAGAGAAGATGTTAGGTTGTTTTTACGGCTGGGAGGTGGACGGTAAAGGCAGCAGATAGTAATAGAGTGGCCAGGTAGGTTGAGATTGATTTCGCAAACTTCAAAAGATTCATGTGAGAATTGAAGGTTGTGACTGAAAGAAAGAGATGGTTCCAATATGTCTTTGAGAATGATGGCAATCCCACCTCCTCGAGAGAGTCGGGGGAAAGAAATGGTTTTATATCCAGGAGGAGTCAGCTGTTTTATTTTTGGCTCATGGCCATGTGGTTTAAGCCAAGTTTCGGTGAGGAAGGTTAAGTCAATGTTTTTTTCAGAGATGAAATCAGATATGTAATCGGCTTTTCCATTTGGACAGACAGACTGCACATTGAACAAACAAACTTGAAGGAGATCTGAAGGAGGTGGAGAGGTTGAAGATGAGAGTGGTGAGTTTGGAATAGCATCAGAGGAAGAGGACGAAGGCGATGGTGGAGATGCCGCTAGCGGAAGAACAGACAAGAGTTTGGATGGTGAATCAGGAGTAGAAGATGGTGAAAGAACTGTGCTGATCAGGGGATTCGGTTTTTGAAACACATCTTATAAGCTGAACCCCCGCCCCCCCCTATCTGCTGTAGTAGATAGCTGATCAATGTCACCTGATACTACTGTATGTGTCCATAATCTTCAAATATGCATTAAAAAGAACAAACAGGACAAAGGGATTCGAGGAGTAACATTCTAACTAATTTTGATGTTGATGAGCAAAACTGCAAATTTTGACAAATTGAATAGTTTTCTTCACTAGGCAAATGCAAGTCTGCATTATGGGGGTAGCCTAAAAATTCTAACAATTCTCTGGGATAAACATAGGATAGCCGAAACATAGGCCACATCTTGTTAAACTGTAAATCTAAAGATAATAATCGACTCACAAAGCCTCTTGGCTTGGGCAAACATCAAGACTGCACAAACTGCTCGCTAATCACTACACACAAAGGCCAACCCTGTAATATATTCAATAATTTTTAGATAATTAGATAAAGAGAACCTGTTTGATCCTTTTTTGTTTCAACCCTGCAGAAATTTAATTTGGCACTCTACCAGTCACATATTTTTGAAATAATCAGATAACATCTTTGAATCTCTTCCCATCAACACAACTGCAACTCAACAAGTTTGCTTGGCACTCTGCCATAACTGATGGTGGCTGACTGTGTCTGAGAAGCTGTGACAAATGGCCAACTGAATGCACACCCTTAAAACTAAGGTTAAACCAAATTTGTTTTTAAATGCAAAAAGTCATACAACTTGTGTGCTAAGCTGCACAAATATGGCTTCCCCACAACTTTGAAGCCAAGTTGCATTTTATAGCAAAAACAGAGCAGAAAATTACATATAACAGGGCAGAACTTTTTTTTCTCTCCCAAACTGAACAAAATTCAGAAGCAGAAGGGCTGGACTTCTGAAATGTTCTTATTCCAAAAACTGAGCCAGGCTTCTTTTTCAATTTTATTTATGCTTCCAAAACCTATGCCCTAATGTTTCCTAAAACTTAACATTTAAAGTACTATGAAAACCATGTTCATAGGATATGGTTCACTGGTTTTGTTAATTTAGAAGCACTATAAATCTGACTTAGGGGGTGGGGGGTGGAGTGAGGAGGAGGTGATGAAGGACTAAGTATGTGTGGCTCTTACCTGCCAATTTGCAGTTCAGCACTTTGTCATACTCCTCTCTTACTTCTTCTTCTCTGTCTCGTATTAAACGTTCACAGATCAAAGTGACTTGGCGAAATGTGAACAAAGGGGTATCTTTTTTGCTTTGAGGCAAGGAGCTGAACAGATTGTTCAATGACTGTGACGCATTCGGAGACTGGTCTGGGGCGGATGAGCATGTGGGGACTTCCTCTGATTTTTCTGGGCTGGAGGTCATCAGAGTTGGAGAAGCCAATGGATAATGCAACTGTCGCCTCCTCTGCATAAGTCTCACTTCATGTGTGATGCTGGCAGCCAATTTCTCTGAAGAAAAATAAAAAAGCAAAGATTTTAAATTGCAATGAAAAATGATGCAAATCAATGTCCTCCCCACCAATCTTATAAAAAAAAAACAACCATCCAGTAACATTATAGATCAGTTGTGCTGGCTAAAATTGTGGTCAACACTGGAACAATGATCCTTGTCCTTGTGAAATGAAGAAAAACCCTACAGTTACCATCATAATTTCTTCCCTTCAAATTTTGGGGAAATTCAGCTCCTTTGACCTTACTCCCTCTTTTGTCATCCAGAGCTGTATGGCTTCCTATGCACTGCAGTCAGACTGTGCACAAAATTTACTGTCAAATTTCTCTGTGTGTGTGTGTGTGTGTGTGTGTGCAAAATCCAATCCAATCTTGTTTAGTTCAAACTTCAATATAGCCCCACCAATCTACAGAGCCTTAGAGGCCATATCGTGGCTGTCACCCCATCACATCATTTAAATCCTTTAAAACCTTTTAAAATCCTTTTTTTATCTTTTACAACCTTGCAATTATCACAGGATTAAAACACTTTATTGTCCTTCGTATTGTATTAACACACTAGCCAACCCAGAACAGTCACCGTGTTGTGGGAAACATAAAACACCACATAAAATAATAATAAATTGCATTTATATAGCACTGTATCTTGCACAGACAAATCAAAGCACTTGCACTCAACTCATTCTTGGTCTTCCACAGTCATGCAGCAAATAGCAAGTAATAGTTCTAACAAGTCCAAATGCACACACACATAGAGGTTATACACTTTGGCGAAGAGAGATAAGGAGGCCATTCCAAATCGATGGACCAGAAACAGAGAAAGAGCGACGGCCGACTGGCTGAATCTAGGTATTCGTAAGCACAAGGAATCTGCAGCAGAGTGAAGGGAACAAGAAAGAGTGTACAGGTGAAGACATTCACAGAGGTAGGGGTACAGTGATTACTTATGGCTGCTTTCACTAGTTTTGGTGTTGATTCTATTCTAGGATTTTAAAATAAGGAGCCCAAGGGCCCCTAAAATGAACAAAAAAAGGGACATCCCCACCCCCCTTCATAACAAGGGGACAAGTAGTTGCTTTTAAAATATTACCCTCAGTAAGTACTCTTAAGTTTTTGCCATTTTTCAAGAAAGAGAAACAAAACAGGCAGTTATGTCAGCAGAAAGGATTAAATATATTATTAATTTACCATAACTCAAGTATTCCACTTGCACTGTTCCAGTTAATCTGTAGTAAGCACTCATGTCACTGGAGAGGGAGAGGGACACAGATTTTTAGATTTTATTTTATTCTTTTATATCGAGGATAATGGAATAAGCACTTATGTGCTTTTTTACATCTGGTCCCCGTGTGTATGCGGTTTTATACATTTTGTCATCTATTCCCACGGCACACAATGGCCTACTCATACGAAAAGCGGAACAGGATTTAACATGTGCACAAGATGTTCTGCGTGCATTCACACATGGGACCTCAGTTTATAGTCTCATCCGAAGGACTTTTGGGGAGAGTGGAGTCGGCATTGATGTTAACTCCAGGGGAAAACATCCCCTCAAACAGGAATCAAACTCGGGTCATCAGATTGCGAGCGCATACTAGGCTATCCCGTCCCCACAGAGAGAGAGAGAGAGAGAGAGAGAGAGAGAGAGAGAGAGAGAGAGAGAGAGGAGAGAGAGAGGGGGGGGGGGGGGGGAGTTGCCTAACCGATGGAAGTCTTTCTGAAGAGTTTCATCTTGTACAACCTCCTGGTGATAGGCAGTGTTTCTGCGTGATGCTCAAAGTCATCATCATCATTAGCCATTACACCCAGCGGTGTGTAGGGCAGCAACAAAGCGCTTCCACTCCTGCCTATCCTGGGCCAACCTAGTCACTGATCCCCAAAAGTGCTGCATGGCCTTCATCTCACTTTCTACAGTTCTCCTCCACATTGCTTTTGGTCTTCCTTTCTTTCTCCTTCCTTCTGGGGTCCAGTGCAATGCTGTTCTTGTGATTGACTGTCGGTCTCTTCGGAGGATGTGCCCAATCCACTTCCACCGTCGTCTGGTGATGATGGTTCCCATGTCTTCTTGCCTGCATCTTCGTAGTAGGTCTTCATTGGAGATCTTCTCTGGCCAAAAAATCCGGAGAATTCTTCGCAGGCATATGGTGTGGAAGGATCGAAGTTTGGTAAGATCCACTTCCATCATCCTCCAGCACTCAGAACCGTACAGGAGCGTAGACACAACACAGCTCTGGTATACTATAGCTTCAGCTTGGTGTTGGTGCTGTACTGAGTTGATCTCCAGATATTGTTCATCTCCCTAAACACATTCCTGGCCTTGCCCAGTCTGTTGTGGATGTCTTCTTTTGTGCCGCCCTCTGGTTTGATGATGCTGCCAAGGTATGTGAACTTGTCTGTCTGGCGCAGGTCAGTTCCATTCACTTTCACAGGGGCTGGTGTGTTCACATGATGCTCAAAGTGCTGATCTGTAATTAGCGCATCCTCCTTTTGTGAAGGCATTGTTCCTTCCATGTTTGATACACAGCTGATAGCCTACTGCATGCCATATTCACTGTTTTCAAGCCAGGGCTACTTGTCTCGCCAGATCTACCAGCTCCGAACTTGATGTGATGCAACGTTTGCTATAGATCTCAACAATCTCTGTCCCAATCACGTCACTTTTTTCTATAATACAAAGCCCCTTGGAAGATGACGTAAATGAAGAAAACTGGTAGGAATGAGCCCACTTTATTATGATCACTTGTAGGTGCTAATCAGAACATCTTGCCATCCCTGGGATATCAATGTAATGACCATGGCAGGAACTGTGTTAAAGTTGAACTGACACGGATGAACTACAAATTCTGTGATTGGTCAAAACTACATAAGTGAGGCACTTAGCCAATCAGAGGCATTAATGGAACACTTCCGCGGAAGTAGCACTTAATTTAGAGATTATACAAACGGCAGTTACAATGGCGCACTGTTTGTACAATATGCGCTCTCCATATTTTGCATCCATTAGAGCACACTGCCCACATCAGTTTGCTGCGATTTTGAAAAAAAATGTGTGAATCCCGCAAGGGTGCACCCTAGAATCAATACTGTGCTTTGATTATGTACACAATCTACGACACAAGCATTGAGCACCAGCTGCAATGATTTTCTATTTTATTACTTTTGTGAGGATGTTGATCTTTTTGCTTTTCCAAAGCCTGTTCAATGTTGCTATGGGCAGTATGGCTGAGACTGTGAGTGTAAGTTACACATTTGTAACACTAACAGTGTAAGGGCTTTACTTCAGCTGCAGAGTGGCCATTTTTGGTCAGTGTATATTTTGAGCAATAACCATCTCTAGGTTTCTAATACATGAAGCGGACGACGTGATGGGACGAGAACTGAACGGGTGTGCTGTTAGTAAGCTGCTGCAAATTTTTGCATTTTAGCTTCAAAATGTCAGTTACTGGCCTTCCAGCAACTGTAATAACAATGCCCTGCTGATCGACAACGTCGTATCGAGTTGGAAGGTCGCGGGGGAGAGCGGCAGCATTGTGTTCGTCTTACGAATGAAGCCAGCTGACAAGTCAGTGTCAACAGAAATGGCGGACCCGGTGCTGAACCGTAACTCCCGAGTTCAGTACTATCGCAAGAAACCCCCATGTCAAATACGTCGGGATTTCCAAAGAAGCAGACAACACCAAGAAAGACAGGCAAGTCGACAATGTGACAATGACAGTGTCTTGGAAGAGCCGGTCTTGTGTAACATTGACTCCCTGCTCGATGTGGAAACAGAAGAAAAACAAACCAGTGTATACACAGAGCTGTGTGTAAGCAGTGCAGTGAATGCCTCGGCCACACCAGATTCACTTGATCTACTGTGTGATCCAGCAACAGACAGCAAGATCGGTGTGTCTTCTGAGGCGTCTAATGTGCAGGAAGAGCTGACAGTTGGCTGCACAGTGGATGACTCTGATACTGGTATTGTGAAACAGTATGTGTCTACTCTAACTGACAAACGTGTGCAGCGTCGATTACGGACAGTAAGAGAAACACACGGTTTCGAAAGGTGGTGGTACATAGTTCAGGCGATCAAAACATTGTGATGTGTGAATCAGATGACATCGCCCTGGAATACTCTTGGAATGGAGATCCTGGCGAGGAATCTAAGTGTGTGTTTTGGTACATCAAGCAAGAAGAGAAAAACATGTTGCCAGAAGAACGTGTCAGGCTTGCCAGACTTCGTAAAGGGAAGCAGTGTACTAACACACAACACACAGCGACAGTGGCGAGTGCTGAGCAGGAGTTACATCATCTTTGGGACCTGATCCGGTCTTACATGGGCTGACTTCGCTGGCTGTAGACTGGAAAAGGAAAGGCTGTTTTGAAATTGAGACACTTGAGACACAGACAACAATGTATCGAATCTTGATGTACATACCACTACTGCCATGGTTTCCATGTCATTGTAATCGCGTCGCGTTTGATATCGTTTGTTACCGCGCCGCAGCGCTATATGGCTTGATTGCTAAATAGCAATAAATTTTGTCAATTGTCAATAATACACGAAGCCACCAGCTGCTGAGGTAGACCCTCTTGAGGGTGTCACTGTCTGTCCAGAATCATCCCTGCTCCAGTGTTTGAAAATTGCTCTATCACACCAATGGACACAACAGAAAAGCCTGGTGGTTAGAGCTTTGCACAGTTTACTACCTGATGGCCCGAGTTTGAGCCCAGGTTCAAGCCACTACAAAGACACCTGTTTCAAGGCGACTTCGCCCCCCCGCCCCCCCCCTCTAAGAGTTAATATCAGTATTGACTCCATTTCCTGACAAAATCATTCTGTAAGACTATTAACTGAGGTCATGTGTGCAAATGCATGCAGAACATGCCAGAGGGAACAGATGATAAGAACAAAATCGCATGCACACAGGGATAAAAAAACAAAAAACCCTCTAGAATGAGTGCTTAATCATTATTCTTGAAAGATAGCTCAGTGGTCCGAGCACTCGTTCTCCCCAAGCTAAGGTTAAGCAGTGTTTGAGGTTAGCTCATGGAAGGGTGACCGTGTGCCTTAGCTTCAGTACAGCTGCCCAGTTCACCCAGCTATACATGGGTACCTGCCTACTTCAGGGACAGGGGAGATAAAGCAGCAATGGAGAGGAGATGGGCGCCACCCTAAAAAATGCTGGCCCCTGGAGAAGCTAAGGTTTGACACTCCCCAAATGACCACTTAGGTTATGGGAACACCTTTACTTTAGGTTATGGGAACACCTTTACTTTCCTGTTTTTCCACTTTGTAATTGTAAGCTCACTGGTATGCACAGACTCCCCATATTCATGGAGCAGTCTCCAACTCTACCTTGACATTCCTTTTAATATCTTTATTTCTTAAGCAAAAAAAAAAAAAGCCATAACTGCATGAAAAATGTTTGGCTGCCACTACCTATTATATGTGAAATGTGTAGCCTATTCAAAAAAGCAGCAATCTAACCCATATCATTATTTTAAGTGACATTCATGAATTTGGATCCACCAATTCAAACTTGATTGAGGAAAAAAAGCCTCTTATGACAAAGAGTGAAAGACTAATTAGCCTAGAGTTAGTAGAGGTAGGCTACTGAAAGTAACCCAAGATTTTGCTGCCATATATTTAAATGTAATACACTACTCCACTCTGGCACTAGGCTAGTCTGTATTTTGAAAAGTCTCACTAATGGACTAATAGTAATACTTTAAAAGACCCCATTTGAAAATTCAACAGAAATTATCTGCTCTGTTGCAGGAATACATTATTAAAACAAACAGTTCATAAAACAAAAGAATAACAGATACCAGCCTGAGGAACCACTGAAGGCTTCTAGCCGTTTATAGTAGAGGTGTTCGGATTTGCCAATTTTTCTTACCCGTTGATAGTTTCTCCACGACGCCTGAAAACGGTGAAAAACTGCTGCGGTGAAGCTTGGCTGGTGGAGGCGAAGGCGACATGGTCATCGGAACACATCTTCTTCGTTTTGGACTGCTATGAGATGGGCTATGAACAGGGTCAAACTCCAGGCTCCGTTTTAAAGTCGCAGCGCAAGCCATCTTGTACAGTCTGTCCAAAAGTGTTACAGATCGACCTTCGACAATATAAACACAAACTATCTATCTTCGTCAGTAGCTGATGGCATAAAGTATGACAAGTGCCACTTTTAAGCAGTGTCACACCAGATCCTGTAACGGATGGCTCGCATTTAAATCTCGATCATTAACTGACGCCTTAGCACTGCGCCTGACAGTTGTGAGTTTTCGTTTAGGGTGGATGTAAAAAGTTGGATTTTTTTGTTTGTGGACTCTAAAACAGGCTTGGCTTCTTGGAGTAAAGGAAAAAATTTGCATCACTTTGTGGCTGCATATAATTTGAATGTTTTATTCCTTTTTTTGGAAAAAATGTTGTGATTGTACGACCATCTGTTAAACTATTCTGTCCAAAATAGGCTAGGCTAACTTAAACCCTGCTGCTTTGTTTCACATATCCTGCGCAACTTCCGGTGTAAACATTCATACCGAGATAGGCTAGGGGGCCTAATGCAGGGCCTGAACAGTCAGCTGTTTTTCTTCACTGTATAGATGTACCCGAGGTAAAGTAAACAGAGCAAATATGTGTTGCTTACATTCCCTTTCTTATTTGTTAAAAATATCTTTTATGATATAATTATAGCATCTGTACCGAAGTTGTAGAGGAAAAAATCTGAAGGGAAGGTACTTTTGTACTGTACCAGCAGGCTTACCGGTGGACTTCCAGACCTCCATAGATACAACACACCTCCATAGATAAACACGCTAGATCGGAATATGACATGGCTTTGAACCATGGAGTGAATGAAAACCGAAAAGACAAAATGACATGTACAGCAGTGTAATAAAATAAAAATGAAAGAAAATGAAATATTTAAACACATTATCAATAATATTACTGAGGTGTAAACACAGGAACTGTGATGCCCTTGGCAGGGCTTGGGCTTGGCACTGCCATGTTCACTTGAAGTGATTCACTGGAAATGTTGTTACCTTAACCTCTTTAGGGCTGAGTGCAAGTGCACCCTATATGCCAGGGATACAATTCTTATACCAACTGCTTTAATAATAATAATAATAAATGGAACTTATATATATATATATATAATAATAATGTATGGAATTTATATAGCCTGAATCTTGTAAAGCAACAAATCAAAGCGCTCAGATTTGATTTCATACCACTTTAAGTCATGGCAGATTTCTCTCCGTTAAATTCGGGCTGCTCTCCCTGGGGGGGGGAGAGCGGGAGAAGGGTCGCCACTTAACGCTGCGCCACCCTTTCACCCTTTTTTTTTTTTTTTTTTTTTTTTTTTTTGCTGCAGCTGTATTTGTTTCCCTATCAGAGTGGCTTTTTTCTAAGAATTTTGCCAGGGACAACTCTCTTGTTGCCGTGGTTTTTTTTTACATGCGCTAAATAATTACGTGTAACACACGGGACCTCGGTTTATCGTCTCATCCGAAAGACTAGCGCCCAGACCACCACTCATGGTCTAATGGATGGGGGGAAAATTTCCGGTCCAAACGGGGTACGAACCGCCGCACACTTCAGACCCGGACTTTTCGCTTTCTAGACAGGCGCGTTACCTCTAGACCACCGATCCACCAAATATATATATATATATATATATATATATATATATCGATCAAAGGGCATGCAATCAACCTAATCTTACACAGTCATGCAACCAATGACAAACAATCAATAGTTTAATCAAATTGATATTACAAACATGGTACCTGCAAACCAAATAGATCTATGAAATAAAATGTCAATAGTTCAATGATTTACAAAAGCACGCACACACACATCACACACACACACACACACACACACACACAGGTCATATACTTTAGCAGGGTGATGGGACATGGGTTAGTGAAGGTGGAACACTACTGATATGAAACAGGAGGGGAAAATCTTAGGTTTGAAATAAATATGTTTTGAGACTGGATTTAAAAGTGTCATAACTAGACTTCTGGCGAAGAGAGAGAGGGAGCTCATTCCAGGTCGATGGACCCAAAATAGAGAAAGAGTGGCAGCCAATGGTGGATCGGTTGAATCTAGGTATTCGTAGGCACAAGGTATCTGCAGCAGAGCGGAGGGAACATGAAGGAGTGTACAGGTGTAGACATTCACAGAGGTAGGAGGGTGCAGTTTTGTGGAGGCATTTGTAACAGACGGTACTGATCTTATAATTTACTTTCTGTGACACAGGCAGCCAATGGAGAGATTGCAAGAGAGGGGTAATGTGCTCAGATTTTTTCTTTCTGAGAACTAGTCGAGCTGCGCAGTTTTGTATACGTTGAAGGGAGTGGATAGATGATGCTGGCAGACCAGCCAAAAGAGAATTGCAATAGTCCAGATGTGAAAGAATCAGAGAAGTGACAAGTTTGGATGTTGCATCAGTGGACAGACCGTACTTTCGAGTTGCACTAATAATATGCAGTAATTGATAGTAGCATGACTGACGGGTCTGGGTGATTAATTTTTGCATAGAGAGTGTGTTGTCGATAACAACACCTAGATACTTCACAGCAGTGGATAGAGGGACTGATGTATTGCCGAGTTCTATTGAAGCTGTTGTAATGGAAGAGAGTTAGTTTGTTAGTTAGTTTGTGAGTTAGTTAGTTTGTGTTTATATTGACGGTCGATCTGTAACACTTTTGGACAGACTGTACAGGATGGTTTGCGCTTTACATGTTCATGTCCCAGTAACTCAAAAACTACCTGAAGAATAACCCTGATATTCTGTTCAATAACATTAACAGAGAATATATATATTATTATATAGAGTGCTTTTAGTCAAGCTTGGAGTAGTTAGCTTGATACTACTAAAAAAAATAGATAAAAAATACTTTCTTCATCACCACTGTCATTCTGAGTACTCTCCATCTCAGTAGCATCACAAATAAGTCGAGGCAAAATCTCAGTCATTTTTTCATCTTGTTTCTCTCCTGAATCATACAAAGTCTACAAATTGTTTTCATCATTGTCAAAATCATCTAAAATCTCATTTGCCACTTGTTCAGCTGTGTAAAGTCATTGATGCATTCAATAAGAACAGTCCTCTATTTTGAACAAGGAGGCACCGTGGTCGAGTGGTTTAGGCGGTCGACTCGTGATCCAGAGGTCGCGGGTTTGATCCCGCTCGGCTCGGTGTTGTGTCCTTGGGAAAGACACTTTACTCCTATTTTCCTCACTCCACCTGGGGAAGTATCTGGCGACAGACTAGCGTCCTGTCACAGGGGTGGTGAAAAACCATCAGTTCGCTTAACGCTACAGAAACCGGGATAAGCTCCGGCTCTATGGTCCTTCTGGATCGAAAGAACATACTTTTTTTTATATTATATTTTGAACAAGAACACTCCAAGCAGTCATGCAAAATAACACAAAATATGAGCTCAAAAACTATAGTTTTTGCCACCTTTTTGCAGCTGGATGTTACCAAGCAAAAAGAGAGTCATTTCCACTAATTTTGGGGTTCTTTCCCTTTAACTGTAGTCAAGGAAGCTGGCTTGTTTATGCCAAGTCATCACCCCGGAAATTTTCCAGGTTGTTGGCATATAAAGGGCACGGAAAATTTCCAGGCAAGGGTAGGCAAGCAGTTAAAAAAAAAAAGTTCCTCGGCTAGAGCTCTGAGGTTCACCAACAGTGAGATTTTGCCTAAATCATATGGCTATAGGATCATTTTTGCCCACCATAAACTTATGAAGGTAGCAGCATTCCAACTTTCAGAATGTATGCTGGGTATGTTCATGTTTCCATAACCCACCAAATGCTTACATGAATTATGGGATCTCTGATGTGCATATTTGATCTTTGTGTATGTGTCATCGTCACTGTCACTGATCCCTCAGATTCCGAATCCTTTGGGGCGCCTTCGAAGCTTTGTCAACCACCTTTCTCCAGTCCTCTCGTCTCTCAACTGCCCTCAGGGTGTCTCTCAGGTCCATGTCTGTCCACTCTTGAATGTTGTCCTCCCATCTCTTCCTTTGTCTGCCTCTTCTTCTTCCTCCCCTCACTGTGCCTTGAAGGATTGTTTTAGCAAGACCAGAGGAGTGTGTGACATGACCAAACCACTTCAGTTTTTGTTGTCTGATGAGTGTTTGGAGGTCAGTACAGGGCCCGATTTCATTGCGGATGCGTCTCTTGACTTCTTCATTCATGATGTGGTCTTTGTACAAGATGCCTATGAGTCTTCGGAAGCACCTAATTTCTACAGCTCTTATTCTTCTCTCTAAGTCCGCTGTTAGGGTCCATGATTCACATGCATATATCAGAAGATTGACATGACCAGAGAGCGCATCAGTCTGATGATGGTGGTTTTTCTGTTGCTCCAGATGGGTTTGAGCTTGGTCATTGCGCTGTGGTCTGGGCAAGTCTTGACAGTATTTCTGGTTTTGATCCCTCGTCTGTCATGATAGATCCCAGATTTTTGATTCTGTGAACATTTTTAAGTTTCTGGTCTTTGATTTTGATTTCTGATGTGAAGTTGTCATTACTTTCGTTTTTCCCTGCTGATTTCCATACCAAATTTTGATGATTTTTCTTCTATGCGGTTCACTAAGTCAGTTACTGTGTTAGTTCTTGCTCCTGACCAGCTAATCCGTCAATATCATCAGCGAAGCACAAATTTGTGATTGTTCACCCTCCAATACTCACTGTTCCTTCATGTTCTTCTAGTCCTTCTTCCATGATTCTCTCAAGAAATAGATTGAAGAGAGTAGGGGAAAGCAGGAAGCCCTGGCCCACACCGACCGTCATCGGAAACCAATCACCTATGTTGTTGTGAAACACTGCACTTGTTGCATTCTCATAGAGGCTCTGTATGACTTTGATTAGGTTGGCATTGATGTTGTAGAGGTTCATATTTGCCCACAGTGCTGCATGCCAAACATTGTCGAATGCTTTCTTAAAATTGATAAAGACATGGTAGAGGTCCTGTTGGTTCTGGAGATATTTTTCCATTATGAGTCTTATGTTGAAGATCTGCTCTGTTGTACTGCATCCAAGTCTGAAACCAGCTTGTTCTTCTGCGATGATTCTTTCAGCCAGTGGTTTGAGCCTGTTCAATAAGATCTTCAGCATCACTTTGCTTGGGTGACTGATGAGACTAATGGTGCGGTAGTTCTGGCATTGTTGGAGGTTGCCTTTTTAGGAAGTGATATTATAAGGGATTGTGTCCACGCTTTTGGCCATACTCCAGTCTGCCAGATCTTGTTGCAGATTCGATGGAGTACGTCTATACATGGATCACCTCCTGCTTGCACTATTTCAGCTGGGACATTATCAACACCTGCAGATTTTCCCGGTTTTTGAGATGAGACTGCTTTTACAACTTCCTCTCTCAGTAAACTACATGAGGCTGTTTCAGATGACGGTGGGACATTCAGCACTTCAGAATCTCCAGTTGCTCTATGCGAGTATAACTCCTCACAATATTCTGCCCATCTGTTCATTATGTCTTCCTCTTCTGTCAAGCACTTTCCCGCTTTATCTTGTATGGTGGAGATTCTTGATGATTTTGTTGCAGTTAGGTCTTTTACCAGTTGATAGGCCTTCTTACTGTCATTTCTTTCCATGCTGGTTTCTATCTCTTCACATTTCTCCTCTATCCATTTTTCCATAGCATCTTTCATTCCTTTCTTCACCTTTTTGGTTGCTTCTTTATACTTTCTTGCCCCTTCTGCACTCTGCTTCTGACTCTTCAGTTCTCTGCGCTTATCACAAAGCTCTAAGACTTCCTCAGAAACCCATGGTTTCTTTATTATCCTCTTTCTTCCAAGGAGCTCTTTTCCTGCTTCATTGAAGGAGTCATTGAATGTGTCGATCATACTTTCCATTTCGATGTCTTCTTCCATTGCCAAGAGGGGTGCCAATGTTTGCTTGGAATTATTCTAATATGTTTGGGTCCTTCAGCTTATCTAGATTGAACTTCATTTGGAAGCTTCCCTGTTTTCTGTTCTTCTTTAACCCTCTTGTTGTTGGATTCTACGGAGCTAAACTGCCTGTAGATTTTGAATTCTTTGAAGGTTTTCTACCTCCATCTGACTTACTTTACTCCTAAGACAATTGTGTGTGTGCATGACAAGTTATCAAGCTGAAATTTTGTCACAAGCTAGGTATGTCTTTGTACTTGCATTTAGGCGCAAGTTTATGTGTCTGGTCACCAGATGTCTTGTCATTGTCACCTTATTTGTCACCAATCACAGGTAAAAATATGGTATATATGATAAAACAGCAAGTCCTGTATGGATTTGACAATAGTTCAAGCATGTTAGTGTCGAATAAGGAAGTGATACCCAGCTGATGTGTTTACCAATGGTTATGTGCAATAGTACTTCAAGGATGTGTCACACAATGTCCCCATAGCACCTGTTGTTTTATGGTATGTCTTGAGGAGACAGAAGTTTTGTTTAACTATTTTTTCTTTTGAAAACAAGTCATATTCAATTAACATGTGACCTTTATACTGTACTTCATATCTGCGTGTGCTACCACATGTTTGTTAAGTGTACAGAAGTGTATTATTGTACATGACTGTCACCAGTGTCACAGCACAGGTGTGACAAATTCAAAACAACACAGAACTTCTGTAACTCTACAAAATGTTAATGTTGGTAGTCTCTAAAGTAGTCATAGTGGTGGCACAGGGTCACATCACATCACAAAAAGCACAAATTATGGATGTGTGTGTGTGGGGGGGGGGGGGGGGGGGGTACCCATTGCTCTCACCTGTCGAACCTTGGCAGACCAGAGACCTATTTTCTTTTCCTTCTTGCTATTTTCATTATCGGCATATCTGTTCGTTTCTGCCATTGCAGTTTCAAAGCAAAAGTGTGGTAATAATGAGAAAACAGTCAAAAGGCATCGTTTTCAGGCGTCTATGCCGCGGACTGGCCAGGAGGTCAAATTTCTCCGCAGTCGTGTGGGTAGCATAGGTCAGGAATGTGCCGTGTAGCACGTTATTTTCTGGCTCACTCTTCTCCCTAACTGCAGCATTTCCTTCCTCCTCTTCCTCGTAAGCGTTTAATATCGGACTCACTTAACAATTCTCGTTCAAATGTTTCTACTTCCAAGACAATAACATTCAATTTATCGCCTCGCTAATCAGATGAATCGTGTGCTACTAAAGAAAACGCCATTTTTTTTCGCCACGCTGCACCATTGAAAAGCGTTCCAGTCGCTGACTGTTATTTCTTCCTTCCCTCCCACTACACGCATGTTAGTGGTCTAAATTTATCACTGGCACCGTCTGACACCCTCCCTGCATCGCCCCACCAATTTTCAGACACACAGTATGAAAACCACGAGGTCTGTGTGTGATGGAAAAGTACTGCCCACGTGGGCACCACCAACTGTCGGCTGCGGTTGGATTGGAATCTAGCGGTAGCCTCCGTTACTGTCGGCTGCGGCCGGATCGGGGACTAAAGGGTTAAGCATACTGTGAATGTCATCATTTCTAGCTCATGGTCACTGCCGATGTCTGCACCTGGAAAACTTCTGGTTTGGGCAATGTTTACACTTGTCTGGAAAAGGTGTTGTACCAAGATATAATCTATCTGGTTGTGGTATTCTCCCCTTGGGCTGTGCCATGTCCATCTCCTAGATGCTTTGTGTGCTCCAAAGGTGTTTGTGAGTTTAAGATCATTGCACCTGGCAAATTCTAATAGTCTTAAACCTCTGTCGTTGGTGCTGTTGTTACAATATTGCCCACAAGTGCCTTTCCAGTCTTCATACACATCTTCCCCTACCTTCACATTCCAGTCTCCTTGAACTATCAAGATGTCTTTCTTTGGTGTATCATCAATAACTTCCTGAAGTTGGCTGTAGAGTTCCTCAACTTCTTCATCATCATGGTCTGTTGTTGGAGCATATGCTTGTATGATTGTAATGTTGAAGGGTGATGCTTCGAGTCGTATTGACATAAGTTGGCTTGAGATGGGACGGCATCCCATGACGACATCTGCAGTTTCCTTGAGTACGAGGATTCCCATGCCAGTCTTCTCTGCCACTATAGTAAAGTTTATGACCTTCCGGCTTCCTGCATTTTTATTTCCCCAAAGTTTTTCCATCTCATTTCGCATATGCCAAGGATGTTCCACCAATATCTCCTCATTTCATGTTCCAGCTCTTCCAGTTTTCCTGCCTCTCTTAAGGTTCTAACATTCCATGTGCCAATGACGATATTGTTTCTGGCACGAATGGTCTTAGTTGGATCGCCAGTAGCATAGTTTCCACTCCCGCCCTGGTGACTCCTGCCAGCGGAAGAGGCGGTCCTGAATCCGGGTGACCACCGATCTGCTATGATTGTTTTTGTAGTTGACATTTTCATTGGCATGTGTGTGTATAACTATTAATATACACGAAAGGAATTAAGGCTCTTGCAGGTCTGCACTTGAAGTAGCCACATTCTGACTGCAGGGATGGTGTCTAAATGTAACACCTCTGTATGTGTGTGTGTGTGTGTGTGCATACATATGTTTTTAAAAAAAATGTTTGTCACCCATTCCTACCAGCATAAAGTGACCTACTCTTCTTCCAAAAGGTGGAACATGTTTTTACCATGTAAGCAAGATGTTCTGTATGCATTCACACACAGGGCCTCAGTTTGTCTTAACTGAAGGACTTTCGGGGGAGTGAGTCATTACTGATGTTAACTCCAGGGGAAAATTCCCTAAAACGGGTGCCTCCGTGGTGGTTCATTCCCAGGCTGTCAGATCACAAGCACAACCCTCTAACCATTGGGCTTTTCCACCCCCTCTCCTCCAGTAAAGTATGTGATGTGTTGCAATCTGGTGGACTGGCGAGGTAGGGGGGAGGGTATCTTTGTTCCTTGACTTCACCAGTAGTAAGATTTTTGCATTATAATATATATGCAACCGTTTTTTTCCCCAACTGTTATGGTAGCCGCTTTCCAAGTTAGGGTTACAGTTGGGAATTGAACCTACGGAATTTGGCCAAAACAGTTGATGCTCTTTCTGCTTTTCAGCTGTGATGGGTTCTTTTGATGTCCACAAGTCTATAAGCACACAGGTACAGCTGGTTTAGGGTCTCCTCCAAAAGATATTACATTCACACAGTTGGATTTTCCTGTCAAACTGGGAAGAAAGGACAAGGCTGGGAATTGAACCGAAAACATCATGGTTTACTTTTTAGGTGGATGTCTAAACCATCCTGCTACCTTCCTTCTTGGACTGACATATGAAATAGCTCTTAGGCATTTGCAAAATCCTAAGATTACACAAGAATAAAACCCTTGTCTCAACACACATAGAGGGCTTTAAAAAATTCTCCCCACCTTTTTTCACAGCTCAAAAAAAAAGAAAAAAGGAAATGGCTGTCTCTATCACTGTCATATTATCATTACCAACCACAAGAATGCCATTCAACGATTAATGCTTTACTCACGAGTTTTACCTACAATTACTTTTACCCGGGTGCCAGCATTGTTTCCTGGGTGCAACAATATTGAATAGTTACACCTAAGCAAGGGGATAAAATGTGTACGCACATTTGTACACCTATTTGTATCTAGACTTGCTTGCACATCCACCCATAATATATATATATATATATATATATATATATATCCCATGCCATGTACACTGCAAATGAATACAAGAGCAAAATTCACTCAGAAAAAAGGAGACGGGATAGCTCAGTGGTCAGAACACTTGCTTTCTCCCAGCCAAGTTAAGCAGTGTCAAGCATGGTTACCACTTAAAAGGAGATGGGACAGCTCAGTGGTCAGAACACTCGCTTTCTCCCAGCCAAGTTAAGCAGCATCAAGCGTGGTTACCACTTAAAAGGAGATGGGACAGCTCAGTGGTCAGAACACTCGCTTTCTCCCAGCCAAGTTAAGCAGCATCAAGCGTGGTTACCACTTAAAAGGAGATGGGACAGCTCAGTGGTCAGAACACTCGCTTTCTCCCAGCCAAGTTAAGCAGCGTCAAGCGTGGTTACCACTTGGATGGGTGACTGTTTGTGCACCTTGGCTTCAGTAAGTCCCCCAGTTCACCCAGCTGTAAATGGGTACCTGCCCTCTATAGGGTCAGGGAAGGTAAGGCAGCAAGGGGGAAGAGATGGGTACCGCCCTTAATATGCTGGCCCCTTGAGAAGTGACATCTCTGATGCCTCGCTCCCCTACGACCACAAAGGTATGAGACACCCCTTTAATTGTTGTTTAAGATCTAGATGAGGCATTGAAAAACACTGCCAAACTCAAAAGCAAATACTTGGAGAATGCTACCTCCAGAAGCAATCACCTTTACTAATGATTTCCCTGCTCACTTGTTGCTTATTAAGTTATTGAAGTATCATTCCCATATGCATACTTGTTTGTTGATTGTAATTACTATTATTAGAGTTCCAGTGGAGTTATCTGATCTAGGAACTGTAAATGTAGGACTTTAAAAGCTTTAGGGAAAATACCTCTATCTCACTCAGCCACCATCTGCCAGCACAGACAACTTACCTGCTCCCTCCGATTTAAGTTTTAAAAAAAAAAGCATTCTCTGCTCAGTAAGGTATATAGGTCATTGTTTGATGGTACTCAGTAAGGTGAAATAATTATAGGGAGTGTGGAATGTCGGTACTGTTTTAAATGTATGTGTGTTGTTATGAAAGTTCTTTATAGCTGTGTTAACTTACTATGCTTTCAGATTTGCTTAAGCCAAAGCAAGATGGGGAGGAAGAAAACACAGCCCCGACATCTGGATGATGACCAGCGTCGGCAGGAAGATTGGAACATGCTGGACGGTGTGTCTGGTCAGTCATCCCAACAGCCTGACGGCAATCAAGGAAACTTGATTATCATGCAGGATGATGACCCAGCTCTGGAACTGGAGAGGCAGGCAGCTGAGAAGGAACGAAGGCCAGCCAAAAGGACAACAGAGCCCGTTGATGATGGCTCACCGTCTACAGCAGCCACATCTTCTCAGTCGA
>CM054145.1:22397081-22419581 GCA_028751875.1 Rapana venosa
TGTACCACAAGAGTGATCTCCTATTGATTTATTTCCCCAGATTCAAAATTTTCTGTCAGTTAAACCTTCATTCCCCCCCAAAAAAAAACAACCAAAAACACCTTCATTCCTTCCTAAACAGTGGAGCTTGAGACTCTCTTGGGTCTGGTGTTCCCCATTAAGGTATGGTTGATCTTTTCAAACCAATTTAAGCTTAGATTTAAGTATTTTGGACAGGTTTAATTTCATTTATGGTTTCAAGCATGTGAACTTAAAAGTGATTATTTTCAACAAGAAAGCATGTGACAAATTTCAGTGTAGTCATTGTCTTTATTGTACTAGTTTTAATTTTGGGCAGAATATTGTTGAGCTAATAAAATGCTGAAGATATTCAAACTAAGGCTTATTGCTATGTATAATATATGTGTGTTAAAGCCTAGTGTGGTTTTGTAATGATTTTTATTATTAAGAATGCAAATTTCTACTTTTTGTGAGGAATGATTTAGCAATTCTTAAACAGGTGCAATGACTTTAGAATGTCATTGGGGATTATTTTAATTAAGTTTATGTTAATGTTTAGAGTAAAGTTTATACATTTTCATAGGATAGACCGTCACCTGTCCTCAAGTAAATGAAACATGTTTAAGACTAGTTACTATATGTGGTGATTTTAGTGGATATTTTAGATTTGCTATGAGTATAATTATCCTCATAAGGGTTGGGAACTGGATTAAGTTAGAGTACCCTTTGAAGATTTGTTTTACTGTGGCAAACTCTGGTTAGTGTTTCAGTGTTTGCTGAGTGGGTATTCATATTAAGTTGTCATTAATATAATACCTGAAAATGTTGGTCTTGTGGTAATTTTGCACCCTTGACCTGTGAGTGTTTGATTTCATGAAGAGATCAAACAGTTCTATTGATTGCCTGTTTCATTTTATTTCAGGGACATCGTTTATCATGGTTATCATCATCTATTAACATCTTCATTTTGATCATTTCAGTGATTTTATCAGTTTGTGATTCTTTTGGTCTCTGATCTGAGACGGATTCTTGATCCATTGTGTATTGAGGACTGGACATAATGTTTTGAGTAACTGGACAAAAATACAAAATAATTTGTGTTCTGAATTGTACTTGTGGTACAATTGGTGATGTGTGTAGTTATAGTTAAGTAGTAGTTGCCAGTAGTACAAGTATAATATAGTTGTGAACCCAACTTGCTTGGCCTGGAGGATTGCATTGAATGAAGATTGTTGTTCATCACATTCGCTGTGTATTTAGTGTGATTGCTGAGTGAGTTGAGATGATTGATTTTCACTACTACTTACTTTCTTCTTTTTATATTTCTTTTCTATTTTTCTTCTATCCTCTTTCTACCCCCCCCCCCCCCCCCCCTTTATCACTCCCAGCCCATTTAGTAGGTGAGCCCTAATCCTCTTTAGGAATACCATCTAAGAAAATAGAAATAAGTCTAGGATTCCATTTCTGGTGTCGAATCAGGTGGTGCTAGGAATCGGAATGGTGACCTAGAGAATTCCTGCTGCTGAGGACTCTCTATGTACAACGGATTCAAGTTTCATTCATGCACAACCTGTTGTTTTCTCTGCCCCCTTGCTGCAGCTTGTCTATGAAGAGGTTGATGGCGCCAGCAGAGAGCTACAGGTGACGGTGTACGGCAGGAAGGACTCCTTGCAGAAGCTGGACTACGCCAGCCAGGGCTTCGCCACGCGGGAGGTGAACAGCTTCATGCTGATGGCCATGGATCGTTTTTACAACCTTGGACCCTTGTGTGGTGAGTGGACACTCCAGGCTGTGACGGGAAGATTGTTGTTTTTAGCAGCAGGTCAGTGGTCAGAGCTTTCGCTCTGCCCAAGCTAAGGTTAAGCAGCATTGAATGTGGTTACCAAGTGGATAGGTGACTGTTTGCATGCCTTGGCTTCAGCACAGTCCCCGAATTCACCCATCTGTAAATGGGTACCTGCCCACTTTAGGGTCATGGAAGGTAAAGCAACGAGGGAGAGGAAATGGGCGCCACCCTCTATATGCTGAGGTCTCTGACATCTCACTCCTCAATGACCACTACGGGAACATTGTTACTTTTTTCTTTCTTTTTTAGGGGTCAGTTTTATCTCTGGGTGTCTCTCGGTCTTTCTGTGTATGACCTGTCTTTCTGTGACTTTCTCTCTCTCTCTCTCTCTCTCTCGGATGAAATACATTTTGTTTGTTGTGCTGTCCAGTATTAGAGGATGTTAGGCAGAACTACATCCCTGTTAAATATAGTAGACAGCCTAATTTATTTAGACTCTGTTTACTCCTGGCATCAAGTCATCCTGAGGTTGTGCGCAGCCTCACTTTATATTTGTGTAACGCTTTCAGAATAAGAGAGATATGGTTATCCTAAGTCATATTTTTGTAGCTGACTTTTTTGTTAGACAGTAACATGTCAGTTTTTTGTTGTTTTTTGTTTTGTTTTTTGTTTAACTATTGCTTTTACCCCCACCAAAATACTAAGCAGTTCGGCAACCCCCTTCATGTATGGGCCAATGGCCTTTTTGTGAACAAATCATTCAAGTTCGAGTTCTCTCTCTCTCTCTCTCTCTCTCTCTCTCTCTCTCTCTCTCTCTCTCTCTCTCTCTCTCTCTCTCTCTCTTTCCCTCCCTCCCTCCCTCCCTCTCCCCTACACCCCCCTTTTTACCTCTTTCCATTCTTGATTCAGCTGTGGTCAGTGAATTTGTTTTTGATATTTTGTTGGGTTTTTTTGTCTGTTCATCATCTTTTTGGTAGGCTAGTTATTTGTTTGTTTAATGTATTTTTCATTTCTGGATTAGCTTTCCATTAGATTTTGTAGTCTGTGAACATGGTTTCGGCTTGTGTAAACATAGTATTGTTTGTAGTGTTGGTGTAGTATAGTATATATAGTACTAATAGTATAGTATAGTACAATATTGTACTGTATCGTATTGTATCGTGTAGTGTAGTGTAGTGTAGTGTGATGTGGTGAAGTGTGTCACAGAGAAGTGTAGTGTAGCGCATTGCCATGCAATGCAGTGCAGTGAATTCCAATACAAGGGAGTGGGATGTAGTGTGGTGTGGTGGGCTGCAGAGCTGTGCATTGCGCTACAATGCAGTGCATACTAGTTTTGTGGTGTTTGGTGTGGTGAGGTAGGGTGGAGTGGTGCGTGGTGAAGTGAGGTATGGTGTGTGGCACCTTATTGTATTGTAAACCACTTACCATCACTTATTTCATCCTCAACCCGCCTCTGTTTCTTCAGACAGGGGCATCTCCAGCCTTCACCAAGACTTTCAAGAGCTGTACGAAGGCGTGAAGGCGCAGCAGGCCTTGCAGCCAGTGACCCTGCCCTTCAGCATGGATGTTCAGCATCCCAATCTGAAGCCTGTGCTCAGACCCTACCAGCAAGACGCTGTTCGCTGGATGCTGCGGCAGGAACGCTTTGGGGAAGACACTGCAGAGCCAGCTGAGGGCAAAGGTGACATAAAAGTCGAAGGTTAAGTTCTTGTGCTATTTGTTGCAGTGTGTGATTTTTGTTTGTTGTTGTTTGTTTGTTTCTTGGCTTGACTTTTTGACGTTCACCAGAGGTGAGATTTTGTGTATGTGACTGTTTTTGCCCGCCAGGTGAGGTAGCAATATTCAGACTTTAGGGAGTGTGTGATTGGTTTCATCAGTGCATGGTAAGGGAGTGGAGTGGGATGGAGTGGAGTGGAGTGGAGAGAGGGATATAGTGGAGTCAGGGGGGGTGTGCATGTGTGAGTGGAGTGGGTTAGGGTGGGGTATAGTGGAGTCAAAGCGGTGTGTGTTTGTTCGTTCTTGTATTTAACGTCTGTTCACTATAAGTGATACTGTGTGTGTGCATGTGTGCGTGCGTATATACACATTTTGTGAGAATCAACTGTTAACAAAACAAAAATTATCTCTTTTTGGGGGGAAGGGGAAGTCTTAAAACGGTATACTGAAAACTAATGACAGTAAAATGTTGTTGTTAACAGCAGAAGGTGCGAACCTTCACCCTCTGTACACGGAGGTGACCACGCTCTGTGGCAAGACGCTGTACTACAACAGGCAGGGAGGAAGGTCAGTGGCGTTACTTGTGCTAACATGTGTAAGCCAGATCATTTTTCTTTTTTTCTTCCCCCACCCCCCAACCCCACCGCGACCTACCCCATTCCTATCCTTGCCCCAACCTAAAGAGAACGATAAAGAAAAAAGAGACCCAGTTGATGAAGGTAGAGGTTTTAAGAGAAATGTGTAACAGAAAGTTGTGAGATGGGGAGTCTGTGTGAAGTTTGTGTGTAGTGGGTGATTTTTGTGTGATTGTGTGTGTTTTGTGTGAGTGAGTGTGTGTATGTGTGTGTTTGTGTGTGGTAAGTGTTTGTGTGACTGTGTATGTGGTGTGTGTGTTTGTGTGTGTGTGAATGATTGTGTGTGTGGGGTGTTTGTGTTATTGTGTGTGGTAAGTGTTTGTGTGAGTGATTGTGTGTGTGTGAATGCATGTATGAGAGAGAACGAGCATGCACGTCCGCTCTACCTACATAGACGAACATGCACAAATGCATGCACTGGCACACTTAATGACTTGCTCATGTATATCCATCATGTATTCTGAACACCTCTTTGGGGGTGCCAGGGGTCTGTCAGTATAAATAGCATCCTCACCTTCTGGAAACTCTGTGTTAGGAATTCCCTCTTTACTGTCCCTCTCTTTGTTTCTATTTTGTACCTTTTTTTCCCATCACCTCCTTCTTGTCTATCTCCTGCCTTTTTTGTCCCTGAGAGACTTAAAATATAACAATTCTCTTCCATACCAAAGTTAAATGCGCTGGGCCTGGCTTGTCAGGCACGTAACGGCAGCGCAACGTATTCTCACTCATATGACAGACAACAGTAGTTGCTGTCTGAGCGTTCAAAGCAGCAGAAGAAGAATACTGAAGCATACCCGGCGCTGACTGCGGTCTCTTTTTGTTCCCTGTTTGTGTGTCAGCCTGATGATGGACAGGCCAGAGGCAGTGACCTCTCCTCCTGGGGGTGTTCTGGCCGACGAGATGGGCTTGGGGAAGACGGTGGAGGTCCTGTGTTGTCTTCTGCTTCATCCGCGCGACCCCATCCCCCCTCCCCCACGCCTTCCCACTCTGATGGAGGCTGAGATGGAAAAGGTTTGAAGTGTTTGTGGTTTGGAGAGTAGGGGTGTGGGGGGGGGGAGTGTGTGTGGGGGGGGGGGGGGTGAAAGGGTGAGTGTATGATGTGTGTTTGGGAGGGGGTGTTTGTGTAGGGGTTGTGGGCGTGTGTAAAGTGTGCATGGAGGGGGGGGGGGGGGGTAGTGAGTGAGTGTATGGGGGGGGGAGGGGAGATGTTTTGTAGCAGGTGTGAGTTTGTGTAAAGTGTGCATGTGTTAGTGGAGGGGGGGGATGTACAGAGAGTGTGTGTGTGTGTGTAAGACTAAGAGTGTGTGGGGACGGGGGTTGTAAAGTGAGTGTATATATATAATATAATATATATATATATATATATATATATATATATATATATGTTAAGGAGAGTGTGGGTTGTATGGTGTGTGTGTGTGTATGCGCACACACATGTGTGTGTGTGGAGTGAGGTTGTACGTGTGTTTGGGATAAGCCAGATAGTCATTCAGCAGTTTTCAATAGCATTCGTTTCACACTGAAGACGCAAGTTGTTTTAATTAACAGTTACTCTGTGCTGTACTGTTTGTGTTAACCAGCATCAAGACGAGGAGAACAGCTGGGACACCTCTGTTCTGTCAGTCTCCAGCTCAGTCACTGATCTCCCGTCTCTGGAAGTCTACCCCGCCAAGCAGCCACAAAACGAAGAATCCACTTTAAAAAGAGTGGATTCCAACAACGGTTCAATCAGCAGCGCCCCCTCAGATGTGGTGACGTACGTTGTAGACGACGACCACAGTTACCAGGTCAAGGATAGCGACCATGTAGATCATCCCACAGAAAACGCCAGACCTCCTTTGAGGCTAACCCTGAAACGACTGCCAGAGGAAAACTCTGACATGAGTTCAGCACCCCCAGCCAAAAAGCTGCGGGAAGAGCTGGAGGAGAAAGAACAGGAGACACAGGAGGAGCTGGAAGACAGCAGTGGGGATGAGAAACCGCAGATCCAGCCCAAAAAGAAGAGCAGAAGGGCAAGACTAACCTTGAAGAGAAGAAGGAAGAAAGGCAGAGGTCAGCCCAGACCCCAGAAAAGGAAGCTGCCAGAGCTGCAGGCAGACAAAGACTGCTCTAATGCAGAGAACGCTTCTAAGAAGAGCAGGGGTCTGGAGCCTGGCAAGTTTTTCTTTTATGTGGAAGACAGTGAAGAAACCAGACCGTCCTTCTTCAGTAACTCTATTCTGAAAGCCCGGAGGCAAAAATTTGAATGTGTCTGCGGGAAAGGAGAAGATGAGATGGAATATGGGAGTGGCATTGTCCGTGCAAAGCGGAGAAGAAAGCTGAAGCACGTGGTCAAGTGCACGGAGTGTGGGACCTCACAGCACGCAGAGTGCGTGCACTATGATCTGGACGACCCTTTGCGAGGTCCCTACAAGTGTCCTCACTGTCATTCTGTGAGTATGATCTAGTGTTGGGTATCGAGAATGTCATTTGAATTTGTTGATTGTCGTTTTGACTCTGGGACATTATTGTTTTCAGTTCTGAAATGTTAGATGTTTTAACCACACTCATGACACTACAATAAAACATTTATTGTATTTCAAGTTCCATTTTGGAGGAAAAATATGTACCTTCCTCGTGTCAGTGAATTTGGGTCGGTGTGTTCAAAACTGTTATCCAGGTCCTAAATTCAAGACTGTAAGTCTTGGGTTTTTTGTTGTTCCTTGTGTACAGCTCCATTATTCACCAATGGTGAGATGTTTCATATTCAACAGTTTTTTTACCCACACCATTAAGGTAGCCACATTCCAACTTTAAGGATACAGTTGGAAAATTTAGCCTACCAGTTTTTATTCAGGACAGTCGGGAGGTACCTCCCTGCTTTAGCCTACCAGTTTTTTATCAGGACAGTCGGGAGGTACCTCCCTGCTTTAGCCTACCAGTTTTTTATCAGGACAGTCGGGAGGTACCTCCCTGCTCTTTCTGGCTTTCAACTGTCGTGGGTTCTTTTGACATGCTCAAGTCTGTAGGCACATGGGTCTGACTGGTTGGTCTCGTCTGAAAGACTTGCCTGTACTCATTCAGCGAAGTCCGCATGATGTATTGTTTCACCATATTCCATTAGGGTATCAGTGTGCCGCATAGACACCCAAGTCTTAATGATTTCTCCACGGCACTCAAGGTGCCATGAAGCCACTTACATATTTTGACTTCCCCATGGCTCTCCAGGGGCCTAGGAGGCCTTCCGTTCACAGACATTGTCCAAGCCAGTGATGAAGGTAATCTGGCAAAGGTCCAGGGTATTGGATACGGGAGTAATCAGGATGTCAGGGGTTGTACTGTTCATGCTGACCAGCTGCATCCCAGATTTCTGGGCTGAAAGGGAGAATGAAGGGGGATAATTAGCCAGAACCAGATTTGGGATTTCTGGAAATGAAGAATGTTAGTTTTATGAAACTGTATTACGTATACCAGGCATCAGAAAAGGAGTTGACACTTTCTGTAGCCATTCTGTCTAGAATGAGGAAAAGGGTGTTAAATGGATCAAGGGGGCGGGACAGCCTCGTGGTTAGAGCACTGTGCTCATGATCTGACAGCCCAGGGTCTAGCCACCATGGAGGCGCCCATTTTAGGGAGTTTTACCCTGGAGTTAACATCAGTACTGACCCCTCTCCCCAGAAGTCCTTCAGAAGAAACTATAAAGCAAAGCCCCTTGTTTGAACACATGCAGAACTTTGCACACATGTTAAAATCCCTTTCAGCTTTTTGGAAGAGTGGGCCATTTCATGCCAGTAGGAACTAGGAACATTTTATTAAAAAGACATGCACACGGATGTCATGTTCAGACACCATTCCTGAAGTCAGAATGCAGCTACCTTAACGGGGGGTAAAAATGGACACATTCACATAACCTCTTTAATAGTGAACTTCAGAGCTCTAGCTGAGTAATGAAAAGAAAAGGAACAAGATTGATCTGAACTGATGTGTTGTTGAATGTGTCTGGCATTTCAGTTAGAGCAAGCAGCTCAACAGTTTGAATTGTTATTCAGCATTTCATGCAACTTTAAAAAAACTATAAAATCTTTCTGGGGACAGTATATGATTTTAAAACTGTGGTTATTTTATTGATGTTTCTTCATTAACAGTAAACTGTTAACTTTTAGCTTGGTGTTCTGTTTGTTATGCATTTGTTCTTGTGTATGGAGTGGGGTTATTCTCATGAATAGCTGTTGATTTTAATCTTGAAATTGTGCAGAACTCAAAGCCACTGCCTTCAGGAGCCACGCTGATTATCTCCCCGTACAGCATTGCCCATCAGTGGCTGGCAGAAATCCAGAAGCACATCCAGGAAAAAAGCCTCAGAGTGTTTGTGAGTCAATGATTTATTTCACTTTTGTGGGTGGGGGGGGGGGGGGGGGGTTGTTTTGTTTTTTGGTCAGGTGGCTGTTAACATAGTGCTTGGAAAAGTTCTGTGATTCCTTGCTTGTTGGTAGCGGCTTTTGATTTTTGTTGGTGGTGTTGATTTGGAGGATTTGTCTTTTCTTTTTTTTTGTTTTTGGAAGGGAGGTTATGTGTGTGCATATGCGTGTGCGTAAGTGCATGCATGCGTACAGTTCTTTTCCCATGCCACCTATATTGATCTCCCCACTCTCAGCCTCTTCCTGGCTTGGTTTGCTGCAATTCTGAGCGCTTTGATTTGTTGCTTAACAAGATTCAGCGCTATATAAATTCCATACATTATTATTATTATTAATTCCAAGCCAGCATTTCCACAGTAAGCTGTATTATAAGCAGTAGGCCTCCTGGAGGCCTCTACCCAGAAAAGACCCTGCATTGATGCTGGTCACTCTGATGGTGTTCAGTGGGTGCTGGCTCTGATGCAAATGTGCAAGGATGGGAATAATGGCTTTATCACAGAATCAGGCTGCATGAGATTCCATGCCCAGGAAAACCACTGGTACTGCTTTCCTTTCAAGATGCTCACTCATGAATTTGAAGGTCGAAGACTTTGGCATACACACATTACAGACAAGGAAACATCGATTTTGTGTGTAGCCCAACCAACTAAAAGAAAACCTGTGTCAGTCAAATGGAATAACTATTCACATGTTTCTGTGTGCAGATCTTGGGTGTACCTCTATAATTTTGGGAGTAAGTCAAATTCTGAAATAAAGCACCATGTCTTCATTATCTGAAAAGAAATTTAGGCAACTGAAAGGAAAAAACACATGTAAATTTTTATTCAGTTTGTGAGTAATAATCTTTAAGGTTTTGCAGTCATTTTATGGACTGTTAAAAGACTAGGTGAAAACAGTGTCTCTGAATGAGTGTTGTGTTCATCTTTTTTTCTCTCACATGAGTGGATGTTTGTTGTTTTTTTGCAGGAGTACAAGGAGTGAGATACCAGGGGTACATCCAGCCTCAGTTTTTGGTCAGTCAGGACATCGTCATCACCACATACGAAACTCTTCGCAACGACTTGAACTATGCCAATGTGAAACCTGCCAACAGTAAGCCTGTTTGCCTCAAATTTAGTCACCCTCTTTTTTTTCTCCCTCAAATATAAATATTTCTTTTTTGTCCATGGGTTTTCCTTTTTTTTTTTCTTGCTTGCTTTTGTTTTGATTTTAAAAGAAAAACTTTTGGTCTGGTTTTTTTTTTCAGAATTGACTATTATCAGCATAAACATTTATGTGGTGTTGTTTTGCATTATATATTAATATGCACTCTGTCTTAATTAATCATTATTCAGCATAAACATCTATGTGGTGTCGTTTTGTGTTAGACATTGATGTGCACTCTGTCTTATCAAATCAGGGACACCTTGGTACACACTTGACATGAAGTTTGCCTGTTTGGCTGTTTTCAAATACCTTGCCATATAGGCACCCATACTCTGACCTCCGGTGATTTTTTTTTCTTTTTAAAGAGCAAGTACAAGTTGTTACACTATGAGCCTGTCAGGGATGAAAACAATCTCACCATAACATTTCAAAGAAGAACAACATTTTAGTGTAGACTAAGACTGATATATAGCGTACAGCAGTAACTGACAAAGCATTTGGTCTGGGCCAATAGTGTGTGTGTGTGTGTGTGTGTGTGTGCTTGCTTGCTTGCTTCCTTGCTTGCTTGTAATGAATATTTTGGCATCATATGGAATACATCTTGAATTTGCCATTTTAGGATATTTTCAGTTTTCATAACTGGTACAGGTTTGTACTTGTATGTATGTGTATTTCAAGAGTTCATGGTATATTTAAATGTCTCTTTCTTTTTGTGTGTGTGTACGTGCAGGTGATGAAAGTCTTGTCCTGAGAAAACGCAAAAAGTTCATGGCCCATTCCACGCCTTTGACCGCTGTTGAATGGTGGAGGGTCAGTCAGTTGCTTTTAGACCATATACTTCTGGTTTTTCTTTGACTTTCTGTCTCTCTCTTCTCTCTCTCTCTCTCTCCTCCTCTCTCTCTCTCTCTCTCTCTCTCTCTCTCTCTCTCTCTCTCTCTCTCTCTCTCTCCCTCTCTCTCTCTCTCTCTCTCCTCCCTTCTCTCTCTCTCTCTCTTCTCTCTTCACTCTCATCTTCTCTCTCTATCTCTTCTCTGTCTCTGCCTTTCTTTGTGTGTGTTGCTCTCCGATACATACATACACACTCTCTCTCTCTCACACACACACAAACACACGACTTGGGTTCAATTCCCGTTCAAGGGGATATTTTCCTCTGGAGTTAACATCAGTACAGACTCCACTCTCCCCAAAAGTCCTTCGGATGAGACTATAAACCGAGGTCCTGTGTGCAAACGCACACACAACATCTTGCGCACACGTTAAATCCTGTTCCTCTTTTCGTAAGAGTAGGCCATTGTGTGCCGGTGGGAACAGATGACAGAGTTTACAAAACCGCATACACATGGGGACTGGATGTAAAAAAGCACATAAGTGCTTATTCCATTATCCTTGATATAAAAGAATTAAATAAAATAAATAAATAAAACATGCAAACACACACACACGTACAAAGTGTCTCATTCTTTTCTCCCATTCTAGTTTTTCTCTCTTTTTCCCCTTGTTTTCATACCTGATTTCTTCTTTTCCCCATACATAAACATTCTTCACTATCCCTGAAGTTGGAATGCGGCTACCTTCTTGGTGGGCAAAAACGGTAACATATACAAAATCACACCATTGGTGAAACTCAAGAGCTCAAGCAAAGACATGAAAGAAAAAACAAACAAACAAAACCCCCTAATGTCACTGAGAGCTTGCCTATGACTTGTGTTAAAATTCAGTCTCCATAAGACTTGTGTTAAAATTCTGTCTCCATAAGACTTGTGTTAAAATTTTGTCTCTGTAAGACTAGTGTGAAAATTCTGTCTCTATAAGACTAGTCTTAAAATTCTGTCTCTGTAAGACTTGTGTTAAAATTCTGTCCCTTTTAACTCATGGGGTTTTTGTTTTTTGGGGGTTTTTTTATTCTACAGATTTGCCTGGATGAAGCTCAGATGGTGGAATCAGGAACAACTAAGGTAATAACGGGATACCATTTTTGTCTTCTGAAAATAATGGAGAATAATGATGTGGTGGTGGTGGTGAAGGGTGTGTGTGTATGTGTGTGTGTCTTTCTGTGTATCTATCTGTGTTGGTGTGTGTGTGTGTCGCTGTGTTTATATATTCATAATTTTCCCCTGTACATTAGGTGAGTACCTGGCCACATACAAATGTGTTGTTTCATTGTTCTGACTTCAGACAGCAGAAATGGCATTGCGACTGAGCTGTGTGAACCGCTGGTGTGTGACCGGCACTCCTTGAACCAGAGCATCAAAGGTAATGTGGCTACATTGTCTGCCTGCACGTCAGTGAAAAGAAATCTCTTATCTGATTGAGAACAAAGTATTTTCACCCACTCTGTTTGTCTATTCCATTGGCTAAGCGAGGTAGAAATGTAAGAAGTGTCTCCTGTGCATCAATCAAAAGTAGTCTCAGATCTGATTAAGAACAAAATATTTTCATTGACTCTGATTGTCTATCCCTTTGGATAAACAAGGTAGAAATGTAAGAATGACACACATGTGCAGTTAGTTTCAAAACTGTTGGCTAAATAGAATTGTAACAATCATATGGAACACAGAAGATGATCATGAGTGCAATGCTCTCACCACTAGGCTAAACCCCGGCCATGTGTAGAAATAAAGATTGGTGAGATAAACAAGCATTTTACATGAACAGTTTTTAAAGGTTTAGTCGGCTACTGAGTTTTGATAAAAGCATCACCCTCACTTGAGTACAGTTCTATGTGATGGATGGAAAACTTATCATAGCCATACCATCATTGTGATCAGGAAAACATTGCTGTGTCAGGGATTTAACTGAAGAAGAAGTCGTAAGAATCATATCTATCATGGTTTTGTTATTTTTTTATCTGCGCGGCCGAGTGAGTCAGGATGGTGAGGTTGACGTGCGAGGTGTGTGTGTGCTGTCATCAGATCTGTACGGGTTGCTGGCCTTCATTGGCTATGACCCGTACTGTGTGGAGGAGTGGTGGACCAGGTGTCTGTATGAGCCCTACCTGCAGGGGATCAAGCAGCCCATGTTCCAGGCTCTGGCCAGGTGTATGTGGCGAAATTCCATGAAAGACGTCAGGGCCCAGGTAGGTTTTGTCGTGTCGTCCTGAGGGTGTGTGTGTTGGGGGAGGGGGGTAAGGGGAGTATAGGGGATGTGTGTGTGGTAAGAGGAGGGTAAGGGATGTGTGTGTGGTAAGAGGAGGGTAAGGGATGTGTGTGTGTGGTAAGAGGAGGGTAAGGGTGTGTGTGGTAAGAGGAGGGTAAGGGATGTGTGTGTGTGGTAAGAGGAGGGTAAGGGTGTGTGTGGTAAGAGGAGGGTAAGGGATGTGTGTGTGTAGTAAGAGGAGGGTAAGGGTGTGTGTGGTAAGAGGAGGGTAAGGGATGTGTGTGT
The DNA here is from genome assembly GCA_028751875.1 of Rapana venosa. NCBI lineage: Eukaryota > Metazoa > Mollusca > Gastropoda > Neogastropoda > Muricidae > Rapana > Rapana venosa. The sequence continues at coordinate 22,410,143 of CM054145.1, forward strand.
GTGGTAAGAGGAGGGTAAGGGTGTGTGTGTGGTAAGAGGAGGGTAAGGGTGTGTGTGGTAAGAGGAGGGTAAGGGATGTGTGTGTGGTAAGAGGAGGGTAAGGGTGTGTGTGTGGTAAGAGGAGGGTAAGGGATGTGTGTGGTGGTAAGAGGAGGGTAAGGGTGTGTGTGGTAAGAGGAGGGTAAGGGATGTGTGTGTGTAGTAAGAGGAGGGTAAGGGTGTGTGTGTGGTAAGAGGAGGGTAAGGGTGTGTGTGGTAAGAGGAGGGTAAGGGATGTGTGTGTGTAGTAAGAGGAGGGTAAGGTGTGTGTGTGGTAAGAGGAGGGTAAGGGATGTGTGTGTGTGGTAAGAGGAGGGTAAGGTGTGTGTGTGTGTAAGAGGAGGGTAAGGGATGTGTGTGTGGTAATGAGGAGGGGTAAGGATGTGTGTGTGTAGTAAGAGGAGGGTAAGGGTGTGTGTGGTAAGAGGAGGGTAAGGGATGTGTGTGTGTAGTAAGAGGAGGGTAAGGGATGTGTGTGTGTAGTAAGAGGAGGGTAAGGGATGTGTGTGTGTAGTAAGAGGAGGGTAAGGGATGTGTGTGTGTGTAGTAAGAGGAGGGTAAGGGATGTGTGTGTGTGTAGTAAGAGGAGGGTAAGGGATGTGTGTGTGTAGTAAGGGGAGGGTAAAAGGGATGTGTGTGTTTGTACTAAGAGGAGGGTAAGGGATGTGTGTGTTGTAGTAAGAGGAGGGTAAGGGATGTGTGTGTTTGTAGTAAGAGAAGGGTAAGGGATGTGTGTGTGTGTGTAGTAAGAGAGGGTAAGGGATGTGTGTGTGTAGTAAGAGAGGGTAAGGGATGTGTGTGTGTGTGTAGTAAGAGAAGGGTAAGGGATGTGTGTGTGTAGTAAGAGAAGGGTAAGGGATGTGTGTGTTTGTAGTAAGAGGAAGGGTAAGGGATGTGTGTGTGTAGTAAGAGGAGGTAAGGGATGTGTGTGTGTAGTAAGAGAGTGTAAGGGGTGTGTTTGTAGTAAGAGAAGTGTAAGGGAGTGTGTTTGTAGTAAGAGGAGGGTAAGGATGTGTGTGTTTGTAGTAAGAGAAGGGTAAGGATGTGTGTGTTTGTAGTAAGAGAAGGTAAGGGATGTGTGTGTTTGTAGTAAGAGGAAGGGTAAGGGATGTGTGTGTTTGTAGTAAGAGAAGGGTAAGGGATGTGTGTGTTTGTAGTAAGAGGGGGTAAGGGATGTGTGTGTTGTAGTAAGAGAGGGTAAGGATGTGTGTGTAGTAAGGGAGGGTAAGGGATGTGTGTGTAGTAAGGGAGGGTAAGGATGTGTGTGTAGTAAGAGGAGGGTAAGGGATGTGTGTGTGTAGTAAGAGGAGGGTAAAGGGATGTGTGTGTTTGTAGTAAGAGAAGGTAAGGGATGTGTGTGTGTAGTAAGAGGAGGGTAAGGGATGTGTGATAGAGTGTGGTAGGGAGGTGTGGTTAAAAAAGGTAAGGGGGGGTGGGGGGGGGTGTTTGTAGTAAGAGGAGGCTAAGGGGGTGTGTGGGGGTTTGTAGTAGGGGGGGTTTGTAGTAAAGGAGGGTAAGGTGTGTTTGTAGTAAGAGGAGGGTAAGGGATGTGTTTGTAGTAAGAGGAGGGTAAGGGATGTGTGTGTGTGTCTGGAAAAAAACGCCTGACGAGATTTGGTATCATCATTGAATATTGTGTAATCATGATACAGCAGTTACTGAGGTGAGGTGTGTTTACCGTGTTTCAGCTACAACTGCCTGGCAGATCAGAAGTGATCAAACATCTGACTTTTTCTCCTGTGGAGGAGATCTTCTATCGCCGACTCTTCCACAACTGCTCTCAGGAAATATTCCAAGTGAGTATGAGAGTGTGTGCAGTGCGTATTTTAGCTGTAGTGCTGTCATGATTTTCTACAGTATTTGTGTTAATACACTCAAAAAGTGTCTACAGATGTATGATTATCTGTCTCCAGAGAGAGAGAGTGTGTCTGTGTGTGTGTGTGTGTGTGTGTGTGTGCGTGCAAGCCCATGTATACCTTACTGTGTGAGTGAGTGTATTTACATGAATGAAAATTTGCATTTTTGTGCATGGACAAATCAGTCTCTTCAATGTGTTTCAAACATTCATTTTACAGAGAGAGAAAGCATTATAGGGAAACCCTTTAGACGTGTAATGAAAACGGCTGTTGATTTGGTAAACTGGATTTGTGTGTGTGTGTGTGTGTGTGTGTGTGTGTGTGTGTGTTGTGTGGTGTGGGTTCAGTCGACCAATAACCTGTCAGAAAAACAGAAGCTGACAAAACTGAGGAAGTTGGATCATCATACGGTGAATAAGGTGAGAGAGTGTGCTGACTACATGTTAGTGTGCTGGGGAGAGAAATGTGGGCAGTTTTGATCTGTCAGTCAGGCATGTTGCTTGTTGCAGATTTTGTCAACTTTTTTTCTTCTGGACGAATTTGAGGTGTTATCTAGTGGTACCACAGAAATAATTGTGTGTGTGTTTGTGTATGTAAGCATGCATGGCTATGTGCATGCCAGAAAGAGAGTGTGTGTGTGTGCGACGCTGTGTGTGTGTGTGTGTAGAAATTGTTTGGGGTTTGTTTTGGGTTTTTGTTCTTCAGCTAGAGCTGCAGGGTTCACCAATGGTGAGATATTGCATATGCAACTGTTTTAACCCACTATTGAGGTAGCCACATTCCAACTTCAGGGATGGTGTCTAAACACGACACCTGTGTATGTGCGTTTTTAAAAGTTTTGTCATCAGTTCCTACCGATACAAAATAGCCTACTCTTCTGAAAGGTGTAATGGGTTTTTTACATAATTATGCACAAGATATTCTGTGTACATTCACATATGGGGCCTCGGTTTATAGTTCCATCTGAAGTACGTGAGGGGGGAATGGAGTCGGTACTGATGTTAACTCCAAGGGAAAATTCCCTAAAACAAACACCTATGTGGTGGCTCGATCCCGGGCCATCAGATCCTAAGTGCAACACTCTAACCACTAGGCTGTACCCCCCTCCCCTTTATGTAGAAATAAGAATTGGTGAGATGAACAAGCATTTTACATGAACAGTTCTTAAAGGTTTAGTCAACTACTGAGTTTCGACGGAAGCATTACCCTCAATTTGAGTACCGTTCTATGTGACGGATGGAAAACTTATCATTAGCTATAGAATTGTATGTATGTATGTTAGTCCGTCGTTTTCAACGATGACCTCCAAAACAGCAGAGGAGGCAGCTGCTGTTTCGGAAATTGGGCAGAAATTTGATTATAGTGGAGATGCCTTGCCCACAGTACATCCCCACTCTCTCGGCCAAGTGGGCATAAGGACAGTCAGCGTTGGAGATGTTCTCCAAAGGCCAACTAGCCCCCAGGGCTGCAGCACATAAGGACTGTGCGAGTCAAACCTCCTAGTCAGAGAGTCATAGTCGATCACTAAAGACTAAGCTGTAAAGTGGAATTCCATGAGTGGAAAAGCCACTGGTCATACAGCCTCTCACTTTGCTGTTGCCCCCAGCGTCAATGGTTTAATCAAGAACTGTGATAAACCCCAGGCGCTGAGGGCTCAATAGAAACACTATGATCAGGAAAACATTGCTGTGTCAGGGATTTGGATTGAAGTTCAGGAGAAGTAAGGCAGACGGATGGGCCTGTGTTGTGATTGCAGTATCTGACCCCGCTGAGGAAACTGAGACAAGCTTGCTGCCACCCCCAGGCTGTGTCTGGGTCCAACTTGTCCTTGAAAAGCAAGTATGTGGGGACTGAGGGAGGGGAGGGCTTTGAGAAATTGATTGTCATTGCCCAATGTGTCTCTAGTGAGAGATGTTGACTGCAACTTTAGGTGTGTTCTATGAGACAGAGAGAGACTTCAGATATGTAGACTACCATTGTACACAGCAGTGACCATGAGACAGAGAGACTTCAGATATGTAGACTACCATTGTACACAGCAGTGACCATGAGACTTCAGAGATGTAGACTACCATTGTACACAGCAGTGACCATGAGACAGAGAGACTTCAGATATGTAGACTACCATTGTACACAGCAGTGACCATGAGACAGAGAGAGACTTCAGAGATGTAGACTACCGTTGTACACAGCAGTGACCATGAGACAGAGAGAGACTTCAATATGTAGACTACCATTGTACACAGCAGTGACCATGAGGCAGAGAGACTTCAGATATGTAGACTACCATTGTACACAGCAGTGACCATGAGACTTCAGATATGTAGACTACCATTGTACACAGCAGTGACCATGAGACAGAGAGACTTCAGATATGTAGACTACCATTGTACACAGCAGTGACCATGAGACAGAGAGACTTCAGATATGTAGACTACCATTGTACACAGCAGTGACCATGAGACAGAGAGACTTCAGATATGTAGACTACCATTGTACACAGCAGTGACCATGAGGCAGAGAGACTTTAGATATGTAGACTACCATTGTACACAGCAGTGACCATGAGACTTCAGAGATGTAGACTACCATTGTACACAGCAGTGACCATGAGACAGAGAGACTTCAGAGATGTAGACTACCATTGAACACAGCAGTGATCATGAGACAGAGAGACTTCAGATATGTAGACTACCATTGTACACAGCAGTGACCATGAGACAGAGAGAGACTTCAGAGATGTAGACTACCATTGTACACAGCAGTGACCATGAGACAGAGAGACTTCAGATATGTAGACTACCATTGTACACAGCAGTGACCATGAGACAGAGAGACTTCAGATATGTAGACTACCATTGTATACAGCAGTAACCATGAGACAGAGAGACTTTAGATATGTAGACTACCATTGTACACAGCAGTAACCATGAGACAGAGAGACTTTAGATATGTAGACTACCATTGTACACAGCAGTGACCATGAGACAGAGAGAGACTTCAGAGATGTAGACTACCATTGTACACAGCAGTGACCATGAGACTTCAGATATGTAGACTACCATTGTACACAGCAGTGACCATGAGACAGAGAGAGACTTCAGAGATGTAGACTACCATTGTACACAGCAGTTACCATGAGACAGAGAGACTTCAGAGATGTAGACTACCATTGTACACAGCAGTGACCATGAGACAGAGAGAGACTTCAGATATGTAGACTACCATTGTACACAGCAGTAACCATGAGACAGAGAGACTTCATAGATGTAGACTACCACTGTACACAGCAGTGACCATGAGACAGAGAGACTTCATAGATGTAGACTACCACTGTACACAGCAGTGACCATGAGACAGAGAGACTTCAGATATGTAGACTACCATTGTACACAGCAGTGACCATGAGACAGAGAGACTTCAGATATGTAGACTACCATTGCAGATAAAACCGAAGCCATGATTATAGGGACCAAACACAAACTCTCTTCCATCACAACTGATTCAATAGATTTTGGCAGTACATCAGTTCCGCTATCCAGTGCAGTTAAGTATCTAGGTGTTGTTATTGAAAACACACTCTCTATGCAAAAGTTCATCACCCAGACCTGCCAGTCCTGCTACTATCAGTTACGTCGTATAAGTGCAATCCGAAAGTACCTGTCCACTGATGCAACATCCAAACTTGTCACATCTCTTATTCTTTCACATCTGGACTATTGTAATTCTCTTTTGGCTGGTCTGCCAGCATCATCTATCCACCCCCTTCAACGCATACAAAACTCTGCAGCTCGATTAGTCCTCAAAAAGAAAAAATCTGAGCATATTACTCCACTCCTGCAATCTCTCCACTGGTTGCCTGTGCCACAGAGAGTAAAGTACAAGATCAGTACCCTCTGTTACAAATGTCTCCACAAAACAGCACCCTCCTACCTCTGTGAATGTCTTCACCTGTACACTCCTTCTCGTTCCCTCCGCTCTGCTGCAGATACCTTGTGCTTACGAATACCTAGATTCAACCAATCCACTGTTGGCCGTCGCTCTTTCTCTATTTCTGGTCCAACAATCTGGAATGACCTCCCTCTCTCCCTTCGTGAAAAGCCTACTTATGACAGCTTTAAATCCAGCCTCAAAACATACCTATTTCAAATCTAAGATTTTTCCCTCTTGTTTCATCTCATGTCTGTCCCTGCCTTTGAAAGCCAAAATTCCATCACCCTGCTGAAATGTACAACCTGTGTGTGTGTGTGTGTGTGTGTGTGTGTGTGTGTGTGTGTGTGTACATTTGAATTTGTTAGAATATTGTTAATCATTGTTGGTTGTTTGTGTGGGAGCGGATTGAATGGAAGCGCTCTGATTTGTAATTGCAAGATATGGCGCTCTATAAATTCCATATATTATTATTATTACACAGCAGTGACCATGAGGCAGAGAGACTTCAGATATGTAGACTACCGTTGTACACAGCAGTGACCATGAGACAGAGAGAGACTTCAGATATGTAGACTACCATTGTACACAGCAGTGACCATGAGACAGAGAGAGACTTCAGAGATGTAGACTACCATTGTACACAGCAGTGACCATGAGACTTCAGATATGTAGACTACCATTGTACACAGCAGTGACCATGAGACAGAGAGACTTCAGATATGTAGACTACCATTGTACACAGCAGTGACCATGAGACAGAGAGACTTTAGATATGTAGACTACCATTGTACACAGCAGTGACCATGAGACAGAGAGACTTCAGATATGTAGACTACCATTGTACACAGCAGTGACCATGAGACAGAGAGACTTCAGATATGTAGACTACCATTGTACACAGCAGTGACCATGAGACAGAGAGAGACTTCAGAGATGTAGACTACCATTGTACACAGCAGTGACCATGAGACAGAGAGACTTCAGATATGTAGACTACCATTGTACACAGCAGTGACCATGAGACAGAGAGACTTCAGATATGTAGACTACCATTGTATACAGCAGTAACCATGAGACAGAGAGACTTTAGATATGTAGACTACCATTGTACACAGCAGTAACCATGAGACAGAGAGACTTTAGATATGTAGACTACCATTGTACACAGCAGTGACCATGAGACAGAGAGAGACTTCAGAGATGTAGACTACCATTGTACACAGCAGTGACCATGAGACTTCAGATATGTAGACTACCACTGTACACAGCAGTGACCATGAGACAGAGAGAGACTTCAGATATGTAGACTACCATTGTACACAGCAGTGACCATGAGACAGAGAGACTTCAGAGATGTAGACTACCATTGTACACAGCAGTGACCATGAGACAGAGAGAGACTTCAGATATGTAGACTACCATTGTACACAGCAGTGACCATGAGACAGAGAGACTTCATAGATGTAGACTTCCACTGTACACAGCAGTGACCATGAGACAGAGAGACTTCATAGATGTAGACTACCACTGTACACAGCAGTGACCATGAGACAGAGAGACTTCAGATATGTAGACTACCATTGTACACAGCAGTGACCATGAGACAGAGAGACTTCAGATATGTAGACTACCATTGCAGATAAAACCGAAGCCATGATTATAGGGACCAAACACAAACTCTCTTCCATCACAACTGATTCAATAGAATTTGGCAGTACATCAGTTCCGCTATCCAGTGCAGTTAAGTATCTAGGTGTTGTTATTGAAAACACACTCTCTATGCAAAAGTTCATCACCCAGACCTGCCAGTCCTGCTACTATCAGTTACGTCGTATAAGTGCAATCCGAAAGTACCTGTCCACTGATGCAACATCCAAACTTGTCACATCTCTTATTCTTTCACATCTGGACTATTGTAATTCTCTTTTGGCTGGTCTGCCAGCATCCTCTATCCACCCCCTTCAACGCATACAAAACTCTGCAGCTCGATTAGTCCTCAAAAAGAAAAAATCTGAGCATATTACTCCACTCCTGCAATCTCTCCACTGGTTGCCTGTGCCACAGAGAGTAAAGTACAAGATCAGTACCCTCTGTTACAAATGTCTCCACAAAACAGCACCCTCCTACCTCTGTGAATGTCTTCACCTGTACACTCCTTCTCGTTCCCTCCGCTCTGCTGCAGATACCTTGTGCTTACGAATACCTAGATTCAACCAATCCACTGTTGGCCGTCGCTCTTTCTCTATTTCTGGTCCAACAATCTGGAATGACCTCCCTCTCTCCCTTCGTGAAAAGCCTACTTACGACAGCTTTAAATCCAGCCTCAAAACATACCTATTTCAAATCTAAGATTTTTCCCTCTTGTTTCATCTCATGTCTGTCCCTGCCTTTGAAAGCCAAAATTCCATCACCCTGCTGAAATGTACAACCTGTGTGTGTGTGTGTGTGTGTGTGTGTGTGTGTGTGTGTGTGTGTGTGTTGTGTGTACATTTGAATTTGTTAGAATATTGTTAATCATTGTTGGTTGTTTGTGTGGGAGCGGATTGAATGGAAGCGCTCTGATTTGTAATTGCAAGATATGGCGCTCTATAAATTCCATATATTATTATTATTACACAGCAGTGACCATGAGGCAGAGAGACTTCAGATATGTAGACTACCATTGTACACAGCAGTGACCATGAGACAGAGAGACTTCAGATATGTAGACTACCATTGTACACAGCAGTGACCATGAGACAGAGAGAGACTTCAGAGATGTAGACTACCATTGTACACAGCAGTGACCATGAGACAGAGAGACTTCAGATATGTAGACTACCATTGTACACAGCAGTGACCATGAGACAGAGAGAGACTTCAGATATGTAGACTACCATTGTACACAGCAGTAACCATGAGACTTCAGATATGTAGACTACCATTGTACACAGCAGTAACCATGAGACAGAGAGACTTCAGAGATGTAGACTACCATTGTACACAGCAGTAACCATGAGACAGAGAGACTTCAGATATGTAGACTACCATTGTACACAGCAGTAACCATGAGACAGAGAGACTTCAGAGATGTAGACTACCATTGTACACAGCAGTAACCATGAGACAGAGAGACTTCAGATATGTAGACTACCATTGTACACAGCAGTAACCATGAGACAGAGAGACTTCAGAGATGTAGACTACCATTGTACACAGCAGTAACCATGAGACTTCAGAGATGTAGACTACCATTGTACACAGCAGTGACCATGAGACAGAGAGACTTCAGATATGTAGACAACCATTGTACACAGCAGTAACCATGAGACAGAGAGACTTCAGAGATGTAGACTACCATTGTACACAGCAGTGACCATGAGACAGAGAGACTTCAGAGATGTAGACTACCATTGTACACAGCAATAACCATGAGACAGAGAGACTTCAGAGATGTAGACTACCATTTTACACAGCAGTAACCATGAGACAGAGAGACTTCAGAGATGTAGACTACCATTGTACACAGCAGTGACCATGAGACAGAGAGACTTCAGAGATGTAGACTACCATTGTACACAGCAGTGACCATAGTAACACCTAACAGTGACATCTTACAAACTTCAGACAGG
>CM054145.1:22424581-22517081 GCA_028751875.1 Rapana venosa
ATTTATATGTTACTGTAACCCAGGAGTGGATAGTGGATGATAATGGAGGGAAGGGCTAGTAGCCGGTTGGTACCCTATAGCCAGTTACCCATAGGGAAAAGGTTAACCTCTTAACTGCCCAGTGCAAGTGCACCCTATATGCCGGGGAATAAAATTCTTATGTACCACTGCTATGTTCATATCCCTCTTACTCAGAAACTACCACATGAATATTCCTGATAGTCTGCCTAATGACAGTATATATATCGTAGATTACTTCGAGGCAAGCTCAAATTAGTTACCATGCTATTTCACTGCGAAAATGTATTTAAAATGTAAAAAAAATCGACAAAAAATACGATTTCTTTATCACCACTGTCATTCTGAGTACTCCCGATCTCAATAACGTCAAACATAAGTCTAGGCCAAATCTCATTCTTTTTTTTTTAATGCACGATCAGCTGAATCATACACGATCGTTTTCATCACTGTTAGGTAAATCTACAGTTTTATTTGCCAATTTTACAGCTGTGTAAAGTTATTTATGCCTTCAACAAGAAGTGTCAGCCATTTTGAACACGAACTTCCAAAACAGTCATGCATAAAAACACAAAATACGAGCTAAAAAACGATCGTTTTTGCTAGGGTTTTTGCAGCTGAATGTTGCCAAGCAACAGGAGAGTGACCTCCATTAAGTTTGGAGTTCTTTCCCTTTAACTGTAGTCAAGGAAGCAGGCTTGTTTACTTCGGTTTGACACCCCAGAAATTTTCCGGGTTGTTGGCGTATAGGGTGCACGTTTAGCCCCGGAAAATTTCCGGGGTAAGGCAGTCTAGTGGTTAAAGAAACTACAACAAAAAGGAAGTTGTACATGGCAAAATTTGGTAGGAAAAAAGCCATTCTTATGGGGAAACACCTGCCCATTCAGACAGGAATGGGAATAAAAAAGGTTGTGGCACTTCTCTTGTGGTGTTTCACTCTCCCCGGGAAGAGCAACCCAGATTTCATGCAAAGGAATCTGCTGTGACTGAAAGTGGCATGCTGTACAATACAGTGCAATACCGCACAATAGATGTGACACGCTACATACAGTATCAAATCAGAGGAAAGCACTCCACACCTGATAGGCTCCTCTGTCAGTCATTGTGGAGTTTTAGTATAAAACATGACTTCCATTCACACACACACAACCCACAACAACAACCACTTCTTCAATGCCACCACATCATCAACAACACACACACCAACCACACCACACTACACCACACCACACACACACACACCACACCAACACCACAACCACCACACACAACACAACCACCACACACCAACACACACACACACACATCACCAAAGTCCTTTGGATGAGACTATAAAACGAGGTCCCGTGTGCAAACGCATGCAGAACATCTTGCGCACATGTTAAAACCCGTTCCGCTTTTCAGAAGAGCAGACCATTGTGTGCCGGTGGGAACGGATGACAAAATTTACAAAACTGCATACACACAGGGGGACTGGTTGAAGAAAAGCACATGAGTGCTTATTCCATTATCCTCGAAATAAAAGAATAAAATAAAATGAAAATAAATAAAACACACACGCGCACATTCGCACAACTGCTTTTGTGATGACATCCTGATCAGACCTCGTCTTCATCTACGCCTTGCTTACAACAAGCACTGAGGCTGATGCTGCTTTGTCCATGAAAACAGCTGGGGAATGAGGTACACTGGTACCAGTCCGTGCTGCAGTTTGCTGTGGTGTCTGGTGCTGAGGACTTACTGGTGCAGAGAGTGAAGGGAGCTCTGGAAGACCTGGCGGGCGGAGTCTCCAACAGAAGGTAAGGAAGGCCTCCTCTCTCTGTGTGGGTCTGCATCACTCTCTACGTTCTTTTTTTTGTGTTTTTGGCTGAATTTTAAGTGCCATCACCAACGAAAAAGGTAAGGCCTCCTCTCTTTGTGTTTCTGGATCTCTCTCTCTCTATGCTTTTCTTTTGGTTTGGCTTTTATTTGTGCTGAATTTGAAAGGGTTTTTTTCCCGTTGTTTGTCTGTGTTTGGGATTCATTTCATTGTGTTTCTGTCTGTGGTTTGACACTCTTTTTGTTGTTGTTGTTGACACACATGAAATCTAGTGAGTTTTGTTAGTTAGCTTGATAGTGGTCCTACTCTTTTTGCTTTTTTTTGTTTTTCTGTCTGCCATGGTGTGAAAAGTGAATGCAGTCTGTTGAACACTTCGTGCTGGGAAAGCCTGGACATTAGTTAACCAACTAGCAAACTTGTGTGGCATACCCTTTGATGTTTGAAGAGCTCTGGTTAAAACTGAGGTTTATGAGCAATTATAGTTTTATCAGCAATTATTGTTTTATTCGCAATTATTGTTTAATCAGCAGTTATTGTGACATTCATGGGATGTTTCTCACTTTCAAAACTTTATGAGTTTTATGAGCAATTATTGTTAACATAATAAATACACGTGTACCACTCCAGTCTACGTTGATCATCTGAAATGAAAACTCTGCACGGAGGCAGCTTTGTGGATACCCATCCATGCCTTGTAAGACCTACATGATCTGACAGACAAATATAATATTCTGCATGTATGTGGTACCAGCAAATATTGTCATAACAATTTTGGTGGGGGGGGGGGGTATTTTTGCTTTTTTGATTTTTAGTTGCTTGTAGACATGTTCCCCAGTGAGTGTCCTTGCTTTCTCGCACAAGAGTGCAGGATGGCTTAGGGTTTTTGGGGGTTGTCATTGTCATGTTCATTCTGCAATTTTTTGTGTTCTTCTGAAGGGATGCGGGTTTGCGGCACAAAAATAATAAAAAAATGTTGAACAGAAGGTCTGTATGTAGATTTGATTTTCTTATGAATATGAGTTGGGTGTGTAGGGGGGGAGGGGGGGAGATGTATTGGGGTTTTTTCCCTTATTTTTTCATGTACTTTCTCTTTCATGGATTTTAGATGTGTGTGTTTGTGTGTGTACATAAAGCAGGCCTGTTTACCCCCCCCCCCCCCCCTCCACCCCCCCCCCCCCCCCCCCCCCTTTTTTGTTTGGTTGTAGTTTTGGTCATTCCTGGGCTAGAGTGCCGAGATTCACCAATGGTGAGATTTTGTGCACGTGACCATTTTTGCCCATCATTGAGATAGCTGTATTCCGGCTTTGGGGGTGTTTACCCTTATAGATTCAGTGTAACTGTCCAAAGTGAAAAGTGTTTTTGGCAGCGTGGACATGCCAGCAACTTTTTGGTTGGCAGTGTGGAAATGCAGCAACCACGCTTACTTACTTACTTAACCAGAGCATGGGGCTGCTGTCTGTCAGACTCCTGTTGTGTGTGCCATCAGGGCTGCCGTCTCCTGACGTGACACTTTCACTGCAGGCCTCAGCCAGCTCCCTGACGTATACTGCCATCAGTCTCACAGTAGTTAGGCTGCACTTATATACTGGCTTGACTCGCACAGTCCTTATGTGCTGCAGCCCAGGGGGGCTAGTTGGCCTTTGGAGAACATCTCCAACGCTGACTGTCCTTATGCCCACTTGGCCGAGAGGGTGGGGATGTACTGTGGGCAAGGCATCTCCACTATAATCAAATTTCTACGTAATTTCCGAAACAGCAGCTGCCTCCTCTGCTGTTTTGGAGGTCATCGTCGAACACGACGGACAAACATACATATACAGGGGCAGAGGAGACTTCTGGTCTGTGGCTTCAGTTCAGGGAAACAGTTGAAATGGTCTTCTGATGCAAACCTGAGGAAGGGACTGAGCACACAATAATTTGGAAAAAACAAACAACCATTTTATTGGTTCCCTTTCTCCTCTGTCATAGGATGAGAGACTGTGTCATGTAAAAGTCGTGTGTTGTTTGATAGTAGACTGACTGATGGTGGTTACTGTGAGATAAAGGTTGGAATTTTCTTGTCAGAAGGAAAGAGGGGTAAACAGGTCAGCTGAGTGTCGTGGTCTGGGTGAATGTGTGTGTGTATGTATGTGTGTGTGTGTGCTTGCATGTGCACACAGTTCATTTTAGTATGAAAATGGCCCATTTCTGGGGCCTATCAGAGGGTTTTTTTAACATTTTATTTTCTTATCAGATTTGAAATCTGAACAATCTTCAGCCAAAATCAATGCATAAATCCTAGAGCAGACAAAAGTGTGATGCAGTGTATTGTAGAAAAGCGTGTAATGAGTAGTGTAGTGTAGTGGTGTGTTCAGCATGGTGTGATGATTCATAATGATGTAATCTGCATGTTCTGATGATCACAGGATAAGGATTGGTGTATCTTTTATCATGATGATTTGCATGACGTTTTATGCTCCCCTTCCCTTTTTTATCATCATCATTTTTCTTTTATCTTTTTGATTGATTTATTTGGGGGGGAGGTGGGGTGGGGGTTGGAGGTAAATCTCTATAATTTATAATAATCATGTTTCTGTTTTCCCTTTTGAGTCACTTTGCAGTTGTTTTTACTCATCTTTATTTGAATGGATTTTTATGTTTTTACTAATCTTCATATCCATGTTTTTTTCTCTCTTCAATTGTATTGTGACATTTCTAATCACAGCTGTTATCAACATTTTATCTTTTCCCCCATTTCAAATAATTTATCAGCAGTATATATATATATATATATATATATATATATTTTTTTTTTTTTTTGGGGGGGGGGTTGCTTTGTATTTGGTTTTTGTTGTTGTTTTATCTTTGTTGTTCCTTGACTAGAGCTCTGAGGTTCAGCAATGGTGAGGTTTTGCACTTGCAACTGTTTTTTCCCACCACGAAGGTAGCTGCATTCTGACTTCAGGGATGTATGTTGGGTATGTTCGTGTTTCCATAACTCAACGAATGCCGACATGAATCACAGAATCTTTAACATGCATATTAATTTTGATCTCTTGCATGTGTATATACATGAAGGGAATTAAGCCACTGGCAGGTCTGCACTTGAAGTTGACCTGGGCAATGGTAAAAATCCCCACCCTTTATTCGTGATCCCCACCCTTTATTCGTGATCCCCACCCTTTATTCGTGATCCCCACCCTTTATTCGTTATTTGTGATTCACGGAGATTCAAATCCATGACTTCATGGGCTCATTGGATTGAAATCAAACAGTCTTAACCACTGTTTTTGTTTCTTTTTGTTTTTGTTACCATTAGTATGACCATGATTTTGTCCTTTTTCAATCATTTAGTTGTACTGGTTTTTTTCATTTCTTTCTCTCTCCATCACACACACACACTTTCACACACACACACACACACACACACTCACACACTCTGTCTCTACCTATCTATATATCTGTATCTATCTATCTATCTATCTCTCTCTCTATCTCTCTCTCCATCTATCTATCTTTGTCAGTCTGTCTTTCTCTCTCTCTCTCTCTCTCTCTCTCTCTCTCTCCCCTCTCTCTCTCTCCTCTTCTCTCTCTCTCTCTCTCTCTCTCTCTCTCTCTCTTTTCTCTCTCTCTCTCTCTCAACACTTGCAGTTTTTTCCCAAAAAGACAAGCTTTGTAATGCTGTATGCTTGCATGCACATCCACCCACCTCACCCCACCCTCAATACACATGTCTCTCCCCTCCCCCAACACACACACATACACACCACCACAAAACCTTCAAGAATTGCAAACTGTCCAGAAGACAAAAAAGACGCACATCACCACCATCAACAACAACACCAACACACACAATGACAAACTATCAGCATTCTGGTTTAACATGCAGTTTTTAGGCACCTGATCACCATCACACCACCACCAACAACAACAACAGCACACAATAACAAAAAACAACAACACACAACAACAAAAAACAACAACAACACACAATAACAAATCATCCATCAACGTTCTGGTTTGACATGCAGTTTCAGGCACCTAATCACCCCACCACCACCACCATCAACAATAACAACCCAAAATACAACAACAACAACAATAAAAACAATAAAAAAGACAACAACAACAGTAACACACGTAATAACAAACCAGCCATCAGCATTCTGGTTTGACATGCAGATTCAGGCACCTTACCGCACCACACCAACACTACCACCACCACCTCCCAACAACAACACACAATAACAACAACAAAACCATGAACATCATCATTATCATTCTGGTTTGACATGCAGATTCAGGCACCTTACCACCACCACCACCACCAACACCACCTCCAACAACAACACACAATATTTTAAAAAAAACACCATGAACCATCACCATCATCATCGTCATTGTGGTTTTGGACCTGCAGGTTCCGGGACGTGGCAGGGCTGCAGTTCCTCATCGTGCAGGACATGACGGAGCTGCTGGACTGCCGGCAGCCCCTGCTGAAGATGATGAAGACGCTGGGCAGCTGGGCCTCCACCATGGAGGCCATCCACTGCTGCATCAGACCCCCCTCCGGGGTGCCGCAGAGAACGTGAGTATACACTGCATCTAGTGGGTGTGTTGTGATTCAGATTCAGATTCAGAATATTTTATTGCCATTTAAGTCAAGTAGACCAGGGATCCAAGCCAGAAGTAGTATGCAGGACTGCACAGACAATAACAGCACTGTCAAAACTAAACACCATCTGGAGAGATAAAAATATCTCACTTATCTCCAAGATCAGACTACTGCGCTCCCTTGTCATATCCATATTTCTGTATGCCTGTGAATCATGGACCCTGACTGCAGATTTGGAGAGAAGAGTACAGGCAGTGGAGATGAGATGCTTTCGGAGACTCCTTGGCATCTCCTACAAAGACCACATAAGCAACGAAAGCATGCATAACAGAATCCAGCAAACCATTGGACCCTATGAGAACCTTCTAACGATCGTGAAAAAGCGTAAACTTAAATGGTATGGGCATGTCAAAAGATCCAAAGGACTTGCAAAGACAATTTTACAAGGCACTGTCCAAGGAGGAAGAAGAAGAGGCAGACCAAGGAAGAGCTGGGAGGATAACATCTGCGAATGGACAGGCCTAGAACTCAACAAAACCCTGAGAAAGGCAGAACAGAGAGAGGAATGGAGGAACTGGTTGTTGAGTCTTTGAGGGTGCCCCCACGGTCGTCAGACTACGGGACAGATAGATAGATAGATAGATAGACTTATTTGACACAACAACAAAACAAGCAAACATCAGTTATAATCATCTCTTTGGCTCAAATCGATGTACACTAAAGCGTGTTGCATTTTACGTCTCATTTTCTCTTTTCTTAAAACATTCATACACATATTTGATGATATCTGCTTGATAGATATCAACTGTGATTATGTCACTTAATTTATCTATACAAATGTTGCGTTTTTTTGTCTTTGGTTGTAATGTTTAATAACAAATTCTTTCTGAGTTCATCATATGAGATACATTCATAGAGTAAACGAAATTCATCTTCTATCTTGTTACAATATCTACATTTTCTGTCCTCTCTAGATATATTTTGGTGCCTCCCTTTCTCTATCATTAAATTGTGACAGCTTGTGCGAAATTTACAATACGTCTTGTGTGTGGGGGGGGGGGGGTGGGGAGAGTGTTCCTCAGCTGGAGCTCACCAAGTGGTCAGATTTTTGAGTGTGCGACTGTTTGCCCACCATTAAGGTAGCCGCATTCCGACTTCAAGGATGATGTCTTAACACGACACCAGTATGCACATGTGTGTGTAGTTTTTTTAAAAATGTCAATCCATTCCCACCGGCATGCAATTAGCCTTCTTTTGCCGAAAGGCAGGATGGGTTTTAATGTGTGCGCAAGATGTTTTTGCGTGCATTTGCACTTGAGACCTCAAGTTTATTGTCTCGTCTGAAGGACTTTCAGGGAAGTGGAGTTGGTACTGATGTTAACTCCTGGGGAGGGGGGTGGGGAGGGGGACCTTGAATGGACATCTTTGTCGTTTATTGATGGCCAAGTGTGCTTTCCTTTTTTTTTTTTTTTTGGGGGGGGGGGGGGGGTTGCTTTTCATTTGTGCCAAGCTCTTAGCATAACAGTTAGTTAACTGGTATCTTCCATGAAAGAAGGAAAGATCATCTGAAGTCAGAGTATGGCTGCCTATAGCAGGGTATTTGAAAACAGCCTTCCTGGCAAACTTCTCATCCAGTGTGTACTCAAGGTCTCACAGTGATTCCCAGATGGGATGAATGAGACAGAAGAGCACATTCTGGGTGACCCCCCAGGGTGTTAAGCTGGGGAATGCCCAACAACTCCCCTATGGGGAGTCCCCACCTTCAGGAAATTCTGTGCTAAGGTTTTCCTCTTTTCTATCCCTTTCTTTGTTTCTGTCTTGTTTTCTTTTCTTCTTGCCACCTTCTTGCTTATTTTCTGCTGTCTTGGTCCATTCCCCTCTCTTTTTTTCCAGAAAGACTTAAAAGATAACAATTCTCTCCTGTGCCGAAGTCGGATGCGCTGGACCTGACTTCGCAACGCATTTTCGCTCATATATGACAGACAGTAATAATAATAATAATGTATGGAATTTATATAGCGCTGAATCTTGTAAAGCAACAAATCAAAGCGCTCAGATGACTTTGTGGGGGGGGGGGGGGGGGGCGTGTGTATGCGGTTTTTTAAATTTTGTCATCTGTTCCCACCGGCACACAATGGCCTACTCTTTCGAACAGCGGAACAACAGTAGTTGCTGTCCGAGTGTTCAAAGTAGAGGAAGGTGAAAGTTATTGGAGTTGGTGATATTGAATATACAGCAACAGCCTTGATATGGCTTTTGTTGTCGGTGGGGGGCTATAAACAACATGAAATGGACAACAACTACAACAGTAATGGTGAATCTCAGAGTTGAACAGTAAGGAGGGTGGGTTGTGTTGTGGATGGGTGTTTGATGGTTGTATGGGATGTTTCAGGTGTCCATACTGTGTTCTGGAGAAGAAATTTCTGGAATGGGAACAGCGGCTGTTTTCTGTGGTGGTGTCTACAAGGTGAGCAATGTTATGTTACCCCTCACATCTGTAAGCCACGTAGTGGGGGGGGGGGGCAGAAAAAAAGATTTGTTGGAATTACTGTTCTGATTGATTGTGCTTTTTTTTTTTTCAATCTTTCATTAGATGCTAGTAATTTCTTGGTTGGTAGTTTGTTGTTGTTTTTTGAGGGGGGGGGGGGTGTTGGAAAGGTCTGTGTTTGTGTGTGTCTTGTCTGTCTATCTGTCTGTCAGTAGGTCAGTTGGTAGGTCTGTCGGTCTGTCTGTCTGTGTAACAGTAAGTTTAATGTAAGGTTTTATGCAGTACTCTTGCAGGGATGTTCTCTGCTTCCACAAGTGTACATGTGCATGCATGCTCATACACACATGCACATATGGCTACACAGTGTGTCATTTGCATGAGTGCACACACACATACATGCTCACACACACAACACACACACACAGCACACCACACACATCAACACACCCACCACCCATACACACACACACAAAACACACCACAAACATCCACACCCCACCTACCCACCCACCCATACACAAAACACACACACACACATTACCCCACCCATACACAAACCACACACATACACCCACCCACCCATACACAAAACACACATACACACACATCCACCCCACACACCACATACAAACACACACATACACACACATCCACCACCCACCCATACTAAACACACACACACATACACCCACCCACCAACACACACACCACACACACACACACACACAACACACCCTCTCACCTTGATGCTCTGTCTCGTTCCTAACCCCCCACCACGACTTCACGTACATTCAGGGTGCAGGCAGGGATGGACAATGACCTGTACCGCGGGGGCAGCTGGCAGAACAGCATGCTGGAGAACATCCTCAGAGTCCTGCAGTCCTACGCCAAAAGCCACCTCAGTAAGTACCTCCTCCACCACCACTGCTGTGCCTCCGACATAGCAGAGAGGAGGGACTAGGGAAGCGCTTGCCAGAGGTTACTTACTTACTTACTTTACTTTGGCCCATCACTCCCCCTGGAGCATAGGCCGCCGACAACAGTCCGCCAGAGTCCTCTGTCCTGGGCTATTCTCTCCAGCTGTCTCCAGGTATATCCCATCTTCTTGGTTTCTGCCTCAAGGTCGCGTCACCAGGTGTTTCTTGGCCTTCCTCTTTTTTGGTTTTCCCTGGTGGGGGGTTTTTGCCAGAGGTTAGCCGTGTCCAAATTCGTAATCGTGATAAAAAAGTAACTGAGGGTGATTTTTGTTTTTTTTCTAGTTGAGTGCAGGTGTCCAGGCTTTTCTTGGTTTGTTTGTTTGTTCAGTTAGTTTTTTTGTTTTGTCGTTGTTTTTAGGGGGGTATTTTTGGTCCCCAGTGGTGATGCAGGGGTCCTTTCAGTATAAATGGCATCCCCACCATCTGGAAATTCTGTGCTAGGATTTCCCTCTTTTCTATCCTTCTCTTTGTTGTTCTGCTTTGTTCCTTTTCTTCCTGTCACCTCTTTCTTGTCCGTTTTCTGCCTTTTTCAACTCGTGATCAAGAGGTCGCGGGTTTGATCCCGCTCGGCTCGGTGTTGTGTCCTTGGGAAAGACACTTTACTCCTATTTTCCTCACTCCACCCAGGTGTACAAGTGGGTACCAGCTCTGCTGGGGAAGTATCTGGCGACAGACTAGCGTCCTGTCACAGGGGTGGTGAAAAACCATCAGTTCGCGTAACGCTACAGAAACCGGGATAAGCTCCGGCTCTATGGGCCTTCTGGCTCGAAAGAACATACTTTCTGCCTTTTTGGGGGTCCATTTCCATGCCCTTTTTTTCCCCAGAAAGACTAAAAAGATAACAGTTCTCTTCTGTGCTGAAGTTGGGTGCACTGGGCCTGACTTGTCAGGTGCTTAACAGCAGCACAATACATTTTTTCTCATTTAACAAGACAGCAGTAGTTGCTGTCTGAGCGTTCAAAGAAGAAGAAGAAGAAAAGCATGACAAAAACATACCCAGCATGCACTCTACAACCAGGGATGGGCTCCTTCCACCAGGTTGTACCTGGCACAAGACACACTGCCTGAAAATGTCTGTGGTGGTGTGGTGCACCAGTGACTTGTAAGGAAGGTAAGGAAGAAGCTAAACCAAGTCATCCCACAAGTTGGAGTGCAGCTACCTGAGTGGTGGGGAAAAACGGTCACATACACAAGATCTCACCTTTGATGAACCTTCAAGCTCTGGCCGAGGAACAAAAACAACAACAACAACAACAACAGTACAACCGGTTGAGAGAGGGAGTAATGTTGAACTTCTGACTGGGCTTTTTCAAACTATTGTCCATGAGCTAAAAGGTTCACGTTTATTTAACATTGAATTACAGTGCTTACAGTTAGAGACTTGTGTTTCTGTTGACATAAGGTGTGTTGTGTGTGTGTGCCAGCTCTGTTGTAATGAGCTGTTCTTGGTTGTTTTGTCTGTAAAACAGTGCAGTGTAGTCATATACTCAGTGAGCGAGCGATTTAGTGCAGTTGTGTTTGAATTATGCGATGTTAGTCAGGTGTGTGTGTGTGTCGGGGGGGTTAGTGTGTGTGAGTAAGTGCATGCATTTGAGTGTGTGTGGGCGCACGTGTGCATGTGTATGTGCACATGTCCAGTGTGTATGTGTTGCCCTGTGTTGTGTGTGTGTGTGTGTGTGTGTGTGTGTGTGTGTGTGTGTGTGTGTGTGTGTGTGTGTGTGTGAATCATGACTTTGTTTTTCTGCTGCAGTGGAGGAAAAGACGCTGAAAAATGCTGCTTTGGTGATGAGCCTGTTTGATGCCTGGAAAAAGGAATTCAAGGTATGTATGTACATAATCATTCTCCATGTCTTTGTCTCGCCAGTAAATGACCTTCCCTGATACACATCTGTACCATCCAACCTTTGTAGTTGGATTGTCCAACTCGGCTACTTTGAGTTCTCTCTTTCTTTCTCTCTCTCTCCTGTGTTTGGACGAGAGAGTAGTTTGATATTCTGGGCCTTCGAGGGA
This sequence comes from Rapana venosa, assembly GCA_028751875.1. NCBI lineage: Eukaryota > Metazoa > Mollusca > Gastropoda > Neogastropoda > Muricidae > Rapana > Rapana venosa. The sequence continues at coordinate 22,436,488 of CM054145.1, forward strand.
GTAGTGTCATGTCTGTTTTTATCATGTTGTGATTATCAGTTGTTGTTGTTGCGTGTTCCCCAGCTCAGCACCCAGGAGGGGCGGGGTGGGGGGGGAGGGGAGGGGGGTCCCCTTAGTGTGCACTGTGACTATTGCTGTGAGATTGAAAGTGCACACTGGATGAGAAGTTTGCATGTTTTTAAATACCTTGCCATAGTAGGCAGCCATACTCCCGACTACACAGGATTTTTTTTTCTCTTTTAAAGAAGAGTCCAGGTTGTTGAGAGCTTGTCATGGCTGAAGGTATTCTCAACATAATATGTTATAACATAACAACATATTTTAATATAGGCCTTGGCACTTAGCTGACATCAGCAACTGACACAGCTTGTGGCCTGGGTCAGTGATCATCAGTTGACTGTCACTGTAAAACCTGCTGTAATGTTTTAGATAGTACACCTGTCTAAAAAGCAATCAACCTCAGGTTTGACCCCTACTGTGAACCTGAGCTTTTTACCCCGTCCACTAGACCTGATGTTGTGGTCAGGGTGCTAGTCTTTTGGATGAGATAATAAACCAAGGTCCTGTGTCTGCAACACACATTTAGCACACATAAAAGAACCCACAGCATCAAAACAGTTGACCACTACAAAATTTATTTGATTAAAGCCATTCTTACTGTGAAACAAATACACAAACAAGGGGGGTGAAGGGGGAATTGGGTGGAGATGGTAGTGGTTTGGTGCCTAAATTTGAATTTAAAGCAACCACAAAGTTGACAGTGCTCATCATAATTCAGACAGATAGAATAACCCAACTGAACTCTGCATGTGTGTGTCTGTGTGTGTGTCTGTATGTGTGTGTCTGTGTGTGTGTGTCTATGTGTGTGTCTGTGTGTGTGTCTGTGTGTATGTGTGTGTGTATGTGTGTGTATGTCTATGTGTGTATGTCTATGTGTGTCGTGTGTGTGTGTGTATGTGTGTGTGTATGTCTGTCTGTGTGTGTGTGTGTGTGTGTGTGTGTGTGTCTGTGTGTGTGTGTCTATGTGTGTGTGTGTGTGTGTATGTCTCTGTGTGTCTCTGTGTGTGTGTGTGTGTGTGTGTGTGTCTCTGTGTGTGTGTGTGTCTGTGTCTCTGTGTGTCTCTGTGTGTGTGTCTATGTATGTGTGTGTGTGTGTGTGTTCACAGCAACTGCGGTACCTATGGGCCTTGATGAAGGAGGAGGCAGGGGCGGAGGATGAACTGGAGATGGCGATGACCCGCATGAGACTGGCCCTGCCTGAGGAAGAGGTTGTGGAGCAGAGGGACAAGAACGTCTGTGACAGAGTGGAGGTAGGGCGGATTTGTTTACAGGGGATCTGCCAGAGTGAGCATGCCAAAGTCGGATGCGCTGGGCCCGACTGTTCAGGGGCTTGACGGCAGTGCAATGCTTTTTTGCTCGTGTGACTAACAGCAGTTGCTGTCTGAATGTTGGACGACGAAGAAGAAGTGGTATGGGGGAAATGCACCTGCTGAGAAAGTAGGAAGTGTGGTATAAAAATAAAAAAATTTTTAAAGAAAAAGAAGAACTAAAATACAAAAAAAATTATATAAAAAAAAATTAATAGGTAGGAAGTGTGGATTTGATCCCTGTTCATTCAAGCCCAAGCTTTCCCCCATCCACTATACCAATATGGGGTGGTATGGGTGTTTGTCTTTTGGATGAGATGGTAAACCAAGGTCCCTTGTGCAGCACGCATTCAATGCACGTAAAAGAACCCACGGCAAAAAGGGAGTTTCCCTGGCAAAACTCTGCAGAAAAAAGTTAGTCTGATAGGGAAACAAAATACGCATGCAGACAGGGGGAGAAAAAAGGGTGGCTCTCCTCCTGTGACGATTTGCTCTGCCCACAGGGAGAGCAGGCAGCCCAGATTTCACACAGAGAAATGGGCTGTGAGGTAAAGTGGTGTGTTCACTTCAGTCCAGCGCTGTCTGCTGTGGCACGAAGGGTAGTCAGGCCTGGAGTACAGACGTGCAGAGGAATCTGTTGCATGTGGAGCACAGACGTGCAGAGGACTCTGTTGCATGTGGAGCACAGACGTGCAGAGGAATCTGTTGCATGTGGAGTAAAGACGTGCAGAGGAATCTGTTGCATGTGGAGCACAGACGTGCAGAGGAATCTGTTGCATGTGGAGCACAGACGTGCAGAGGAATCTGTTGCATGTGGAGCACAGACGTGCAGAGGAATCTGTTGCATGTGGAGCACAGACGTGCAGAGGAATCTGTTGCATGTGGAGCACAGACGTGCAGAGGAATCTGTTGCATGTGGAGCACAGACGTGCAGAGGAATCTGTTGCATGTGGAGTACAGACGTGCAAAGGAATAAGTACAGACGTGCAGAGGAATCTGTTGCATGTGGAGTACAGACTTGCAGAGGAATCTGTTGCATGTGGAGTACAGACGTGCAGAGGAATAAGTACAGACGTGCAGAGGAATCTGTTGCATGTGGAGTACAGACGTGCAGAGGAATCTGTTGCATGTGGAGTACAGACGTGCAGAGGAATCTGTTGCATGTGGAGTACAGACGTGCAGAGGAATCTGTTGCATGTGGAGTACAGACGTGCAGAGGACTCTGTTGCATGTGGAGTACAGACGTGCAGAGGAATCTGTTGCATGTGGAGTACAGACGTGCACAGAGGACTCTGTTGCATGTGGAGTACAGACGTGCAGAGGAATCTGTTGCATGTGGAGTACAGACTTGCAGAGGAATCTGTTGCATGTGGAGTACACACTTGCAGAGGAATCTGTTGCATGTGGAGTACAGACTTGCAGAGGAATCTGTTGCATGTGGAATACAGACGTGCAGAGGAATCTGTTGCATGTAGATTGTTTACTGCTGTGGTGCAGTCCAGAACAGTGGATGGATTTTGTTGTTGTTGTTCCTGAACTAGAGCTATGGGGTTCACCAGTGGTGAGATGTTGTGTACACAGCAGTTTTTTCACCCACCGTTTAGGTAGCCGCTTTCCAACTTCGAGGATGGTGTCTAAACACGACACCTGTGTGCAGGCTGGGCTGTTTGGTTGTCATCCGTTCCTATCAGCACACAATGGCCTCCTCTTCCAAAAGGCCGATCGGGTCTTTAGCGTGTGCGCCACATGTTCTGCGTGCGTTCGCACACAGGACCTCAGTTTATAGTCTCATCCGAAGGACTTTGACATTCAGTTTGACTTTTTTGTCAAACTGGGAAGAAAAGGCAAGGCTGGGAATCGAAGCCAGAGCCTCACGGTTTACTTTTTGGCAGGCAAGCATCTTAACCATCATCCTGCCACCATCTTTGTATGTTGGATATGATTTTAGGCCAGAAAAATACAGGAACAACTTTTGAAATTTCTTTTCTTTTCCAACAGTCCAGAAAAGCTAGGTGTGAATAGTATTGTGCATCATCCCTGACAGAGTGTTTGGATTAAAACATGGCCTGCAGTGTAACGATGAAGTGTTGGGGGATTGCAGCTGCCTGCCCTGCTGAGGAAATTCACCTCAGACAAGAAGGTGTATGAAGGGGAGCTGAAAGTCAGGTGTGGACAGCTCTTTTACCTGAGAAACCTGGCTAAAGGGGTGAGTGACTCTCTCTCTGTACACCTTTCTGTTCATCATTACATGAGCTTTAGGGAAAGCTTTGGGTTTGCTCCTTTGTATTAGGAAAATATGTTTGGTTTAAACAGGTGGTATTCATTCAGGGAATGAATGACATTGCATGAGAAACAGAGCAGAAATAGCATAGCAACAATGAGAACAATGTTAACATGGCAGCAATAATGATCCCGGCAATAAAAGATATTAATTAATTGATACCATAAAGTAACAATAGGATGTGTTTGTGCTGTTTTATTCTTAAGGTACTTTTCATGGCAGAAATTTGATACTTCAGTTTTGTGGTAAAGATTCCTCTAGATAGATCTTAGTGTAACAGAGTGGAGATATTCGACCTGTCACAACTGTACAACTTCTAGGCTACAATAGCACAGTATGAACAGGGAGGATGTGCCCTTTATGAAAGAGGCTGCATAAATACTACTTTTTACCACAAAGGCAAAGTGTATGCAAAAGGCAGTTTTCAACTACCACCCAAGGAAACAGAGCACTGCACAATTTGCAAGTGTGTCCCAAAATAGTAACACATCGCTCTGATCGCATGGAAGGTAATCGAACTTACCACACCATCACATTAGTATGATCAATCGTTAGTTTCTGGTAAAGAGAGATTAAATGGTAGAGTGCAGGTCTGGAGCTGTTCAAGTAAATGGCTAGGTAGAAAACAAGTATGGAATATGTGTGTTGATGAATGGCTATCTTGATCATCCCTGTTTCTTCTTTCTGATTGCCGACTGCTTGCCCTGTGTTCTCAGAATCCCGGACAGTTTACAGATGGCATCAACCCTGAGGAGTGCCCAATCTGCAGGAGTCCACTGGGCCGAAATGTGAGGGCATTTTCTGTCACAGTCTTTGTGGTTACAGTCATGGGTAGGGTGTTGTGTGCATTGTCGTGTCAGCCGTAGAATTTTGCTAATTCAGTCAGTCATTTATTCATTCACATATTCATTCATTTGTTTGCTTTTTGCTATTGATGAGAGATTGTTGTCTGTGAAGAAATGTTTATCTTGTGTTACGGATGAAAAAAAATGTTTTTCTTGTATTGTTTGAACATTTTGCTTTGGTTCCTTGTCTAAAGATAGTTGCATATGCAACCTTTTTGCCCACCATTGAGGTGGCCACAAGATTATTATTAATATTATTTTAAAAATTGAAATTAAAATGAGTTAAGTATGTAAAAAGTAGTTGGGTGGGTTTTTTAAGCTGTTGATGACGCTGTAAGTGAGCTGTATGTGTGGGGGTAAGGGGGAGAACCCACTCTACAGATTGTGTTGACGACACCGGAAGACTGTGTCATGATATGTGGACACTTTGTTGACTGTTCTCTGTCACTTCTCAGCAGTCTGTCAGAAGTGTTGTCATTGTTAGACTACAAGCCACCTGGTTGCATAAAGGGGCGCCTTTTAGCACACAAAAAAGAAGTTCTTGATGACTTTGCAAATGAGCCTAGGTGTCAAGATAAGGGAGAGAACTGGCAGAGCAGATTGAATTGACGACAACTGAAGACTTCTTCTTAATCATTTTTTTTTTTATATACACACATTAGTTTTCTCTTGTGAAACATGAGATTTTGCGGTCAGGGTCATGACATAGTTTCATCTTTACAAAATGAAGGGGTTTAATGGGTTTTTTGTCGGTGTGTGTTGGCTTGTGTTCATTTCCTTCCCTTTGTGTGTGTGTGTGTGTGCAGTGGAGCGTGATGCGGTGCGGTCACTGTTGCTGCCTCAGCTGCATCCAGATGCTGATTGACCGCTGCCCCAAGAACAACAGGACGCCGGACACTGCTGTGCGGTGCATGATCTGCCGCGACAAGACCAAGGCTGGCGACATCTCCTACATCAGCACCTCCCGCTCCTCCGAGGACGAGTTTGTCAAGGTACAACAGCTGCTGGTCCTGACCTGTGTGTGATGCGTCTTCCATTTTACGTCTGTTCACTTGAAGTGAGGAGGCACCGTGGTCGAGTGGTTTAGGCGGTCAACTCGTGATCCAGAGGTCGCGGGTTCGATCCCCGCTCGGCTCAGTGTTGTGTCCTTGGGAAAGACACTTTACTCCTATTTTCCTCACTCCACCCAGGTGTACAAGTGGGTACCAGCTCTGCTGGGGAAGTATCTGGCGACAGACTAGCGTCCTGTCACAGGGGTGGTGAAAAACCATCAGTTCGCTTAACGCTACAGAAACCAGGATAAGCTCCGGCTCTATGGGCCTTCTGGCTTGAAAGAACATACTCACTTGAAGTGATATTAGATGTGTGTGTGTGTGTGTGTTGGTGGATTGTATGTTTGTGAATGTGTGTGTAAGCATGTGCGTGTGTGTGAATGTGTGTGTTTTGTCAATGCGTGTGCATGCAAACATGCATTTGTGTTTGTGTGGTGAGTGGGGGTGCGTGCGCACATACATGCATGCAGACATATGTGTGAATGGCCGTGTTCCTTTATCATAGAGCGCTGTAAGGTTAATACTGACACAGTATGCCCCATGTCAAAAAAAAGAAAAACAGTGGATAGAGAAAAATGATGCTGAAGCTATGCTGCGTGTGAACAGGGAAGCCACTCCACCAAAGTGAAGGCCATTGTACGATGTCTGTTCAACATACAGAAGGAAGACCCTGAGGCCAAGGCCTTGGTCTTTGCCACTGTGAGTACTGCGTTTTAAACGCCGTGTTTTCTTCTTCCTCCAGAAGATTAAGGGAAATAATAATCAAATAGAAAATGTAAAGAATCAGAGAGGTAAGCGTCGGTGCAGCTTCAGTTAGAAAATTCAGATGTTTTGTTGTGTATTTATCTTAGTTACTTTTAATCTGTTTTGTTTGACACTGTAGTACAGATATAATCTTCATTCTTTCTTTGTTTTTGTAGTTGGAAGAAATACTCATGTAGACATTGGTGTAACATTGATTGTGAATTCAAGATGTTTTTTTGTGTGTGTGTGTGCATTATGTTTCTGTTGCTTTTAGTTTAGTCTATTTTGCTACTGTAAGAATATTAATCATGTTCATTCTTTTCTTCTCTTCTTCTCTTGTGTGTTTGTCTAGTGTTACTGTTGGAGGAAGCAGGCATAACTGTAACCATAGCTCTGAAGTCATGGTTCTTTATTACACATTAATGTTAACTGTAACCTCAGCTGTGAAGTCAAGGTGCTTTATTAATGTTAGTTGTGATGTCAAGGTGCTTTATTACAAGTTTTCATGCTCCTCTTAAGTGGTTATTTTTTATATGTATTTGTTAAATGGTAATTCTGTGATTCGAGTTATAATCACACACACACACACACACACACACACACACACCACACACACACACACACACACACACACACACACATGCATTCACGCATGCATGCATGCACTTATGCACCCATGCATGTACACATGCACACACACACACACAAAGTCATACACACACAAGTGTGCATGTATTTATACACATGTGCCTGCAACATGCATTAATGCATTTACACACACATGCACACTTACACTCACATATTGAGAGTTAAGTAACTAATCATACAGTGAAGATAATTATGCTCTTTTGAGGTTCACTTCCTATTTAACTGACATGATCTGGTTATGTATGTGTGTATGTTGGTGTGTTGTGCACACAGTGGGTGGATGTGCTGAAGGTGATTGGGAAGGCGCTGGATGAAAACTTCATCAGCTACACCCAGCTGTATGATCATGGACATCACTATGAGGTAGGTGTGCACAAGCAAGGCACGCACACTCTTGTATGCTTTTCCCTCTCTTTCATACCTCAAAGTAAAATGTTGGCTGAAAGTGACAAGTGCAGACTGAGATACATTGTTCATACAAACAGAAACACACAGACAAACTTGATGAGGACAGTTCTCTAAGGTAAGGTTTGAGGGCAGAAGGAAAAGAGGCAGACCACCAACACCCTACATTGCCAACATCACCGAGATCAGCGATCTGGGACAACTACAGGAGATCGCAGAACTCAGCACAGTCAGACAGAGATGGCAAACCCTGGAGGCATTGCATAGAGCATCTACCGATGACAGCAGCAGTGGGGACAGTTGAGTTGAGTTATATATTTCTGTGAATGAAAGAAACAAAGGCCTTCAGCCTCTCTGGTAGCACAATTGAAGGGAAACGGAATGATTATGGTTATGATTATGGTGATGGTTATGAGTATTGTGGTGTGATGTGGCAGAGAAACATCACCAAGTTCAGGACGGACAAGGCGGTGAAGGTTCTGCTGCTGCCCTACAGCACGGGGTCGAAGGGGCTGAACCTGTTTGAAGCCAACCACGTGCTGTTGGTGGAGCCCACCTACAGTCCGTCAGAGGAGGCCAGGCCATTGGGCGTGTGTACCGCATGGGGCAGACCAGGTGAGGCCTCTGGGTTATGTCCACAGTCAGGAAGTGGCTTGTGTGTTTTGTTGTTGGGTTGGGGGGGTTTTGGGGGGAGGGTTGCGAGGAGATGGGGGTTTTGCCATTTGAAATTTAACATGTTTTGTATTGTAGTGCATTATTCTGCTGCTGCATTTTATTGTGTTGCATTGTGTAGATTTGTTTTGCTTTGTATTATTTGTTTCCCCATAGCAGGTTTGTCTGCATGTCACTTCAGCTGTTCTCTGAAGAGAACTAACCTCTAACTTTGTGCCAACACTCGGGCCCACTTTCACATCCACAACTATACACTCTTGCTTAGTCTCTCTCTCTCACACACACATACACACACACACACACACACACTTTTAAGTACACAACTTTTGATGGTGTTTTTTTCCCCATAAAGAAACGTGCTACACACTTTCCTGTTAGTTAGCAGCGTAAAACATTTTTAAAAGTCCTTATGTTTTGCCTCCAAGAAAAAAAAATGCACTGAACAGTAACATAAGGCAGAGATTAATCAACTTTTCTTTTAATCAACTTTTCTTTTTTCCTTCCCTCAGGCCAACAAAAATCTACCGCTTCCTGGTGAAGTCCACCATTGAGGAGCGCATACACTCCCTGATGGAGTCCACCTTACGCCCAGCCGCCGACGCCAACGAAGCCAACAAAGACGCCATCACACTGGCCCAGCTCATCGCCCTCTTTGAAGACGACATCACGGCTGTGGAAGATCCTTACGACAGCGACAATGAAACGTCTCAGGACGAGCGACCTGGACAAGCCAGTACCTCACTTGATACCAGTCGCTCAGCCTCGGACCTTGCTGTTGCAGGGCCTAGCCATGTTCCCGACGGTTCAGACTCCTGCGGGGAAGGACCCAGCAGTGCGTGTGCTGTGTCGGGGCTGAAGAGTTCATCTGGAGGTGTAGGTGGTGCCACTCCTCGCCCAGGACCCAGTCAAGCCGCTGACCGGAGCGACTTTGAAGGGACAGCGCCCGGTCAAGAAACGGGGTGCGTGTCGGGCGCTGCTGGTGTTTCGGAGGAAGGAGCAGGAGTGCCGGAATCCATGCCTGGTCCTTCAGGACGCAGCAGTCCCGGTGTCATTGAACCCAGCTGGCTGTCTGGAGTCCTCAGTCGTTCTGGAGCTGGAGAGAGTTCTGCTGCTGTAGGTCCTGAACACAGCGGTCCTGGTGCAACAGTGTCTGAGGAGGTCACAGCGGCGCCTGAAGGTGTTGCCAAGGTCACAGCACCTGAAGGTGTTGCCGATGTCACAGCACCTGAAGGTGTTGCCGATGCCACAGTGGCACCTGAAGGTGTTCCCGATGTCACAGCACCTGAAGGTGTTGCCGATGTCACAGCACCTGAAGGTGTTGCCGATGTCACAGCACCTGAAGGTGTTGCCGATGTCACATCACCTGAAGGTGTTGCCGATGTCACATCACCTGAAGGTGTTGCCGATGCCACAGTACCTGAAGGTATTGCCGATGCCACAGTGGCACCTGAAGGTGTTGCCGATGCCACAGTGGCACCTGAAGGTGTTGCCGATGCCACAGTGGCACCTGAAGGTGTTGCCGATGTCACAAGGCCCAAAACCTGTTGCTGATGTCACAGCACCTGAAGGTGTTGCTGATGTCACAGAACTGGGTGACATTGCTGAGGTCACAGAACTGGGTGACATTGCTGATGTCACAAGATTAAGAGACATTACTGATGTCACAGGACCAGGAGATAGATGTGTGAGTGATGTCACATGACCAGGAGATGGATGTGTGAGTGATGTCACAGGACCAGGAGATAGATGTGTGAGTGATGTCACAGGACCAGGAGATAGATGTGTGAGTGATGTCACAGGACCAGGAGATAGATGTGTGAGTGATGTCACAGGACCAGGAGATAGATGTGTGTGAGTGATGTCACAGGACCAGATGTGTGAGTGATGTCACAGGACCAGATGTGTGAGTGATGTCACAGGGCCAGATGTGTTAGTGATGTCACAGGACCAGATGTGTGAGTGATGTCACAGGGCCAGATGTGTTAGTGATGTCACAGGACCAGATGTGTGAGTGATGTCACAGGACCAGGAGATAGATGTGTGAGTGATGTCACAGGACCAGGAGATGTGTGAGTGATGTCACAGGACCAGGAGATAGATGTGTTAGTGATGTCACAGGACCAGGAGATAGATGTGTGAGTGATGTCACAGGAACAAAACCTGAAGTCATTGCAGAAACTGACTCCTAGATCTCGGAGATGCACCTCGTGTAACAGATTCAGACATTGTTTTATTGTGATGGGACCTGCATATTGATTAGCTTCTCCATACTTGAGAATGTTTGACAGGAGTTGACATACATTCTCTCTGTCTATCTGCCTGCCTGCCTGTCTATCTGTCTGTTTCTCTCTCTCTCTCTCTCTCTCTCTCTCTCTCTCTCTCTCTCTCTCTCTCTCTCTCTCTCTTCTGTTTATATCATCATGTAAACTTCTTGTTGCAGGTTTTGAATATAATTTGTTGGGTGATTTGAAAATGCTTATGATGAGGGCCAGAGTCTCCTGGCCTGAAATGTTTTTTTTCAGAATTCAGTTTTGAAACAAAGACTGCTGCTGGAAGTTGTCGGACTCTCCTGGATCGTCAGGAAAACAGGACCCCTCTGATATGATGCCAAAACCTTGACATATTAGTGTGTCTGTGCTCTTGCTACACAGTCTCAGTGCTCCTCTCTCTCCTTCCCCTGCATTAAGAGTCCTACACTACTCATTGCAATTTGTTCATGCAGAACTCTTGCTGTGTGAGTTTTGTTGCAGGAGGAATTAGTGAATGAATGGATGCCATGCTCCACATTGTCTTGAACTATATAATGTGACTGCTGCTGTCTCTCCTTCTGCTGATTCTAATGGCCAGTAAAACTTGATTCTTTTGACAAATATGAAAATGGCATATGATCTGTGATCATTTGTTACTTAGGGAAAAGGTGTGTTGTTCGAAAACCTTGTTAATCCGTTTTGTACTATCGGCAGCTTCGAACATCCACGAAGAAAAGCTGTTACGTTGAAGAATCCAGATTCTTGTGCCTAACACTGGTTTAAAACTGTGAATTAAATCACAAATACACAATTTTTTTTATAGCATCATGGGAGGAAAAGCCTAGAGTGTTGAACTTGCAATCTGATGTCTTGAGTTTGAGCCAGTGCCAAGACACCCCAAGGAGGGGATTTTTTTTCCCCTGGAGTTGACATCAGTACTGACTCCACTCCCCCAAAAGTCCTTCAGATGAAACAGTAAACCAATGTCCCATGTGAATGCACTTAGAACATCTTGTGCACATGGTAAAACCCAGTCTGCCTTTTGGAAGAGTAGACCATTTTGCATACGCGCTGGTGTCATATTCAAACATCATCCCCAAAGTTGGAAGGCGGTCACCTCAGTGGTGGCAAATGGTCTGATATATGTGTACAGAATCTGACCTTTGGTGAATCTTGAAGCTGTAGTGGAGGAGCAAGAAGACAAAATGGCATCAAAAACTCAGGGCCAGTTGTTTTCCTGTTGAAGAGAAGAATCCAGAAACAAGATCTCTAACTAGTGTTATTGATATGTATGAAAGTTGTGATTTCATCATATTGATGTATATAACTGTCTTGCAGCGTTTTCATTTTAAACTGAAAAGAATGATTTTTAAATTTTTTTTACAGATGACCAGCACAAAACGAGTGTGAACGGGATTCATCATGTGTTTAGTGTTAGTATGTCTGCCATGATCTGTATACGCCAATGTATTTGTGTGGATCATTTGTACAGTGTTTATTATTTGTACATAATATATATTATATATATGAGATGATTTTACTTGTTCTGACTTGAATAAACAAGATGGGCTTTTTCCATCAAAGTACAATTACCTGATGACTTTTGCTCAAACAGACATCTGCCTGTATCTATTGATCAACAGTTAATATTTCAGGCAATAAGTAGTCTTGACTGACTGTGTGCTGAATGACAAGGAGAGTGTTGGGGCCTTTTTGGGGGTGGGGTGTGTGTTGTTGTTTGTTTAGTTGGGGGTTTTTGGCAGCTAAGGATGTAGACTCTATACCTATGATAATTATTGTTGAGGTTAAATCTGTACTCAAAGCTTGTGTGTGCAAGAACAGACTGCATGTTGTTATGACACTTTTATGTCTGGCACTTGTACATAGTGCACTGTAGCAGTCTGTACTGTAGTATTATTGAAGACAATCAGCCTTGACTACTGATTTTTTCTTCTTCTGCATAATATGATATCTGACCTCTCCCCCATCCCTTTCCTGTCTTTCCTCGTAGTAGATTTAGGTTTAGAGGTTAAAAGATATTCCTACTTTCAGTAACATTTTTTAGACCTGCATATTATGTGAAGTTTCAAAAGTCCCTGTCATCTGAATGCTCAAACAGCTTTCCACAGACATTTTGTATCCACGTCACATCATTCAACATCATCTCTGGTATAAGAAAAGAAATAAGCTGTGCATACATTTCTTCTTCCTCTGCATTCCCTGGCCATGCTATGCAAAGTGTCTGGCCTTTTAGCAGTGCTTTAAATCTGCTGAAGGTCTGCCTGCTGGCTTCAGCCGACATATTCCAGCTTCAGAGAAACTCACGACCAGTCTAGCGTGTGACCCCTCTTGGTGGAGGATGCCGAGAGTAGTTTTGTTATCACAGTGGTCTTCCGTGCCCATGCTGTGTTCACTACAGCTGGACACTGTCCCCCCTGCCCCATGCCTTCATCAGGACATTGCCCACATTAACGTGGCGGGGAAATGCAACTGCTGAGTTCACTCCTGACCCAAGAAAGCAGGAGGTCTTTGCTGAGCAATTCAGCATGTGTGCACTTCAAATGACTCCACAAACTCAGAAGAGCACGTGTGGCAGCTGTACTGTGCATTACGTTCTTTGGGCCTTAACAAACATGGTTAGGCAGCGTTCTTGTAAAGAGCTTTATTAACTCAGCAAAAAAACAGAAAAGTCTGAATGAAGAGTGGTCTGATGGAATGGACATCAAAAAAAAAAGAAGAGATAGCGGTTGTAGTTGCTTCTTGTAACGCTGTTCTAAGTGTGTGTGTCTGTTTGTGTGGTGGTGTTTGTGTGTGCACAGGGTGTGTAGAGACGTCACGTAGGCAAATATCTGTAATGTGCAGGTTTTCCTTTTCACTGTTTTGTGTTGTGCTGCTTGTGTGTACAGTGTAGCTGTACAGAACCTAGGAAGAGCGCTGTCCTTGTCAGGGTTTTGTTTTTTTTCCTCTGATAAAACGGGTCAGAAGCATTTCTTCATAACTACTAAGGTTGTGTGGTGTGGTGTGTGTGGTGTGTGTGTGTGGTGTGTGTGTGTGTGAAAGAGACAGTGTAGTACTTTCATTTAACATCTTTTTACAACTCTGATATTGTGCATGTGTACTTTTCATGTGGATGTGTGTGTGGTTAATATACTATGTGAAATAATTTGTAAGCTTGAAGATGTTCTCTTTATGGGATGATTAGAGCATTTTATTGCCTTGTCTCTCTCCAGAGATGGGGCAAAACAAAGAGAGAGAGAGAGGGAGAGAGCAAGAAGGGGGGGGGGGGGGGGAAACCTTCTCTGTCTGTCTGTCTGTCTGTCTGTCTGTCTGTCTGTGTGTGTGTGTGTGTGTGTGTCTCTCTCTCTCTCTCCACACTTAAAGACAATTGCTTACACCTCTTCATACCAAGATACTCTGGCTTCTGCACAAACACTGATATCTAATAAAATGAGTGCGTGCTGTAGACTCTTTCGTCTGAACATGAGTTGTGTGTGTCTGAGGGGCCTGTGTATATACTATGCATGTGCTGCTGTAGTAGTGTTTTCCTCCCTGCAGTGCCCTCACATCTGTGTAGTGTGTAGCTAACACTAGTTGCCCAGGATGTATAGTCTAGTCCATGGTGTGACTAACAGGAGGGAGATTCTTTTTCTTCCTGGCCCATAAATTGTCACAAATGAGGATGAAGTGTGCAACATGACCAGACAAGCCACAGACTGCTGCAGTAGACAAGAGGGGAAAGGTGAAGTGGTATGGTTACCAGTGATACTGAGAGGCGCAGCCAGTCTGTGGGAGGTAGAAGATAAGGCAGACAGAGAAAGAAATGGGTGGATGACGTCACTGAATGTCAAACCTAAACAAGCTTTTGTGAGATCCAGGCATTGGCACAGGACTGTCACAAAATAAAGGAAAGAGCAGGTGTCTTTATCAGTGCCCCCCGCCCTCCTCTCCACAACCACTCTTTGTTAAGGAAGTAGTGTAGTGTTGTGCAGTGTGATGTAGTGTGTGTGTTTGTATGTATGTATATATCTATATATATATATATATATATAATATATATATATTGTATGTATATGTATGTATTATTATATGATTTTGATTTATTTATGTTGATAGAATGAGTATTTGATCTCTTCTTGGTTCAGCTGTCTGTCAATTTGTGTGAATGTCTGTGATCACTAATACATATTTTCGTTTGATGCCGTACATACTTTTACATCATCAGAGAGCGAATAAGTATTGAATTTTTTTCTTTGAATGCATGATGTTCTGTGGTGATGATAATGATATAATGGTTATACAATGGAAGTACACCAGGAAGCTTTGAGACTACTTGACAGGGCTGTACTCTGTGCTTCCTGTCATTTTATTCCCTGGCATCAACCACTGAACCAGGCCCAAGAGAGACAGACACCAGCAGTGTTAGTCAAGTGATCCAACCAACACTGAAAGTTGCATCTGTAAAATTGATGATGCTCGACTGTGTGGTCCCAGTCTTCCTGATGATCTCAAGTGCTCTGAGTTGGAGCTGCCAGGGTCAAATAAAAACCTATGACTCTTATGGGATTTGAACCCGTAACCTTCCAGTCAGGAACTAAATGCACTAACCACTACGCTACAGTGGCTGGTTGTTTTCTGAAATAATTGTTCCAGGAGATTGGATTGAGGGAGGGAAAGGGGACATGACTGGTATTGTTCTTCATTATCCAAACACCACCACATAAAAGGAGCTTGTTTTTTTAAAATGTGGACAACTTTGTAAAAATTTGTGCTTATAAGCACTCGAGAAATAAACCAAACAGAAAAACAAATCTGGCTTAATCTATGGACAGCTACTTTTAAAAGCTGCATCTGGTGAGTGGGGTGAGGTGGGGGGGCAGGATAGTGGAGAGGTTTTTCAGATCAGAGCGTTGTGCTCAGGATCGAGCCACCACTGAAGCACCCTCCCTTTTGGGGGGATTTTTCCCTGGAGTTAGCCAGTACTCTCTCCACTCCCCTGAAAGTCTTTCGGATAAGACTATAAACCGAGCTTCTGCAAGCCAATCCACACAGAACACCTTGCACACACGTTAAAAACCTGTTTCGCCTTTCAGAAGAATACGACATTTCATGCCGATAGGAACAATGACACAATGTTAAAAATGCATGTACTCAGGTGTCATGTTTAGACGTTGACCCCGAAGTCAGAATGCGGGTACCATAGTGGTGAGTAAAAGTGGCCACATACCAGAATTATATGTTGCAAAATCTCACCTTTGGCCAACCTCAGAGCTCTAGCCGAGGAACAAAACAAAACAACAAATGTTGCTCCAGCCCTTCAAGGCTTATGGAATGAATTTGTAAAAAGATGATTTTTCAGTGTCCCCCACCAGACTGTGGTTAGCAGTGAGATCAGTTTCTGGTCATAGTGGGAGACTTTGGATGAAATGCATGCCATGATTATTTCTGCAAGTTTTGCATGTAAATAAGCACAGTTGACACTTGTCCTATATATTTACTTTTTTATTTAAACAAAGTGAACAACGATTTACAAGGGTGAGTGACATGCATTTTGTTTCTTTGCATGTTTCTTTATAATTATTATCATAAAAATGTATATATAATTCAGCTGTTTTTTGTGTGCTGAATGATGAGGGTTTGGTTGTTTTTGGTCTGTTCCTATTGTTTGAGTTGATTTGGTTTGATTTAGTTGGGGGTTTTTTTGCTTTTTTTTTTTTCCCCCTTTTCATCTTTTTGTGTACTTGTCATAGTTGTAACCAGGGAATAGTTTTTTGACTTGCACATAACAGGACAGTAAGTCCAACTTCAAATGTAATGTTATCTGTGATTAGGTGATGTAAAGTTTACATCATATTTATACAATTTTTTATATCAGTGGAGTTCTGTGTGTGTGTTGTGTTTGTGTATTTTGCTTTTTGAAACAAAATATTTAGTTTCAGAATGGATTGATCACATGGGGAAAAAAGTGATGATCATATTCTGAGAATGTGTGCAGAGCTGATTTTTTTGTTAAGTGTGTCTTTTCAGTAAGCTTGGGGAGCTATGATAAAGTGATCACAAATTGTGAAAGTTGTGTGTTGTGAATGGTTGTGGGTTTTGTGAGAATTGTTTCTTTCTTTCGTGTTTTAGCTTGTGGAGATTGCCAGTGAGATGCAATGAGAGTCCAGTCACAAACACTTGTAACACACACACACGCACACACACATACACACACGCGCACATACACACACACGCACACACACACGCCAGCACGCATGC
This sequence comes from Rapana venosa, assembly GCA_028751875.1. Classification (NCBI taxonomy): domain Eukaryota; kingdom Metazoa; phylum Mollusca; class Gastropoda; order Neogastropoda; family Muricidae; genus Rapana; species Rapana venosa. The sequence goes on from CM054145.1 coordinate 22,453,006, forward strand.
ACACACACACGCCAGCACGTATGCACACACACACACACACACACACACACACACTCACACACACCAGTGCAATATCTTCCGATTGGCTTTTTTCCAACAGAAATATAGACCAGCACAATTATCCTCAGCTTATTACATCAATATTGTGTGTTACAAAGATGAAAAAATACATACATCTCACTTTTCCTGTCAGCAATATTCAGACCAAGCGAGTTAATCAAACTGGCGTTCTGTGTGTAGCTTGTGTATAAACAATCCTGTACCACTTCTACCTCCTCCCTTGTGAAGACCAAGAAATAATTGTGATGCTGAGAACTGGACACTGCAGACTCAAGCATCACATGTTTACCAAGTTCTACATAGGTGATTCTGAGGTGTGGCACTTCTCCCATGACAGTGGAAAACACTTCCTCCAAAACTGTCCAACACACCAAAACTTGAGGGCCAATATCTGACCTACTGACCTGCCGATGAGGGACAAGCTCTTCGGACCCCTGGAGGGCCTTTAGTGCATGGCAGCATTTGTCAGGGCCTCAGGAGTTGCTGTCTGAGCGTTCCACGAAGAAGAATTCCATATTGTGATGAAGAAAAGTTGGCTCTTAGGAATAGATGAGAAAACCAACTCTTGCAGACTGGTTTTGTGTTCAAACATCATTCCTGGAAAGTGAATGTGACAACCTTAACGGCAGGAAAAATGTTTGTATAAATATGTATAAGTCTCCCCGAACATTAAACTTTGAAGTTCTAATATATATAAATAAAGAAATTCCAGAAATGAAAGTGAAGAACTGAAAAGGAATGGCAAAAACAAACTCCCCAAAACAGCATGAAGGGCAGTGGTAAGGGAAAGGGATGCTGCTAACTTGGCTGACTTGTTCAGGGAAAGAAAACAGTGGCACTGATGTGTACTGAAAATAGATGTTGGGTCAATATTATTGTGTTTAACCTCAACTTTCCCCCCCCCCACCTTTTTTTTTCTTTATTAAATATAAAATTGAATGAGACTTTTACTTGCCTGTAAAGAAATTCTCTGTGTGAGTGAGTGTGTGTGTGTGTGTGTGTAAAATGCAAACAAAGGAACAAAAATGCACGTATCTATATAAACATTTATGCACACCATGTGCCTTGTTAAAACTTGATAAACTCGTGGAAACATTCACACACACACACACACACACAATACATGCGCGGAGGTGGGTAGTGAGGGTGACCACACATACACACACATGCATGCGTGCGCGCGTGGATTGAAAAATGTTCTCAGCTGTAGATAGAGAACAGAATGCCCTGCTTTAGACACAAAACATGTAGGGTCATGTAACACGTATCTAATCTTTCCCAAATCACTGCCGGTGGTTCACTTGATCATGACCATCGCAACACATGTAGGGTCACGTCACACTATCTATGCATACCCACCTTTCCCAAATCACTGCCAGTGGTTCACTTGATTATGACCATCACAAAGCATGTAGGGTGATGTTGCACTATCTCTTCATACCCACCCTTCCCAAATCACTGCCTGTGGTTCACTCCAGTATGATGATAATGATGTGACTGCCTGTAGCTGCCTATCACGTCCTGAAGGTGACTAGGACAGGCAGTTGGGGTTTCTGTGCTCTTTTGAAATTTCTGTTGTGAAAGCCGTTTTGGCCAGTTTGTAAAAGAAGCTGTCCTTGTCCACACCTTGCTTTAGAGTCACCTGGGAAACATTTATTCTGAAAGTCAAGAGGCGAATATAAAAGCAAAATCGTCTGCTTTGTCCTACACTTGGTAGACTTCTCTCTGCTACTGAGTGTTAATAGTTTTTCAAGAGTCTTTTAAAAGCAGGTAAGATTATTATTGTTTTGTATCATCGATTATTATGTGTAAAAATCAACTTCGTTTCTTCCTAGTTTTAAAAATGATGGTGGTGATGAAGAAGAGGAAGAAGAAGGTAGGGGTGTTGATGATAACGATGATGATGATGAGAAAGGATTTAGCTGTGCTTCACTTTGAGAACAGGCCTAGTTTTTCAAGGTTATTCATTTTTCGTGTCAGTGATCTCAATTCTGTTTATCAATAAATTCGTACCGCCTGTTTACAGTAAAGTAGGTTGGATTTCCCAGAAACAAAATTTGGGTCACCATTTTTATCTGCCTTTCTAATAATGACAAGACTGTTTTCTGTGGAAAATGATTCTTCTGTGAAGGTTTTTGGTTGTCAGTTACATTACACTACACTACACTACACTACACTTCACTACACTACACTTCACTACACTACACTACACTACACTACACTACACTGCACTGCACACTACCCTACACTACACTACACTACACTACTTTAACTTACACTACACGTCTTTGCACTACATTGTATTACACTACATAACATTACATATCCCAAAGTTTCCTCGACTGTAGAGGCGCCATGGATGACTTCAACAACCAGCCCTCTCCATCTTTCTCAGTCTTCCTTCTTTCCATCTCTGGCAGTGCCGCCTTCACCCAGTCTCAGGCCTGTCCAGTCTCAGATGATGTTGTCCTCCTCCACCTCCTCCCATCTCCTCCTGTCTCTGTCTTCCTCTCAATCTCGCTCCTTGCTCTGTGCTTTGCAGGACTGACTGTCTTGGCAAGCTCTCTTGATTGTGAGAGGTGCCCTGCCCATACCACTTCAGTGTCGTCTCTTCACCGTGGTCAGGAGGTCTTCAGAGGGCCCTGATAACTTGCCTTGGTTCTGTTCCTCATTTCAACATTGGTCATGTGATCTTTGCAGGGGATGCCCAGGAGATTGTGATAGTATCTCATCCCCATGACATGTATCCTCTTCTCTGGGTCTGCTGTCAAAGTCACTTTACCGTAACTAAATATTCATTGAAAACAATAACAACGATCACGGACTTTCAACAACAACATAATGATTAAAGGAGTTTGGAGGATGAAATAATTATTAGAAACAAAACGCGAATTGTATCACAAAACCTTGGCTTTGTATCACAAATATCACCTTCTCCTGAATCATGTTGAAGTTGGAAGGGAGTTCAGTTGATTATGATGTTGATGATAATAATAAATCGGTGTTTTACAGGTAACGCACCCGTCTAGAAAGCCATAAGTCGCGGGTTCGATCCCCATTTGAACCTTAAATTTTCCCCCCATATCTACTTGGCCTTGGATGGTAGACTAAGTGTACCACCACAAAGATGTCTAGTGATCTATACGAACATACCTGCTGCTAACTTGTTTCTTCTTCTTGTTTTTTAAGGCTGACAGTGACCACAGAAGAGTCACTTTAACGTGTCATGCACTTCAATGATCACTCCTGCTTCTTTCGTTCTTTTCTCTTCTTCTCAGTTTACCAGGAGTTGTTTCAGTGCTTCCAGCCCTGCTCGTCGGTTATCTGTAGTGGTGTCCGGGAATTCCTCTTCTCCGAATGTTGTTCGGACAGCAACTAGCGTATTATTTTATGTCATATGAGGGATAAACCGTTGCGCTGCTGTTAAGCGCCTATCAGGTCAGGCCCAGCGCATCCGACTTCGGTATGGGAGAGAACTGTTTTCTTTGAAGTTTTTCTAGAAAAAAAAGGCAGGAGAATGGACCAAGAAGGCAGAAAATAGACAAGGAGGCGACAGGAAGAAAAGTAACAATGCAGAAACAACAAGAGGGATTGAAAAGAGGGGATTCCTCGCACAGGGTTTTCAGAAGGTGGGGATGGTATTCATACTGACAGGCCCCCGGTATTCCAACGGGGAGAGTTTCGGGTATGAGTATTTTAAACCAGCTCTTTTCGTCTTGGCTCCTATCCAGTTATACATATATATAGATCTGACTAGTAACACGTAATGGTTTCTCTTTTGTGTGTGTTTTGTATGTATGTTTGTTTGTTTTGTCATATGTATTTTATGACGGAAAAAATGTAAGCAACTAAAAGCAGAGATATGTATAGTCAACTCATAATAATGATAACAAATGGAATTATATAGCGCTATATCTTGCAATTGCAAATCAGAGCGCTTGCATTCAATCCGCTCCTACACAAGCAACCAACAATGATTAGCAATATTCTTAAAATTCAAATGTACACACACACACACACACCACACACACGTTATACATTTCAGCAGGGTGGTGGAATTTTGGCTGTTAAAGGCAGGGACAGATAAGAGATGAAATAGGAGGGGAAAATCTTAGGTTTGAAATAGGTTGTTTTGAGGCTGGATTTAAAGCTGTGGTAAGTAGGCTTTTCACCAAGGGAGGTAATTCCAGATCATGTGTGGGAGGGAAGGGACCCGTGAGTGCATTCCAGTGTGTGGGTGTGTGTTTATCAGACATACGGATAGCTAGAGAACGACAACTAAACGCCATTGGTCGATATTTATAGTAACGATTACCCTTGTGTGACGTCATTCAGGGGTTTCCCACCGCTGAAACTGGAGGTGAAATCGCGCCGTTTTTTGTCTTACAAGATTCAAGATTGTTTATTATTACAAGATGCAAAATCAACAGAGAGGTAAAAGACAGTAGATCTATTATTGTTTTTAGGGGGCGGGGGAGGGGAGGGATGTGCATGATTTCTATTTTTGGACTCACCCAGTGTAGGCCAGTAGGCCTAAAGGAAGTGGGTGATAGTCCGAGAGCCCAGTCTATGTACGAGTACCACAACCTTGTTTTCCATCATAAAGTTTTTTCTTTGGTGCTACTGCTTCCTCAGGGTCTCTAGACTTGATAGCAATCGGGAGCCAACTTGTATCTCATGGGCATAATTTTTTCTGCTGGTGGAAATACACCAACCCCTCTCCTGCAAGAATGATGTCAAACGACCCATGGATGAGTCGACCTAGGGGTGCTAACGCTAACAGAACCTCTCGCTGTGATGCTACAGGCTGCGCTGAAAGATGCAGAGTGCGGCCTGCTTCCCTCCTGAATGATATGTAGGCTACGCCGGTCGAGGAATGCGCGTGCTAGGCTAGCAGACGACACACCTCTGTGTACTCAAAACAAAAGTCCAACGAAGTTGAGCGTCAAATACACCATCACGTAACTATAAATATCGACCAATGGCGTTTAGTTGTCGTTCTCTGTATCCCGTACAAGTGGATATGCTAGTGGTGTGTGCACAAGATCTGGCTTGTGGTATTCTTTCTTGTTCCTGCCTGATGGCCTGGTGTGACGTCTATGACAAGCTTGCTATGAAGGCTACAGTTTAAGTTCACTTGACTTTGGTCAAAATCAGCTGGTGACAGGTATGTAGCCTTTTTTCCCCTCTTCATGATAGATCTAGTTGAGATCTGATAGTCATGCCTTCAGTGACAGGGCCTAATTTTTTTTACATCATGTATTAAAAAAAATATATGTTAAGTTCTTGTGTCAGGTATAAGAATCTCTCTCTCTCTCTCTCTCTCTCTCTCACTCTCTCTCTGAATTCCAGTTCTCTTTTGATTGTTTTTGTGTTGTGTTTCGCAAGACTCCGGGATTTCTTTAACACGTTGTCTATGATTAATATTTCACTACAGGAGCCTATCATCTAGGTCTACCTGATGTGCGTGTATGTATAGCGTTGAAAGTTTTCCTGGTCTCGGTTTCTGGGTCAGGCCCAGTTTCTGAGGAAACGAGAGCAGGGCGGTTTTCCTTCTTTCTGGGAAAATGGCCAGCCCAGCTAGGAAGATAATGAGTGAGGTTGTAGCTTGCTGCAAGCAATGCGCCGCCGTAACTATGAGTAGACCGGCCTGTTTCTGTTTTGGGATTTCGTTTCTTGAAAAAACATTGTAACCTGGCAGCCAAGCGAAAGGGGGGGGGGGGGGTGTTAGAATGGACACAACACTTGTACCACTCAGTTGAAGGACGTAGGGAGATCGCGGAACAACTGAAAGACGACTGGCTGGTGGAAAATGCAAATCAGTGTTAAAAAGAAAAGAAAACTACAAGTCGGTGTTCAAGCCTGCACCTACCTAGGCCTATACTGACACACACACGTATACATGTGCGTGCACAGGCAGACACCTTACTCCAGCACACACTGTGACCCAAGCGTCTATGGATGCGTGCTGTAATGCATGCATGCTTTTAAAAATATGGGCGCACCACACGCACGCGCACACACACACGCGCGTGCGCCTATGCACCAACACACACACATGCACACATACACACAGCGCGCGCGCACGTGCGCCTATGCACCAACGCACACGCAATCAAACATACATGCACACGCGCACGCACACACCTCAGAGAAAGAACCTGCCAGATGTAGGCTAATAACTACAAGCAAACAAACATAAAAACTTGATACAGTCATACGCAGTTATTTTTGGTGCTTAGCCCCACTCTGCCAGTTCTTGGAAAGTAAGCCATAGTCTTTTTAAATAGGAATAGGACATACACTATACAGACGCATATTTACCGAATTCTTCAAGGGTGACCACTCTTGAAAGAGAAACTCGTCGAAGCCCTGAGCGCAACCCGCACTTAGCGCACGTAAAAGAACCCACGGCAACTAGAGAGTTGTCCCTGGCAAAATTCTGTAGAAAAAGCCACTCTGGTAGCGAAACAAACACACATGCAGACGGGTAAAGAACAAATGAATAATGGGTGGCGCTGCTCTTGTGGCCACGGGCTCTCCCTGGGAAGATCAGCCCAAATTTCACGCAAAGAAATCTGCATGACTTGTATAAAAATAAAAAAAAGATAAAAGGTAAAGGTGTTCCATAACCTATAAGGTCGTAGGGGTGCAAGGTGTCAGAGACCTCAACTTTTCCAGGGGCCAGCGTATTGAGGGCGGGGCCCATCTCCTCTCCCTCGCTGCTTTACCTTCCCTGACCCTAAAGAGGGCAGGTACCCATTTACAGCTGGGGGAAATGTACTGAAGCCAAGGCGCGCAAGCGGTCACCCATCCAAACTGGTAACCACGCTCGACGCTGCTTAACTTGGCTGGGGGAGAGCGAGTGCTCCGACCACTGAGCTATCTGGTTCCCTACAAATACATATAATTTACACAAATAATTGCCTCGCTATTTAGGCAGCCATTCTCTGACTTTATAGCTTTGCTATCAACTACTAGAATCACCTGGATAAATGGATAGGGTCAAACAATCAGCTGGTAGGTGTACCACTGGCTGATGTCACCTCAGATATAAATGATTCCCTGTCACCTTGTGCTGACTGATTTACCTGTTGGTGTCCTAATGCTTAGTTCAGCTTGGCCTTTTTTTTTTCTTTTAAATTTTTTTTAAACGATGCAGGCGGTGTCGGCTCATTCTAAGCTTATGTCTTTTTTCATATCACTTGCACACAAGTTGATATTGGAGACGTAGATAACAACAAAAAAAGAGAGAGAGAGAGGAGGGGGGGGTCATCGCGAAGGAAGGGGATGGGGGGATGGACTCTATAGCGACTGATAAACGACACAGGGGTGGGGTGGGGGGGAAAGGACTCTATAGCGTCTGATAAACGACGCCACAGGTGTCACTGAGTGACACAAAACTATTTTTAGAATCGAAAATTCAGAAGTGGCTTGCCAGTTTCAAGTGATTGGCCAACCATGTTTTGTTTGATTTTGATTTTCCCCCCCAGTTTAAACGCTCTGTGTGTGGCTCAGGGCTGTAATGATACATGCATATGTTCTGGATTTTCAAAGCACAGATGCCGTCGCTTTAGTGATTGTTTTGAGATAATAGGGGCCAGCAGTTCAGTTCCTCAATGAAAGTGGCAGGTAAAGAATGCCCCCCCCCCCCCCTTCCCCCCAGCATCTCCTTCCTTACCAGAGGCTTTGGGATAGTCTGCTGGGATAGAGCCTAGTACTGCTGAATGCACAGGCCTAACACTTGTGGCAGCACATTCTAGCTTGCTGGGTTTTGTTTTGGGCTCTTGGTGGTGCCACACGGCGGTGGAGAAGGATTGTGCCACTAGTGCCTAGCGCTTTGTGTAACTGACTGAGAGTGTGTGTAATTCATGGTAACTTTTTGCATTATTTTGTGTTCTCCTCGATCACAGTGATCCCGCTTCTACTATTGATCACTTTAATGGAAGCTTTATTTCTCCCCAGATGGCACAGTGATACGCCATTAATAGTCTGTCTTTAAGTAAAGACACACCAGGAAATGTTGTGCGCCTGTGAATCACTATGACATCTGAAACCAGCTGTAAACCCTGCCTTGGATGTACATGACGACTAGGAAATCATTCTGCACGAGGTTCCTTTTGCAAGAACTAGGCCTACCCCTGACTGGAGGGTTTGCCTGCATTTGACACCGAGAAATGTTCCTGGTGTTCATATACAAACGGTATTCCTGTGGAGGTGCTGGGGGCCTGTCAGTATAAATAGCATCCCCACCTTCTGGACATTCTGTGCCAGGGATCCCCTCTTTTCTATCCCTCTCTTTGTTTCTGTCTTGTTCCTTTTCTTCCTGTCACCTCCTTGTCTATTTTCGGCCTTCTTGGTCCATTCTCCTGCATTTTTCCCCCCAAGAAAGACTTAAAGGATAACAGTTTTCTCCTATGCCGAAGTTGGATGCGCTGGGCCTGACTTGTCAGGTGGTTAACGGCAGTGCAACACATTTTTGCTCATGTCATAGACAGCAGTAGTTGCGGTCTGAGCGTTCGACAACGACGACGAAGAAGAATATAGAAAAGTGTAGGCCTACTCACTGAAAAGTGAACAAAGTTGTCATCTAGCAGAAATATCAGTGTCCCTACGAAGAACATATGGCTAAACAGTCCCCAAAATCTACTCGAATACTAAACTGCCACAGACTGGGTTGGTAACATACATCATTGGAGTACCACTTATTTCACTGGAGCAGCGCATGGTGTTATTGGAGTACTGTATGTCTTTGGAGTATTGCATACATCATTGGAGTACCACTTATTTCACTGGAGTAGCGCATGGCTTTATTGGATACTGTACGTCTTTGAGGTGCTGCATACATCATTGGAGTACCACTTATTTCACTGGAGTAGCGCATGGCTTTATTGGATACTGTACGTCTTTGAAGTACTGCATACATCATTGGAGTACCATTTATTTCACTGGGGTAGCGCATGGTTTTATTGGAGTACTGTACGTCTTTGAAGTACTGCATACATCATTGGAGTACCATTTATTTCACTGGGGTAGCGCATGGTTTTATTGGAGTACTGTACGTCTTTGAAGTACTGCATACATCATTGGAGTACCATTTATTTCACTGGAGCAGCGCATGGTGTTATTGGAGTACAGTACGTCTTTGGAGTATTGCATACATCATTGGAGTACCACTTATTTCACTGGAGTAGTGCATGGCTTTATTGGATACTGTACGTCTTTGAAGTACTGCATATATCATTGGAGTACCATTTATTTCACTGGAGTAGCGCATGGTTTTATTGGAGTACTGTACGTCTTTGAAGTACTGCATACATCATTGGAGTACCATTTATTTCACTGGAGTAGCGCATGGTTTTATTGGAGTACTGTACGTCTTTGAAGTACTGCATACATCATTGGAGTACCATTTATTTCACTGGAGTAGCGCATGGTTTTATTGGAGTACTGTACGTCTTTGAAGTACTGCATACATCATTGGAGTACCACTTATTTCACTGGAGTAGCGCATGGTTTAATTGGAGTACTGTACGTCTTTGAAGTACTGCATACATCATTGGAGTACCATTTATTTCACTGGGGTAGCGCATGGCTTTATTGGATACTGTACGTCTTTGAAGTACTGCATACATCATTGGAGTACCATTTATTTCACTGGAGTAGCGCATGGTTTTATTGGAGTCTGTACGTCTTTGAAGTACTGCATACATCATTGGAGTACCATTTATTTCACTGGAGTAGCGCATGGTTTTATTGGAGTACTGTACGTCTTTGAAGTACTGCATACATCATTGGAGTACCATTTATTTCACTGGAGTAGCGCATGGTTTTATTGGAGTACTGTACGTCTTTGAAGTATTGCATACATCATTGGAGTACCATTTATTTCACTGGAGTAGCGCCTACTTTATTGGAGTACTGCATACATCGTTGGAGTACTGTATACCATTATGGAAGTCAGCACAGTATACACATTGGAATGGCCTGCTGTATAGGGCTACACCTTGGATGACAGAATACGCACTGGAATACAGTAGCCTATAACACCTTGGACTACAGAATACACTTTGGAGTACAGCAAACACCTTGGAGTACAGTATGCACATTTGAATAGCCTGCAGCATACCCACCGGAGAGCAGCATTGGACTACCGAGAAGGTAAGGGGAAACGTGACATGTTTATTAGTAGTGCACATCTAAATTGTGTGTACCCGCACGAGCGTGCGTGCCTGTGAGAGAGAGAGAGAGAGAGAGAGAGAGAACTCAACTCGAAAGATTTATTAACAAAAAGGCCATTGGCCCATACAAGAAGGGTTGCCGATCTGCTTAGTATGTTAATGTGTGTGGGGGGAGGGGGGGGGGGGGGGAAGCACAACAACAATTGTATAACAACTACCACCACAACAAAAATCCTTTACAAATATATGACTTAAGAAACCACGATTTCGCATATTCTAAAGGCTTTACACAAATGTAAAGCGAGGCTGCCTACACACACACACACATATACACGCGCGCGCGCGCGCACAGAGAGTATTAATCCCCCTCTAAAATGCACAAAACAACTAAAACATATTTTTTGAAAATTACAAACAAAAACGAAACAAAACAAAACCAATATCAGAGTAGAACTTGGGGGAGCTGGTGTGTGTGTGTGTGTGTGTGTGTGTGGTGTGTGTGCGTGCGCGCGCGCGCGCGAGTGTGCACACGCGTGCACACGCATGTCAGATACATTTGTGATGACACGTTTGTCATGAGTCATGTGAAAGGAGTTATTGTCAGAAACATATGTTGCAACCCTGTGAGTACAGCACCCTGTGTGTCATTTCTTCTATTCGCATACATCTATCACAAAATTAATGTTTTATCGATTTATCACGTGCCTACAACCACACTAGTATATAATTACACAACTCAATGCAATGTTGCTGAGAGCATAAACGACAATATGTATTAACTCTGTCCCTCTCTGTCTCTGTCTTTCTATCTGTTTGTCTGTATCTCTGTCTGTCTATCTGTTTGTCTGTATAAAAAAAGTATTATTTTTATAATTAGATTTTGTTGTTACTTTGTGTTCAGTTTGAAACTGAGTTTATGTCAGAGCTTAATGTCGTATCCGTTCATAGAGAGCTCTTTTTTGTTTGTTGTTTTCATTACGTTAAATGCATCATGTGATTTTGCTTGTATTTACAAAAGAAAGTCGTGTATAACCCCCCTTGTCAACAGGCCACATTGGGCAATGACAATAAATTGGTCAAAGCCTCTCTCTCTCTCTCTCTCTCGCTCTCTCTCTGATGATGTGGCAGTTGTATTTGCGTCTGTACAACTGCGTTGGTGCCAATGGTCGATTTTTGCTAGCGCATGCGTAAGCGTGTGTACGTGGTGCTTGTGTGTGTGCGGGTTTTGTTGTTGTTGTTGTTGTTGAGATCAGATTTCAGTTTTTCGTGTCAGCAACTACGAAGTGGTACAATCAATCGCATAGTCTCGGGAATACTGAAAAGGGAATGTGTGCGTGTGGTTGCTTGTACGCGTGCTTGCGTATGTATGTGGCATATGTTGCCATTGATGTTGCTGCTGTGGTGGTAGTGGTGTTTTTTTTTCCCTTGCTGTTGCTGTTGTGTAAAATAACGAGGCGTTTTTTCCGGGGGGTGGGGTGGGGGGTGGGGTGGAGGTGGGGGTTGTTAAAAAAAACAACCAAACTCAGCAAAATGCCTGTTCATTGCGTAACTGTATTTGCTGGAGGAGCTTTAACTGCATGCTGGGTATGTTAGTTGGCCGATTTTGTTGTTTTGTTTTTTTTAACTGACTCGCCCGAACATGGACATGTACAAACGATAGCGGCTAGGGAGAGGAAACAGACAAACTCTGGATTTGTTCTTGATGGGGTTTTTGTTTGATTGTTTGGTTGGGTGGTTGTTTTGTTTTGTTTTAAGTTGTTTGTTTGGGAGTGGAGGTAGAAGTGGGCGGGAGAGGGGGGGGGGGGGGCGTCTCGACTATCGAAGGGGAAGAGAGTGGGGGCTAAATTTATCTCTCTCTGTGTGTGTGTTGGCTTTTTTAATATAATAATTTTGTGTGTGTGGTGACTGACTTCTGTCTTTTGACATAGTAACATTAGATCAGAGTATACAGAGAAGACAGATGGAAACGGAGGGGGAGGGTTGAGAGAGAGAAAGAGACGGGGAAGGGGAAAGTATATATGTGCACAAAATGAAGTGTGAGAGTCTTATATATAGAGCCTCTCTCTATTATATATATATATATATATATATATATATATATATATATATATATATATATATATGCCTAAATAATTTGAATGCAGGCGCTTCGATTTGTTTTCTTTACAAGATTCAGCGCTATTTAATTTCCATGCATTGTTATCATCATTATTATCAATCGACAGACAGACAGATACTATGACAAAACTGAATCCGTAGAAAACCTCAACTTAGGCGCTTTCGGATGATTCTTCGGCATTTAAGTCACCAAATCACAAGAGGAAATTCGTATCTCATTGGACGAAGCCTTCACAATATTTTGAAATTCACACATGATGTTTCGATACCGGCTCCATAACGCACAGCACTTCACTTCCCCCGCACTGTGTTATAATGATCATGGTCATCTGCCTCTCAATGACTCGTGACGAAGAAGGAAGACTTTGTCCCGGGGATTGTTACACTGAGTGTAACGTGAAAACCCAGCAGCAGAGTAAAACCGAAAGAAAAAAATGTTCCAGTATTCATTTCCACTACAGTAGAGGCTAATTATAGTGTAATGTGTCGAAAGTGGGTATTTATACAATAACACCTCTATTTCACTGCTTCGGTTTTATTTTTGGCTGTTAGGGAATAACTAAATTATTTTTTGTTGGTGTGTGTGTTGAAACCGGCTTATAAACTATAAATTTTTTGTTATTTTAGTTATATTGTGATCACTTTAGTTGTTCAGCCAAACATCCGTTGAGGGATACGTTGTACTGTCCTGGCAGGGGCTTACTGCATACATAGGCTGTACTGAGAAACTGGTTGACTGTGAGCTGCTTTTGATGGTAGGTAAGATCTTTATTAATAATAATAATAATAATAATAGTGTATGGAATTTATATAGCACTGAATCTTGTAAAGCAACAAATCAAAGCGCGCAGATGACTTTTTTTTTTTTTAAATATCGAGGATAATGGAATAAGCACTCATGTGCTTTTTTTTTACATCCAGTCCCCGTGTGTATGGTAAAGGAGTCCCATAACCTGTAAGGTCGTAGGGGAGCGAGGCGTCAGAGACCTCACTTCTCTAGGGCCAGCATATTGAGGTCGGCGCCCATCTCCTCTCCCTCGCTGCTTTACCTTCCCTGACCCTAAAGAGGGCAGGTACCCATTTACAGCTGGGTGAACTGGGGGAACAGTACTGAAGCCAAGGCATGCAAACGGTCACCCATCCAACTGGTAACCACGCTCGAAGGCTGCTTAACTTGGCTGGGGGAAAGTGAGTGCTCTGACCACTGAACTATACCGTCCCCGTGTGTATGCAGTTTTGTAAATTTTGTCATCTGTTCCCACCGGCACACAATGGCCTACTCTTTCAAAAGCGGAACAGGATTTAACGTGTGCGCAAGATGTTCTGCATGCGTTCGCACACAGGGCCTCGGTTTATAGTCTCATCCGAAGGACGTTGACATTCAGTTGAAGCATGTAATACCGTAGGGAAAGAAATACATGTAGGCTACACTACACAAAATATCTTGTGTAATAATAATGGGTGGCGCTGCTGTTGTGGCGACGTGTTCTCTCGGGTGAGAACAGCCCGAATTCATGAAGAGAAATCTGCATTGATTGAAAGTGATATTTACATCAATCATATACCTACTCTCTCTCTCTCTCTCTCTCTCTCTCTCTCTCTCTCTCTCTCTCTCTCTCTCTCTCTCTCTCTCTTCATTGGAATGTATCTAAAACTGCTGATTCTTACTGTTTGTATACGTTTGTTTATTTGAAGGGTTTTTTGGTGTTTTGGGGAGGGTTTTTTTGGCATTGGTGTGTGTTTATCTGTTTGTTAGGTTTAGTTTCGGTTCTTCTGTTTTGGTTAGTGTGTGTGTGTGTGTGTGTGTGTGTGTGTGTGTGTGTGGTGTGTAGTTTTTCTTGTTGTTTTTTTTTATATTCTTTTCTTTCTTTTCATTTTTTTTCTTTGTTCTTGTTTTTGTGAGAGCATGGTGTAAAGAAGCCCGTGCTTATCGGTTTACTCTCAATAAATATTTCGAGTTCTCTCTCTCTCTCTCTCTCTCTCTCTCTCTCTCTCTCTCTCTCTCTCTCTCTCTCTCTCTCTCTCTTCTCTCTCTCTCTCTCTCTCAGCAAACAGTGGAAGATGAAGTTCATTTTGTGCTGTGCTGTCCAGTATTAGAAAATGTAAGACAGAATTACATTCCAATAAAGTATAGTAGACAGCCTAATTTATTTAGATTTTGTCTACTCATGGCATCTAGTCACCCTGAGATTGTGCGCAGCCTTGTTTTATATTTGTGTAAAGCCTTTAGAATAAGAGATATCTTGGTTTCTTAAGTCATATTTGTTGTAACTGATTTTTATTGTGGTGGTTGTGGTTATACAATAACATTTTGTGGTTTTTTTGTGCTTCCTTATTTTTCTCACTAAAATACTAAGCAGCTCGGCAACCCCCCTTCATGTATGGGCCAATGGCCTTTTTGTGAATAAATCTTTCGAGTTCGAGTTGGAGTGGTCTTTCTCTCTCTCTAAGGGGACGGGATAGCCTGGTGGTTAGAGTGATGCATTCATGATCTACTGACCCAGGTTCGAATCTCGTTCAAGAGTTTTCCTCTGGAGTTAACATCAGTGCCGACTCCACTCTCCCCAAAAGTCCTTCGGATGAGACTTTAAACCGAGGTCCTGTGTACGAATGCACGCAGAACATCTTGCGCGCACGTTAAAACCCGTTCCGCTTTTTCGAAGAGAAGGCCATTGTGTGCCGGTGGGAAGGGATGACAAAATTTACAAAACTGCATACACACCGGACTGGATGTAAAAAGGCACATGAGTGCTTATTCCATTATCCTTCAAATAAAAGAATGAATGAATGAATGTCTCTGTCTGTCTGTCTGTGTCTCTCTCTGATCAATAATAATATTGTTGTTGAAACACAGAGGCTTCAGCAGCAGCCAAGGTGAGAACGACAGTAGAGTTGGTTTTATACCCTGTTTTACTCTGTATAATTATAGGTGCACAGTTTTAATCCGAGATTTAAAATTTTGGGAGGTGACATTGGTGGCAGAACGATCACAAACCTCCGCTTCGCAGATGACATTGATGGAATAGCAGGATCAGAAAAAGAGCTCGCCAGCCTAACAGAACACCTGAATAAGGCCTCCAAAACATACGGCATGGAAATCAGTGCAGAGAAGACCAAACTGATGACTAATAACACCAACGGCATTAGCACTGATATCAGGGTTAATGACCAGAAGCTGGAAACAGTTCAAAGCTTCAAGTACCTGGGAGCCATTGTATCAGACCAGGGATCCAAGCCAGAAGTAGTATGCAGGACTGCACAGACAATAACAGCACTGTCAAAACTAAACACCATCTGGAGAGATAAGAATATCTCACTTATCTCCAAGATCAGACTAATGCGCTCCCTTGTCATATCCATATTTCTGTATGCCTGTGAATCATGGACCCTGACTGCAGATTTGAAGAGAAGAGTACAGGCGGTGGAGATGAGATGCTTTCGGAGACTCCTTGGCATCTCCTACAAAGACCACATAAGCAACGAAAGCGTGCATAACAGAATCCAGCAAACCATTGGACCCTGTGAGAACCTTCTAACGATCATGAAAAAGCGTAAACTTATGTCACAAGATCCAAAGGACTTGCAAAGACAGTTTTACAAGGCACTGTCCAAGGAGGAAGAAGAAGAGGCAGACCAAGGAAGAGCTGGGAGGATAACATCAGCCAATGGACAGGCCTAGAACTCAACAAAACCCTGAGAAAGGCAGATCAGAGAGAGGAATGGAAGGAACTGGTTGTTGAGTCTTTGAGGGTGCCCCCACGGTTGTCAGACTACGGGACAGATAGATAGATAGATAGGAGGTGACAGCCCTGATATGGCCTCTGTGGTCAGCGGGGCTATAAAAAAACAGGATTGCATTGGATTGGATTGGGCTCTCAAAGTCAGTGATAGCCTAGATCAGATGGTCACAAGGCTAGAGTAGTCCATACTATCTTAGGCTAGTTGACATCAGCCACAAACGAACTGACCATTAGCGACCTTACTATTCAGGTTTTGTTTGTTTTCATAATAATAGATATTCCTCTTCCCCACATCTACGACTTGCAAGTTTAAAGATCAGCCACGTGTGGTGTTTCAGTAATATCACACACACACGTGCACACACACACACCAGCTTTAGCCTAGCTGAATGATGCCAGGAAAGTTTTTATTTCTTAATATCAAATTCGAGGATAATGTATCCTGTTTGCGTCAAACAAAGGGGTTGACAGTCTGTGGTATTGATTTGTTTTTGCAGGGTTATGTAAAATTGGAAGACACAACGTAATTTTGTTTGTTTTGTAGTTTGTGTTTGGTTTTTAATGTAGACCAGTGAATATTCATGATAGGCCCAAACCTTGCTCAGAATACAGGCCCCACACCAGTATTAATTTGGGGGGTCATGTAGTATGTTGTATAGAGTGGGAGTGGAAAAAAATGTTGGTGATTTTCACAGATTTTTGTAAGCATGAAAAAATGGACTGTGCTCTTGTTTTGGGGGATTGAGGACATAAAGCAATACCAGGTAGTCACGAGAAAATTGGAAATAACCATCAAATGAGGTTTGCCTGTATTCCTACAGCGTTGACCCCGTGCATGCATATTTCAGTAAGGAAGCTAGCAGAGGACAAAGGACTGAGTTATTGCTGAAAAATTTAAAAAATTTAAAACCTACCAAATGTGTTCAAAATCACATGAGTTTTGAGTCAGAGGCTCATCATCATCATCATTAGCCATTACACCCAGCGGTGTGTAGGACAGCAACAAAGCGCTTCCACTCCTGCCTATTCTGGGCCAACCTAGTCACTGATCCCCAAGAGTGCTGCATGGCCTTCATCTCACTTTCTACAGTTCTTCTCCACGTTGCTTTTGGTCTTCCTTTCTTTCTCCTTCCTTCTGGGGTCCAGTGCAATGCTGTTCTTGCAATTGACTGTGGGTCTCTTCAGAGGATGTGTCCAATCCACTTCCACCGTCTTCTGGTGATGATGGTTCCCATGTCTTCTTGCCTGCATCTCCATAGTAGGTCTTCATTGGAGATCTTCTCTGGCCAAAAGATCTGGAGAATTCTTCGAAGGCATATGGTGTGGAAGGATCGAAGTTTGGCAAGATCCACTTCCGTCATCCTCCAGCACTCAGAACCGTACAGGAGCGTAGACACAACACAGCTCTGGTATAGCTTCAGCTTGGTGTTGGTGCTGTACTGAGTTGATCTCCAGATATTGTTCATCTCCCCTAAACACATTCCTGGCCTTGCCCAGTCTGTTGTGGATGTCTTCTTTTGTGCCGCCCTCGGGTTTTTGATGATGCTGCCAAGGTATGTGAACTTGTCTGTCTGGCGCAGGTCAGTTCCATTCACTTTCAAGGGGCTGGTATGTTTCACATTGAGCGACATTGTCTCTGTTTTCTTGGTGCTAATACGAAGCCCCACTTGCTGTCCGAATGTTTGGAGTCTGCTGGTCTTCTCCTGGATATGTTGGTGTGTGTGGGACAGCAGCGCCGGGTCATCCGCAAAGTCAAGGTCGTCTAGTGTTGAAAAACAGGCTCCAGCGAATCCCTCTTGGGGTGTCTTCTGTCGTCTTCCTCATCACCCAATCAATGGCCAGATTGAAGAGAACTGCTGACATCACACATCCTTGTCTTACTCCAGTCTTGACTTCGAAGATAGTGTTGTTATGGCCCACAGAGCATCTGAAGTTGTCATAGAAGCTTTTGATAAGGTGTACCAGTTTCGATGGGATGCCATAGTGTCGAAGGATACTCCAAAGGCTGTCTCTGTGTATGCTGTCAAATGCCTTTTCGAAGTCCACAAAGTTCACATACAGTTGTCTTTGCCACTATGTGCACTGTTCGATGATGTTTCTGAGCGTGAATATCTGGTCTATACATCCTCGTTGCTTTCTGAACCCTGCTTGTTCCTTCCTCAAAGCATCGTCCACAGGTCTGATATTCTTCTGATGATGACCTTGGCCAGTATCTTGCTTGGCACAGACAAAAGAGTGATTCCCCTCCAGTTGTTGCAGTCGCTCAGGGTTCCTTTCTTGGGGATTTTGACTATCACTCCCTTGGTCCAAACATCAGGTAGTTTCTCGTTCTTCCATGCAGCTGTGAACAGTGGTTGCAGTATGTCAGCTGCTAGTTCAGAATCTGCCTTGAACAGTTCGGCACCAAGGTTGTCCTGGCCTGGTGACTTGCCATTCTTGAGGGTCTTGATGGCAGCCACTATCTCTTCCTTTGTTGGGGGGTTGACGTCAATGTCTAAGTCTTTTGTAGCTTCTGGGATGTCGGCTGTCTCGTCAGGTGGTGGTCGGTTGAGAACTTCCTGGAAGTGTTCAGCCATCTTTCTTCTTGCTCTTTCTCTGTTGTCAACAGTTTCCCTTGTCTGTCCCTGATTGGTCCCCCAGCGCTCCTCTTAAATTTGTTGCATACTTTCTTGGTGATTTTGTAGACTCTCCCTTTCTCTCCTTGGGCCGCCGCCTCTTCTGCCTCAGCTGCCAGCTGGTCCATGGCTTCTCTCTTGTCACGGTGTGCGAGTCTCTTCACTTTCCTGTGTGCTTCTCTGTACAACTCTTCCTGCCTCTCTCGTAGCCGTGGAGACTTTACTTGCAGAAGTCTCTTCTTGGTCTCTCTTCTTTCTTTGATGGCATTGAGGGTTTTCTTGTTGGATCCAGTCATTGTTGGTCTTCTTCTTTTGATGGCCGATGTTGTCCTTGCTGCTCTCAGTGTACAGTTTACAGATCTGCTTCCATGTCGTATCTATGTCATGCTGTTCTGTCATGTTCTGCAGGATGTGGAATCTGTTCCTCAGATCGTTGACGAAAGCAGACTTCACGTTGGTGTCTCTCAATCGCTGGGTATCAAATCGCGCTTGAGTGGTTGGTCTTGTGTTCTTCTTCAGTTTCAACTGGATGTGTGCTGTCACCAGGTGATGATCGCTCCCGACATCCGCACTTCGCTTGGTTCTCACATCCAGGAGAGATCGTCTCCACCTACCATTGATCATCAGATGGTCAATCTGGTTCATATCTCTCCCATTCGGCGACGCCCAAGTCAGCTTGTGGATGTCCCGGTGCGTGAATAGGGTCCCTCCTATCACTAAGTTGTTCATGGCGCAGAACTCCACAAGTCTCTCCCCGTTGTCATTTCTGTTCCCCACCCCGTGTTTTCCCATGACTCTCTCATAGTCGGTGTTGTCACTTCCGACCTTGGCATTTAGGTCCCCCATGATGACGATGAGGTCATGGCGTGGGGCTTTCTCTGTCTCTGTCTGCAGCTGGTGGTAAAAGTCATCTTTGCTCTCATCGCTGCTGTTGTTGGTTGGTGCGTAGCACTGGATGATGGTGATGTTGATGTGTCTTCCCTTCAGTCTCGCACTCATTAGTCTGCTGTTGATGGGCTTCCACTCCATAAGGCATCGCTCAACGCCTTTCTTGAGGATGATGGCAACTCCCTCGTGGTGCTGGTCGTCATCTCTCCGGTGGTGGTTCTCACTCTCCCAGATCCAGTCCATCTACTCTCGCTTACTCCTAGGACATGGAGGTTGAATCTTCTCATCTCTAATGTTACCTGTGCCAGCTTGCTCGTCTCATACATCGTCCTCACGTTCCAATGTCCTAGTCTGATCTTAGTTTTGGTGGTGTTCAGGTCTTCCCTTATCCTGCTGGTAGATTCCTCTCGGCTTTGGCCGTCAGCATTCATACGAGTCTCACTGGACCCGGGAGGTCCTTCGCACGCAAAAGTATAAGTTTTCTTTGTTGCTGTTTCTGTAACTGCTCTTTTTTTTTACGGGACAGGGTTGTTAGCCCTGTGCCCAACCCCCAACCTGGAGGAATGGTTCCACCTTAGTCGCCTCTTACGACATGCCTGGTTGGAGGGCAGGGATCCTATTCTTGCAATGCTCACTTGTAAGCATACCCCGGGAGTCCCACGGGGGAGTCAGAGGCTAGTCTTTCACAAAAAGTGGTTTAAAAAAAAATTCTGTGGATGCCTTAGTACGTGTGGTATGAATATAAGAGTCACATAGAAAAACAGAAGGAAAAGAGTGATTTTTTAATACTGGTGTGCAGCCCAATGACTAGAATTTGTTTGGCAAGTCTACGTCATTTCGTCATTTCCGGCAAACAACATACCAAGCACAGGCTTCCCAGGTAGAATTTTGTTGACAAAAATTAATCTACCCTTAGAGTTTGTGGGTTTTGTTTATATTCCGATAATATATTTTTGTGAAACTTTAGGTTATATATTTTTTTAGTATTCTTGAATATGGTAAAGATTTGTTGAACAGCTTCCTCTGACCTGGTAAAAAGGCAGCTCACATTTCAATGGGTAAATCCCATCAAGTTCTTAACATTTTTAACAACTGTTGGAGGTTTTGGTTAATATACTGTATTACCTACTCCGTAGTTTTACTCTGAGGGGGATGTGTAGCTACGAAGTAAACTGTATACAAAGATTACAAATATTAAAGTTTTTGTATGTAAAGGTGGATGTTTCTGTCGTTTTTCTGTCTTCAACTTCCGGGATGGCCTCTGTGAGCTTTCTTAGTTTCTATCAGACTACGCTTAGGCTAGAGCGATCAACATTGTCATTCACACTCAGTTTACTGTATGGTGAAAAGTATTCAGATTTCTTCCCGTCAACATAAAAGCTAAACACAACACACAATAAACTGCAGAGTATACTTTTTATGTGGATGGGAAAATTTATAATAATATTGTCCTCACGTTTCAATGTGTTGTGTGTCTTGGGGAATTCTTTACATGGATTAACAGTGTGTGCAGTTTATGAAACCAGTGTATTCTTCCAGGGGAGCGACTGCAATCAACAAGCTGATTATTCTGTCACTTTTGGAGGAGGTTGGAAAGTTGGGGGGGGTCTGGGGTCTGGAGGCCCTTGGCACAAAGGTGTCAGTGGTTGTGGCCTCCACAATGCTCTGTGGCAGGTTGTTCCAGTCTTGGATTGTTCTTGGTTGGAAAGACTTGCTGATATTTTGTGTGACATCTTGGTTGTACATATGGGTAGATGTGGCTTTTCCCCTTTTGGGCTACAGGAGTCTCTAGTTTTTGTCTCATACTGTTCATGCATACCATTTCATGTTGGTTTTACATAGTATGGTGAGACGAGCAGTTTGCCTTCTGTCCTGTAGAGGGCCATGACATCAGTCATGTGATACAATGGAGGTGGTGTGAAAGCACAAGACAAATCCAGCTGCTCTGCACTGGATAGCATCAGCCTTATCTGTATTCTCCTGTGTGTAGGGGTCTCATACTGCTGTAGCATATTCCATGATGGGTTGCACAAGGGTCTTGTATGCTGTCTCTTTGATTCTCCCGGAGCTAATTTTCAGATTTCTCTCTAAGAAGCTAAGGGTCTTACTGGCTTTTAAGCAGACATTGTTGATTTGTTCATTCCAGCAGAGATCTTTGGTGAAGCACAGTCCACGGTATTTGACATTGTTGACAATCTCTAATGTGTGTCCATGTAGTTGATACTGGGGTAGGGGCAGGCTTTTCCCAAAATAGTAGCATTGGAATCACCACTGGTTGTGTAGTTGATGCCAGGATGGGAACCAAGTCCAGTTTCAGTTGGAAAATTGAACATATGATTTTAAAACTTTGGATCCAGATGCACAGATAGACCAAAATGATCATAAGACTTAAGAGCACATAAGTTTTTGTTGTGTTGTTGATTTTTTAGTAAATGCTTATTCACCCTTAGCCTGCCAAAGATTTTGGCTAATATGAAAGCCCCATTTGCCAGGGAGTCCCCCCAAAAAGAAGAGAAAAAAAGAAAATGGGTGACTTGAAAAAAAATCTTGTGAATTAAATTCTGAACTAATGTAGATTGTAGGTAAAAATTACCTATTTTCTTATCATTTTTTTAACCAATAGGTATGGACTTAGTTTTCTCTTGCCCAGCTGTGCAGCCAGGTGTGCATGAAAGCAAAAGCATGCTGAGAAACCAAGTGCCAACCTCTGTACTATTGTAAATACTAATAAATGGTTTTTCCTTCAGATTTTGCATTGTTAATTAATTTCAGTGTTATGTAAATAAACTACCAGGGTTCCAGGTTTCATAGCTATTGATTTAATAATAATATTTTTTAAAAGATAATCTGTTTGTTTTAAGTAAATAAAAAAACCTGGTATTGTGGTAAACAATTGAAAAATGCAACATTGTGCTGATATAAAACAAAACTTTGAGGAAATAAAGCGCCCCCCCCAAAAAAAAAAAAAAAAAAAAAAAAAGCAATAAAACATTCTCTGTACAGTGTTAAATTAAACTTTATTACAACTGCTGAAAAACACAAATAAAAATATAGACTATACCATGCATGCTATTTCAGAGCAGATGTGGCTTCATATGTGTGTAGTTTTTGTTAGGAAAACAGTCATACACTGATTCAGTAATGTGATCATCATTTCTGCCTTCACCAGTTAGCCTAGATTTTATCTTGATTGACCACAGTAACTGTTGGAATTTTGATTTCCAAGATTTGGGGACAAAATTGTCTGCTTTCTGCTGTCAGTGATCGTCAGTGGGTCTGGCTGTATTTTGCTCATGCATATTATGATAAATTAAGATGCATCTCTTTTTTCTTTATTCTGGTCTGTTTGTGTTGAAGTTACTGACTCGTATGTAGAACAACCGCACACATAGACATACATTAATTAATGCATACCCATACTGAGTGCAAGGACACGTGATAAATAGGTCATGTTTGTGCATATTACACATGCTCAAATACTGAAATAGACATGCACTATTATGATGCGATACATGTACACACACACACACACACGCATTTACAAAACTGCATATACACAGGGGCTGGATGCAATAAAACACATAAGTGCTTATTCCATTATCCTCGAAATAAAAGAATAATTTCCTCTTCCCCCCCCCCCCCCCCCCCCCCCCCCAAACACTCTCATACACAACGCACACACACACACACACGTGTGTGCAGTACCCAAAGCTGTTATACAGAGGGATGTTATACCACAGATTGAAGTTCCAGAATAAATCAGTACATCAATGGATGATTTGTTCGTCGTTGGTTGCATGACTGTGTAAGATTAGATTGAATGCATGTGTTTTGATTTGTCTTTGTAAGATATAGCGATATATAAGTTCCATTTATTATTTATTACTATTATCTCAATCTTAGAGAGGACATTTTCAGCAAATTCAACCCTCACCATTACAGGTTGTGCATTGTTTTCCCCTCCAGCCTATGATTGAAATGAATGTATGAAATCTGTAAGTATGAAGCTAATGTGGTAGAAATGACATTGTATCAAAAATTATGAGAAGTAAAATCCACACTACCACATTGCCGGTGAAGTTTTGACTGGTAGCCAGTGAATAAGTAAAATCCACACCACCATATTGCCAGTTAAATTTGACTGGTAGCCAGTGAATAAGTAAAATCCACACTACCATATTGCTGGTGAAGTTTGGACTGGTAGCCAGTGAATAAGTAAAATCCACACTACCATATTGCTGGTGAAGTTTGACTGGTAGCCAGTGAATAAGTAAAATCCACACTACCATATTGCTGGTGAAGTTTGACTGGTAGCCAGTGAATAAGTAAAATCCACACTACCATATTGCCGGTGAAGTTTTGACTGGTAGCCAGTGAAATTCAGTCAGCGTTATAGTCAAATCTTTCTTTTGTTTGTTTCTTTTTTTAACAAATTTTTTTAGAATGTGTCTTTCGCCACAGTTTCAGAATCACTGTGAGCAGGAAATGAATTCATTTGGAAGACTTAACAAAAGGGGGACGGGATAGCTCAGTGGTCGGAGCGCTCGCTTTCCCCCAGCCAAGTTAAGCAGCGTCGAGCGTGGTTACCAGTTGGATGGGTGACCGTTTGCGCACCTTGGCTTCAGTACAGTTCCCCCAGTTCACCCAGCTGTAAATGGGTACCTGCCCTCTTTAGGGTCAGGGAAGGTAAAGCAGCGAGGGAGAGGAGATGGGCGCCGCCCTCAATGTGCTGGCCCTAGAGAAGTGAGGTCTCTGACGCCTCGCTCCCCTACGACCTTATAGGTTATGGGACTCCTTTACCTTTTTCCTTTAACAAAAGATGAGTTGTAGTAACCCAGAGAGGAAGTGATATGTAGTGTATGGTACAAGTAATTTACACAACTTAGGCATCACGGGATAGTCCCTTCCAAAGTCTCTAAAATAGCAAGCCAAAAATAAACAACACTTCCTGGTGATTACACTTCATCAGTTCCTGATTCATTAAGTTGATAATTATATTCTGAGCTGGGTTTAACAGCAAGCTGGAAAAACCTAGTCTTGCATATATCTTTTGTAGCATTTCAAGTACATAACTCACTCATTGCGCACTCTGAAGTAGGCTAGAAATGTGTTGTTAAAAAAAAAGAAAAAAAAGAAGAGACAGTGGAAAGCGGTAATAATATGAGTGAATTCACTGCCAATAAACCTCAAATTTTTCTCATACTATAATGGGTGTATTTAAGAAAGAAAAAACTTAGGTGTTGAATATAGTGTAAAACCCAACCAACCAACCTAACAACACTATATACATTTTAAAGGCAACAGTTTACTGAGAAAATGCTTGCAATAAAGATTTGACTTGGGGAAGAAAAAAGAAAGTATTGAAAAGTAAATAACAGTGTGTGGTGGAGTGTCACATTGGACAATGACCTGGCCTTCAACTTTCAATCTCCAACATTATTTTCACTCATATTCTACATTAAGGGTATAGCTTTCCTTTTTTTATAATCTTTTTTTTTTTTTAACCTTTTTAATATGTTATTAATCCTCAATAATAATTTTAAAAAAGCTATTCAATAAAAAAAAAAACCCAGATTAAAAATCAAACAATCTTATGAAAAGTTATTGCAAATTGAAATGATTGACTGCAGGAATTGACAAAGTGAGAAATTGAGAAGTTTTTTGTTGTAAAAGGTGGTCAGAATGAGGGCTAGGGTGTTTTAACACGCTTTTAAAGCAAAAAGGAAACAAAATTTAGCCATAATACTTTAGTAAGGTAGCAGAATGGCTATAGTTTTGTAATCTCAAAATCAAGAACCTGTGCCCCACCTGCCTAAAATGGCTCCTAGCGGCAAAATGGGTCAGGTGTAATGCGACTGTTTTGTGGTGGAGCATCACAAATATGAGTGGAAAAATGTTAGAAATTGAAAGTTGAAGGACAGATCATTGTCAAACAAATTCTGTGGTATGCTATTGCCATAATTATGATTTATCTTGTTATTTGTTGCAGACAGAAGCTTGTGGACTGGACCTTCTACACAGACTGTAGAAACAGAATGACCGACACTGAGATGGAGAAGTCACCATCTTGCTACTGCCATAGATATGGACAGAAAACCCCTGAGCAAGAAGATGGATCTAACAGTTATTTGGTTGATTTAGATAAGGGCACAGATGTCCAAGATGCAAGTCATGGTAAGCATCAAGATCAGTCACTACACCCGTCTGACCGTGATCAGCAACAGTGTTCCTTTGGAAGCTGTCTTACTCAAAGAGAAGACAGTTTCCCTGTCCAGTGTACAGAGGATGGTTATGAGAGAGATGCTGAAGTCAGTCTCAGCAAAGATGAAACAGAAGTTCCCCAACATTCACGGGTTAAGGCCTGTGTTCAGGATGATGTTGATTTGCCACACAAAACGTCTGAGACGTCATCATCAACAGAGGATGAGTCTCTCTATAAACGACTAAGATTGAAGGTAAATGAAAATCGTGACCCTCTGCACAGTAGACCTCCAGAGATATGGGCTGATGATAAAGAGCTTACTGATGAAGAAAAGTTGAGATTGAAGGAGACATCAGATGAAAGAACAAGAAAAAAACAATTGAAATCAAATGGGATGGAAAATGTGGACTCAAGTCCTCTGGATGTCAATCCTTTTCTGAAATTTCGGCCCAGAAATGGGTTTACAATTAGCATGTGCGTTTACATGCTTCGTGCCCCGATGCCAGCTTCCTCCCCAAGCAGCAGGAAGCCTGATCAGAATGACTTGTCCTCAAACAGTTATTTGTCCGAGTTGAACAGACTGGCCACTTACTCTGGTTACCCCTCAGATATTAGAATTTTTGCCATCACTCTTGCAAAGGATGGGTTTATCTTCCTGCCCAGTGAGCAGTCCATTGAGTGCAGTTTTTGCAAGCTGCGTATTCACCTGTCGGAGCTGGGAAGACCCGACGCTGACCCTGTGGCAATGCATGGCAGCCACTCTCCCCAGTGCCCGCTGAAACAAAGGGAAGGCAGTGGCAACTTGCCAGTGCCTGAAAAAGAGAGCAGCAGAGAATTGAAAAGCACAAGGGAGCTGACCAGCCCGAGTCGTGGCACAAGTGATGCCCTCAATGAAGCAGAGCCAGATTCTGTGTCCAGTATCACCAATGGCTTCAGCCATGAGGAGGGGCTTGCACCAGTTCAGTTCCAGACTGATGGGGCCACAGTGATGTCCTTACCCGTTGCTTACTTTCCCCACAGGGACTTGGCTGTTGACAGCGTTACTGTTGCTTCACAAGATAATACTTCCAGAGTCCCTGAGGGCAGTGTTCAACCGTCTGAACTTTCACAGCCAGTCCAGCCACACGACACATCATCTCCAGGAATGAATGGAAACGCTGCAACATTTGAACGCTCAGATGGCGCAGCTGCTCAAGTGACGACAAGCACGCCCAGCAGTGGAGACTCTAATCGCAGGAATGGACGCAACAGTTCATCTCCTGGCTCCAGGAAGCAACAGCAGCAGCAGCAGCAGGCTGACTCTGAGCAGACTGGGGCATCAGCATCGGCATCCTCAGCGGCTAATAATGTAACCAGAAACGCCAAACCGGCCAAAAAATCCAAGGCTGCCAGAAGAGCTGAAGCTCGAAGGGCAAATGCAACTGCAAGCGCTCCCATCCCCCCAGCTCCACTGCAGACCACTGGTAAGAAAGGAGACCAGAGCAAGGACAAAAAGAAGCTGACCTACGGGGATCTGGGGATTTTTGCAGAAAAGCCCAAACGACCAGACATGGCAGCTCAGCAGAAGCGACTTAGCACCTATGAAGGGAAGTGGCCACTGACTCATTCGAAGACTCCCCAGATACTGGCAGAATGCGGCATGTATTATGCAGGTATGTATTGAGTTGTATAGGGAAGTGTTGTGTGATATAGTATTGTACTGGGTAATGTTAATATTATAGGATTGTACTGGGTGATATTGTGTATGTATGATATAGGGTTTTTGTACTGGGCAGTGTTGTGTATGTATAATGATGGGATTGTACTGGGCTTTGTTGTATGTATGTGTTCATATATTCTAATAGGTCATGTTGTGTGATTTCTATCACTGTGTACTGCAAGTAAAGTAGTTTGGTTTTTTTTAGACACCTTTGGTAGTTCGAAAGGATTGACTTATGAATAAGGCGGTTTCAGGACTAGTACCTCATTGAGGCAAAAACTACCCATATGAAAGATACTGCATGATTTAGTGTCATGTCAACTTTTAAAAGAACACAGTTAGGGACATAGCTATTTCATAATTCTATTAGAACCCTTAACTCATGCCAGTTCTTTCACTTGATTTTAAATCTTTGATGGTTGATGGATAATTATTCCCAAAACAAAACAAACAACAAAAAACCCTCCACCCCCCAAAAAAAATTTTTTTTTCCCAAGTATTTAAAAAAAAAATCACTTGAAATTTTTTTAATCTGTTATACTGATATATTACACACAGATGTTAGTTGATAATCACACATTTTATAGACATTGTAATATTGATGTATGGTTATTGCTGAAAAGGAAAACTTTTTTTTCTAAAAAAGCAACTGAAAACTTTGGGGAGTTGTACAAAGAAGACAAGACCTCCTTGGAATGTCCACATAAGAAACAGCAGCTCCACCCTTCTACTCCCTTTCCCAGTTCATAACAGGCAAAACGACAAGAGGGAATGACAAGGAAGGTGAGGCAGAGGGGGACACGGGCCAGGAATTCCCTGTGGGAAACCTCCCCAACCCTTCACTGCTTCAGGGATAACTATTTTCTATCATATGTAGTATTGAAATCAGCGTGCTGTTTGATACAGGGAGGAAAAAAGATATTTGAACATTACAAAAATAACATTAATGATAGTGCTAATAAATGATGCAAGAAGAAGTAAACAGATTTCATTCTCAGGCAGTGACGCAGAAAAGAAAGAAAGAAATAATACTTTTTAATAGTATCAAGTTGACTGAGGATGTGTTTTGAGACAAGTTTGTCTGAAAGTAGGTGGGAGAGAGACAGTGTGTGTGTGTGAGAGAGAGAGAGATGCCATTCAGGTAATATGTACTATATACTCATTGGTTTGTTTCTGCAGGATACAGCGACTGTGCTCGTTGTTTTTTCTGTGGGGGAGGACTAAAGAACTGGGAATCTGGGGATGAACCCTGGATTGAACATGCCCGATGGTTCCCAAAATGTGCTTACCTTTCGCTGTGCAAAGGACAGGTGTTCGTTGACATTGTGCAGAAGAAGAATGACAAAAATGAGAAGGTAAGGAACAAGGTCAGAGGAGAGGGGTTTGGAGGGGAGGGGGGGATGTTGTTGGTTTTGTGTATATAACTTGTAATGAAACCATCAACTATTTATGTTTCAGTGTATTACATTTGCATACATTTTTGAAAATATGTATGTGTGATGGCTTTTTGTGTGTGCGTTTTTTCTTGAGCAGAATATCTAGTTTTCCTTTAAAAAAAAAAAAAGTTTTCCAGAGAGGAAAGAAGTCCAGGACTTAATAATCATAATTTGCACAGTTACCAGTCCCAAGGAGAAAACCTAAGATGTCATCAGTGATTTCTTTTGTCAGTTACGATGAGTAGACTGGCTTGTCTCCCCTCGAGATCTCCTTTGCCCAAGTCACAATGAATAGTTAACAATGAGTAGATTGGCTTGCCTCCCCTCAATAGGTCCTTTGTGCAAGTCATGGTGAGTAGACCCGTTTATTTTTGGTCTGCATGCTGTGATGAGTAGACCAGCTTGCAAAGAAAAAGGTAACAGCAGGCTTGCAGCTGAGGGGAGATTTTATCAGATGCTTGCATTGAAAAAAACACCCATAAGGACTTGTTAAGTGATGCATTAAATGGGAATTTTATTGCAGTCTGCCATGTGCTGGAGTAGTTTCCCTTGGCTTGGGACATCACCTTGTAGGAATTACATTATAGTGTGAAAGTTTTCTCGACTTTTTAGGGACAGGTAAATTTTAGGGGAAAAAAGAAAAAAAGTTAGGATGGATCGTGTTCAGAATATATGTATTTCTTAAAGTATCATTGTCAATGATTTATTTGTAGTTTTGACATATATTCAGCATTAACTGATTGTGATAAAGGGTATATTAAGTGAAATTATATGTAGTTTTTAGTGAATATTTAGAAAAATAAACAGTACACTGAGATCCAGTATGCAACACACACTTAGCACATTAAAAAAAACAACAACCCTACAGAAATGAGAGTTGTCCCTGGTAAAACTTGGGGGGGGGGGGGGGGGGGGGGGCTGCTCTTATAGCAACATACTCTTCCCATGGAGAGCAGTCCAAAATTCACGCAGAGAAATAAATCTGCTGTGACTGAAAGTGTACACAATGCAAAACTATACAATACAGTACAATACAACTCAATACAGAACTTAAAAAAAATTAATATGCAAGACAATACAGTACATTGCTATACAAACAATGCAGTGCTATGCAACACAACACAAGACAGTATAATACAAAGCAGTATCAGTTATCAGTGTCGTCTGTCCAGTCCTGAGCTAGGCCCGTAACCGACTCGGGTCAGTGTCAGAAGCATCCACGTCTTTTCTTTCACACATTGTCTTATCACAGCTACAGGTGTGGGTGGTGTGGTTTTCCTCGTGATGCCAGTTCTCTGTAGGAGACATTCTTCTGTTCATGGAAGGAAGGTGGCAGGATGGTTAAGACGTTTGCCTGCCAACAAGTAAACCATGAGGTTCTGGGTTCGAATCCCAGCCTTGCCCTTTCTTCCCAGTTTGACAAAAAAATCAAACTGAATGTCAAAGTCCTTTGGATGAGACTATAAACCGAGGCCCCGTGTGTGAACGCATGCAGAATATCACGTTAAATCCTGTTCCGCTTTTCGAAAGAGTAGGCCATTGTGTGCCGGTGGGAACAGATGACAAAATTTACAAAACCCCATACGCACACATAATTTTTAAAAAGTCATCTGAGTGCTTTGATTTGTTGCTTTAGAAGATTCATGCTATATAAATTCCATACATTGTTATCATTATTATTATTATTTATTATCATCATATTATTCTGCATGGGGCTGTCCCCCTGTTGGCAGATGTGGATGTGGCCCACCATACAGGAAAGTAACAGGATAATAGCTTACACAGTGTGCATTTAGTTACAAGTATACAACACATGTTGGTGTGTGCAGATCATCCTCAAAGATGTGGAGGAAGAAGTGAGGCAGAAAAACAGCGCCTTAGAAGGTGAGTGAAAATGAAGCTGTGTGTCTGGATGTGTACTTGTGTGTATCTACGGGCCCTTGCAGGGTAGTTTGAGGATAAGAGGTGGTTCCATTCTTTGTGACATTTTCTGACAAGAGGAAGGTCAGTATCAGTAAGAGAGGTTTGGAATTTTGCCAAATTTAATTTTTCATTACAAACGCATTGCACAGTCAGTGTATTTGAGTATCGGGATGCTTATCTCGATTTATTCTTATTAGTTTTCAAACTTTTTTGATTGCAGAGATCAAAACATATGATACTTGATGGGATTTTATTATCAAACATATAAATTGAGTCACCTAAAACTTGTGTGTTGTCTGAAGTGGTAATAAGTGTTTGCAACAAGCTCGTTGCTTCTTTAACTTTGAAAGTAGATGTTTACATAGATTTACTCAAAGGAGACACATGAGACTGACCAGTTAATTCTGCTGTGACAGGCAATTTTGGCCTTTTCTTAAAAAAGCATTTAACACGCCTTCAGAGAATGATAAAACCATGCATATTATATGATTAAAATGTTTTATTGTGTCTATTTTCCTAATTAACTTTGATCATGCATGCTTTTTATTTTATTTTATTTTTGAGAATTTTTGGTTATCATATCTAGAACCACGGAAAAAAGTAAAACATAGATATGCGTACCTTACGAGGCAGGAGATATCCTCCACCTAATCCACTGGGTAAAATGAGCTGATGTCACAACAAAATCATGTTCCATGGCTCTTGTGAAGTACTTTAAAGCCAATTATTTGTCTACACACCAAGGGAAGGAAGAAAAAAGGTCACAGATACACAGATCACTTTACAGTAGGGTAAGTTGCCAACCCCCCACCCCTCCCCCCAAAAAAGCCTATGACGCAGAACATTCGACTCGGTTAAAGGGAGGTAATAACATTTACAGGAATGATTTGTTTTAGTTAAAGCCTGTGTAGTTTCCCTTGGATTGAACACAAAGTGGGAGGTTTTGGTGAGTTTATTTTTTGTGTTTTGTTTTTTCAAATTCCTATCTCTGTCATTGCTATAGTTTGGGCACAACTGAAATGAAATGACAAGAGTACTGAAAGTATAGCATTGGCACAGTGTTAACGCGTTAATAATATTTTAGGTTGCCTATCCACTCTGTGTTATCTTTCTTTAAAGATTTGTTCATTTTGTTTTGCTTTACTGTTTTGATTCAACATGTCGGTGGCTTTTTGGTTTGTGTGTCTGGCAGCCTCTACAGTCAGTCTTCCTCCCACTTCCAGCAATGGAAAGAAGAGAGGAGGGGCCCCTCTAGCTGAAAACAGAAGCAGTAATGTACAAGGTACACATGTATGTTTGTGTCTGTCATTCCAGTACAATTTGGCATTTTCATTGGTCAGAAATACCAACATACCTATACCTCATTAACTAAGAGCCCCCTTCCCTTCCCCCCGAATCCCCATCCCTCCTTTGTCTTGAGATCACTTTAAGAAAAACATTTTCTTTGGCAGTGCGGCCTTGTGTGGTGTGGTTGTAAATGTTAACCTTTTGTAGGAAAATGGTAAAATGTTAAGATTATTAGGTAAAGCATTTTGAACGTTTTTAGTTTTGCTTCCATCCATTTGCTTAAATTTTTTTTTTATATACAATGTATTATGTGGGGGTGGGGGGAGGATAAAAAAAATCATGCTCTTTTGAATTTGTCAGTTTGCATTGGTGGTGTTTGTTACTAAATCTCAGGTGAGAGAGAGGGATAACTGGCACGGAACTTGTATTAGACTTGTGTAGAAAATCGTCAAATTGTCCACACACACACACAAAATCATGTCTTGTATCTTTTATTCATTTACCTTACAGAAAATATATCACTTTTTATTTTTATCTACTCGCACAAAGTCCTCACAGTTTTTAGAAAATCTATATGTATAGAAACTGGGTAGATAAGTAATGCGTCTTTATCTTCTAAAGCAAGCGGGAAAAAAGGGGTTTTAAAACGGTGTTGTTCTGGGTGTTTTTTTCCCCCTCACCAGATGTCAGGAAACTGGAGAAAGAGAACGAAGAGCTGCGTGGAGACCTGACCTGCAAGATCTGCATGGACGAGAAAAGCTCGGTGGTCTTCCTGCCCTGTGGCCACATGGTGGCCTGCACCGACTGCGCCGTCGTTCTCAAAACATGCCCCCTCTGTCGGGCAGACATCCGTGGCACCGTCAAAGCTATCATGGATTTTTAAGCATTTTAAGGTAACTTTGTGTATAAATGGACTCGTGGTGATTTAGTAAGGGGTTGGGGGGCGGGGGGTAGGTGGTGGTGGAGCAGGATAGTCTAGTGGTTAGAACCTAGGTCGTGGATTGATGGCCTGGGTTTGAGCCACCACTGAGGTGCTCTTTCAGTGGGATTATTCCTCCGGAGTTAACGTCAGTACCAACTCTGCACACCCACCTCCCCCAAAAAGTATTTTCAATTGAGACTATAAACCAAGGTCCCATGTGCGAACACATGCAGAACATCTTGCACAAACGGTAAAAACCTATTTCACATTTCGGGAGAGTAGGCCATTTCATGCCAGCAGGGACAGGAGACCAAATTTAAAGTACACGTGCACACTGGTGTCGTGTTTAGACATCATCCCTGAAGTTGGATGCAGCTACCCGAGGGCGGGTAAGCCATTGCCTACACAGAAATCTTGCTCTTGTAAACCTCGGAGTTCTAGGCCAGGAACAGGTTAAATAAAGTTAAGGAGTGGTGCAATAGTTGCTGTCTGAGCATTCTACAAAGAAGATCTATATGTTTTATTGTAAAGAAAAATCTGATTTTTTTTCTTTAGAATTCAGTGACTTTTGAATAATTACGTGAATGTCAAAATACACACCTTTGCAGATGGTGCTGTGTTCATTTTTGTTATCTTCTAGCCTGTTATTTTTGGGAGGGGCTAGTTGTTTTGTTATTGCTGTTTAGTACAGACTATCATTATGATCAGTTCTGGTAGTTTTGTCTTCATGGTTATGGAAAACTGTGGCACTTAACATGTCTGCAGCCATAATTTGTGAATTTTCGAAATGAAGTGATCATAGTAATAGTCTGTAGTCAGTTGAAGCCGAGATTCAGTCTTATTGTGTGTATTGTTTATAGTAATGACATCTGTTTATCATGTTTCTGTTGAGATTTTGTACATGAAACACTTTAAATTTAGAGCACTGTCCTGTGACTGAAAGAATAGAAGCAGAAATTTGAGTTAAAATTTTGTTTTTATCTTATTTATTTTTTGCTTGGTCTATTTAATCTAGTTGGGATATTTTCATTTCCTCCATAGGAAAATTGTTTTCATTTGATCATTTTCAAAGCAACCCTGTCAATATATCGTATGAAATGTGTGTGTTCACAACGTTTTCTGTTATTTTGGAAAAAATGGAAATGCAGAGCCTGTGTTTACATTACCTGTGCTTGTGTATGATTCAGTTATATTGTTAAAACAGAATGTGCCCGTGGACTTGGTTGGTGCATAGGCGAAATGTCATTTGATGTTAAAAACCCACCATCACATTTTTCATTTGTGTTCAGCATTTTATGCCTTTTAGCGTCTTTCATATTGGAACTTTTTTTTTTTTTGGGAGGGGGGGGGGGGGGGGTCCAATCAGAAAGGAAGCAAGCTTGAGGGGAGAGTGGACCAAACAGGAGAAAGGAGGAGGAACAGACATAGAGTTATTTATGGTGATAAATGATAAACTGACTCGGCAAGATGTTTTCCATCTTTGGAAAGGCTGGGTTGCTTTCACTATGATCCTGGTGGTGGTTTTTTTTGTTTTTGTTTTTGTTTTGTTTTATTTCCCTCGGCTTTGAGGTTCACTAGTGGTGAGATTTTTGTGTATGAAACCATTCCTTCCTCTTTCTCCCCCCCCCCTTATTTAGGTAGCTGCATTCTGACTGGAGGGGTGGTGTCTAAACATGACATTCGTGTGCATGCGATTTTTAACAATTTTGTTATCCCATTTTTTTACCTTCTCCCCTCCAACCACCCCACCCCTCCCTACAACACACACACGGCACGGGGACACACACGCATGCATGCATACACACACACTCAATAATTTTTTTAATTTTATTTCACAAGTTGTGGGCATTAGTTGACAATATGACAGGAATTGGTATGATTACATAACTGCAAGAATGGAACCTTTTTTTTTTTTTTCCATGGGTAATAAATACATCCTAAGCTCATTTGCTTTCCAAGTAAATATTGATCAGTGCATTTGAATTTATACACTTGCTTGATTGACAACAGATATGGATAATACAGTGGTCTGTGTTGTTTTGCTTTGTTCTGAATGCCCAAATGAGAAAGCTCTAACCTTTTACCCAAGCAGGTTTGCATTAATTTGCCCTGCTGGTAAAAAGGAAATAATCAAGCTTGCGCTTATTAAGTTTCCTGTCAAAGTGTCACTTAGTGGTTTGATTTGGTGCCAGTACGGTATAGTTCTTACCGCATTGTCCTTTTTAAAATAAATAAAAATTCCCTCAAAGTTCAGTGTTGGATTTTTGTCCCACTTTACAAACTCCATTTATTTATGGGATAAGATTACTTTCCCTCCCTCACTCATACTGGCTTGAAAAAAGAGTGCTAAGATAAGAGTTAGTGGCATGTGAAAATGATCAAAACTCTGAGGTGGAGACTGTATTTCAACTGATATAGCAGAGTCAAGAAATCGTGATTTTTTGTTTGTTTCAGACATTAATTCTTTTGGTTTGTTCCTTAGCTATAAAGGTCTGGGGTTCACCAATGGTGAGATGTTAGCGTATGCGACCATTTCTTCTTCTTTTCTTGCAGTTAAGATAGCCACATTCCAACTTCAGGGATACAGTTGGCAATTGAACCTACCAATTTTACCAGGCATTGACTGATTAAGGAAGTGACTCCCTGCTCTCTCTGATTTTCAACTGTTGTTGGTACTTTCGATGTGTACAACAAGTCTGTAAGCACACAAGCCTAACTGGTTTAGTCTCTACTGAAAGACTCGACATTCAGTTTCGATTTTTCCATCAAACTTACAAGAAACAGCAAGGCTGGGAATCGAACCCAGAACCTTACAGTTTACTTGTTAGGCAGGCGAACGCCTAAACCATCCTGCCAGCTTCCTTCTTGTAAGACACGACAAAAACATCGAGCAACAATATCGCCACCTGCAGTAGACGACAGTCCCTGGCTTTGTAAAGAGTATCTGCCAGCACAGAGCTTGGCCAAAGTCCTGACAGAGGAACGAGTGCAAGAGCAGCAATAAAAGATGGCTATCAATGACGGCTCGCTTTATCATTTATATGCCACAAC
Source organism: Rapana venosa (assembly GCA_028751875.1). Lineage (NCBI taxonomy): Eukaryota > Metazoa > Mollusca > Gastropoda > Neogastropoda > Muricidae > Rapana > Rapana venosa. The sequence goes on from CM054145.1 coordinate 22,489,128, forward strand.
TGTCTGAATTTTTCAAGGCAGTTTTTTTTTTCTTCTCTCTCCAGGATTATATTAAAATACAGATACTGATTTTTGTTCTCGATGGTTTCAAAATGTGAAGACAGGGGGTTGGATAGGAGATGCCTTCTGTATAATGTTTGTAGCTGTACTGTGCGATATGTACAGGATTTGGTTATTTGAAGCTTTTTTAAACATTTGATTGGTTTTGTTTAAAAATCCACATTTTGATTGGTTTTGTTTAAAAATCCTCATGTAACTTGTTATTTTTGTATTGAAGCAGTGTTGCCTTATGGCATTTGGTATTTTGTTTATTGTGCGTACATTGTGAGGTTTATAGCACAAATTACAACATTTACTTTGTTTTAAAATAATCACTCAGTGTTTCATATTACAAATTGTGGATATTGCTCGTGTTAGTTGATCAGATATCTTCAATGCTCAGTTAACCTGTATACCTGTAACCTGCATTCATTTAACCTGTGCTAATGTTCTACATTTTCTGACAAATAGAAACGCTTTTGTTTCGAAGTATTGATTTTGGGTTGTAATGTCAGTATATACTCTTTGCCTTCATGGTTGGTGGAGCCATAAACAACATGAAATGAAGTGAATATATGTGATCTTGTGTGTGTGTGTGTGTGTTTACGTGATTGCAGTTTTGTAATCCAATTTTGTTTGTAAGTGAGACTATGCTGCACACACACACAGACACACACACACACACACACACACACACACACATGTGCACACACACACATACATACACACACACACACACATGCGCACACACACACATACACACACACTTACTCTTATGCATGTGTATTGAAGTTATTACAAATGGCAACAATGACTAAGTGAGTCTGTGATTCTATGGTTTTTCTGATGTGGAGCTTGTCACAGCATGTTTTGTAATAATACTGTATGATCATTCTTATCTTGATGTATCTACCCCCTTGTATCTGTTTTGCTCTGATCTGCTTTCTTTCTGACTATTTATTTGTTCTTTTGTTTTCCCAATCTTTTCACTGTATACGTACATTATGTTCACTATTTGTTTGTTTGTATATTTTGTCTTTTCCCAGATGTATTCACAGTATACATACATCGTGTTCTATATTTCTTTGTAGGTTTCTTGATGCCTTGACTGTATACACACATTATGTTCTATATTTGTTTTTGTTGGTTGGTTTCTTTTCCTGATGATTTCACAGTATACACATGTTGTGTTCTGTATTTTCGACGTTATGTTGTTAAGCTGCAGCCTATTTTTGTGCATGGATTTTCTACAGCACTCTGTATAACCATAGGCTTGTTGTACTCGTGCTTCTTAGTGATGCTGCGGTGGTATTTTGAAGTGATAGAATTCTGCTTTTTCCCTACAGGTAATCCGCTATAGGGTAACCAACCCTCTACTAACCCTTCCCTCCATATCGCCCACTACTGGGTTACAGAAGCGTACAATTGTGCACGTGCACTGGGAAAGAGAAGTACTCTCCTTAAACGGACGGATAGTGTTTAAACCAGACTCTGTTCATTATTCTTATCATGCATATCATATATCTGGTTTGATCAGTGAAGTTGTTCTTGCACGCTCTCGACTATTTTCCTGAACAGTTTTTGCTGCTGACAGACCAAAGCAAAGACAACTACTACAACTGAAATTAACGACACAAAAAAAACAAACGTAATTAAGATACAATAAAAATGAATAGTGTAAAACAGAGCTGCAAAAAACATATAATGTGATAGAATTCTGCTTTTTCCCTACAGGTAACCCGCTATAGGGTAACCAACCCTCTACTAACCCTTCCCTCCATATCGCCCACTACTGGGTTACAGAAGCGTACAATTGTGCACGTGCACTGGGAAAGAGAAGTACTCTCCTTAAACGGACGGATATAATGTGGTCATCGCCACAGCACTGGCAAAATTGACTGATCTACATAAGGCTTTTCCCAAATCAATCATCCTTCAGTCCTAAATTGAAGGAATTTAAAGTCATTAGTGTCAACCAGTCAAGAAGACTCGGGATTTATTTTTTAGTCATTTGGGTGGGGAGGGGGTGTTCTCGTCAAACTGGGAAGGCTGGGAATTGAACTTGGAACCTCATGGTTTACTTGTTAGGCAGGTGAAGGTCTTTAACTGACTTGCTTGCTTACCTACTTTCCTTGATTTTTTAAGTCTTCGAGAACTTATTTTCATTATGATGAAGATGTGATTAATGACCTGCATTTATTTACCTGAAGATAGTGTTTTTTGTATGTGTGAAGAAATATATATATATATATATATATATATATATACACACACACACACACACACACACACTACATAATTGGCTGCTTTGTTGTATTTTATATGCAGTTGTTTTTCATTATTGCAGCTCTGTTTTACACTATTCATTTTTATTGTATCTTAATTACGTTTGGTTTTTTTGTGTCGTTAATTTCAGTTGTAGTAGTTGTCTTTGCGCTTGCATTCCTGGGTTTCACCTGCTATAACCTGGAATATACACTATGACTTACTCATCCCATGTGGACATCCCTGTGAGACTCTAAGGGTGCATTGGATAAGTTTGTATGAATGATTTTTTTTTTACACACTTCACCATATGGGCTACCATCTTCTTCTTCAAGTGTCCGGTCTGGTCCTGCAGACATCGACGATCATGGCTCTCCATTCTTCCCTGTTCTCGGTCCCTCTCATGAGCTCATTGTTGGTGCCCTCTTTATTCGTTGCGAATTTGTTTAAGCTGTCTGTGAATTTTGTTCGTTGTCTTCCTCTGCTCGTTTCCACAGATTTTGCCACTCCATAACAGTTTCTCAGTCCGTCAGCCCTGATTATATGGCCGAAAAATTTGAGCTGTCTTTCTCTGATGGTGTTGAGAAGGGATCTCTTGTACCCAGCCATTTCCATTACTTCTGCATTAGTTTTTCTTTTTGTCCATGAGATTTTCATGATTCTCCGGATGAACCACATTTCCACTGCTTCTAGTCGCTGTTCTGTGTCCTTGGCTAGGGTCCAGCACTCACATCCATACAGAAGAATGGACCATACGTAGGCTCTCAAAACATGGATCTTTGTCTTGAGGCTTATCTTACTGTAGGTAAAAATGCATTTCATGTTGTTAAAAGTTGCCTTAGATTGACCGATTCTCTTCTTGATTTCTGTGTCACACTTGCCGTCTGGGGTGATAGTACAACCAAGGTATTTAAAGGTGTTTACTTGTCTGATTCTCTCTCCTTTACAGGCTATGTTGCATTGTGGTATAACAGCTTTTTTCGAGATCACCATGCATTCTGTCTTCTTTGCATTGAGCTGTAATCCTTTCTTTTTGCTTTCGTCTGTTACTGTTGTTAAAATCTTTTGCAGTTTTTCTTCAGAGTCGGCGATAAGGACTGTGTCATCTGCATATCTCAGGTTGTTGATGTTGTGGCCACCTACACTAATTCCCTCATGGTTCTCAATATTTCGTAGAATTATTTCACTATATACATTAAATAAATCAGGCGAGAACACGCAGCCCTGCCTCACACCCCTGCAGATTGGTCTATATTGACTGATGTCATTGTCGACTCTAATGGCTGTCTCCTGTTCCCAATATATGTTTCTGAGGACTCGTTCATCTTTCCCGTCATTGTATAGCCCTGCCAGAATATCAAACAAGTCGGAGTGTCGTACTTTGTCGAACGCTACCATACTCCAGCTTAAAAGGATCTTGTTTTTCTTCCATGAAGGAGAGTGCAGACGTTGTTCTATAAAGAGCTTGTCATGGCCGATGACATTTTCAACATAACATTTTAAAGTGTACATGTGGGCCAAGTAAACATCAATTTATGTGTTCTAAGATAGTGACAATTATGTCCAGCATTGCACTTGTAAAATTTTCTTTGTGTGTTTTGTATCCATTGTGTGTAATATTATTTGTATGTTTCGTATCCATTGTGTAAAAATCATTTATATATTTTGTACCCAAGGTTGTTGGTTCTCTCCAGCGCAACATCTTTTTTTATGCATTATTTTCCTCTGTTTGTAAAGTGCATACAGCATTTCAAACTGGATTCAGATTCCAACTCCAAGTAAACATTTTGTTCTTTGTTGTTATTGAAAATGAATTATACAGCATTTCAAACTGGATTCAGATTCCAACTCCAAGTAAACAGCTTGTTCTTTGTTGTTATTGAAAAGGAATTATACAGCATTTCAAACTGGATTCAGATTCCAACTCTGAGTAAACAGCTTGTTCTTTGTTGTTATGGAAAAGGAATTCTTGTTATTCAGTTTCTGTACTTGTTGCTAAAACTTTCTTGATTAAAATATATATATATATATATATATATATATATTCCCCTGTTGATGCATTCTTTTTATCTTCACTATCTTTGCCTACCTGCAAGCTTTTTGTTCTCCACTGTCTCTTGTCTGTCTTTGCCTCTGTCTGTCTTTCCCTCCCTCTCTTTCTCTCTCCATTCAAAACATGATATGTGTAGTTTTGTTGTGTTTTGTTGTTGTTTGTTTGTTTTTTTTTTGGGGGGGGGGGGGGGGGGGTTGATGGGCTTTGTTGTTTGTCTGATTTTTTGTTTTTTTAAATCAGATTTTCAGTTTTTCTATTGTGCACTATAACATAACATAATGTGTAGTTAATGATAGATGTTGTAAAGGTCTGTTATGTATTATTATGATTTGTCATTGTCGTTTGTCCTCAAATTCCCCTTAGGGACTGGCCTTTGCTGAATATTTTCTCTGTTTGTCCATCTGTCTGTCTCTCTCTGTCTCTGTCCGTCTGTCTGTCTCTCTCTCTCTCATATGATGCCCAAACCTTATTTAGCATGAAATGGATATGCATTCAGACTGGGTGTGTCAGATGTAAATGTTCATAAACTTAGATACAGAATGTATAGTGAATTTGATACAACAGTCATGCTTTTTATGTAGTGAAGCAACAGAGGATTAAGTACATTTTGCTATATGTTGTCCTGCCTTTAAGGACATTAGGCTCTTTCTTTCTCTCTCTCTCTCTCTCTCTCTTCTCTCTCTCTCTCTCTCTCTCTCTCCCCCTCCCCCCTCTCTCTCTCTCTGTGAGACAATACCTCTTACTGTCTCTTGCTAACTTGAACAGTCCTTTTGGGATTAAAATGAATAATCAGTTCATTTATATCTAACCAAGTGATTTTTTTTCAATTTAATTGTAGATTTGCCTAAGTTTCATGCACATATTTCATTTTTAAAATGGCAAAACAAACGAAGGAAAGCAATCAACAAAATAGACATCATTATGTAGGTAATTTTGGACTGGGTTTTTGATGATGGTGGGTATTCTTTTCATCATGTATGTTGTTGTGGTATAACTTGTTACTGCATTGTGGTTTATTTTATTTTGTGACTTTAATATTTCTCATTTGGAGTGAGTCAGTTCATTTTTTTAAAAACTGATTTCAGTTTGCAACAACAGCTAGGGGTATTTTGGGGGAACAGTATGTGACAGTTATGAGCATGCTGTTTCTGGTGCAAGGTGTTGGTAAACATGCTCTATTTTTATCTTGAGGTAAGGTGTTCAGTTTTTTTCTGGTTTTGTGTTTCTGGGTTTTTCTTTGTTATTGTGTATGGGCAAAATTTTATATGAAGGATATTTGTGCAAAGGTGGTGGTGATTTTGTGTTTATTTGTTTCTTTTAACAATCAAGAGTTTTACAAATGCTGGAATAGTCGTAGGTTGGAATACTCGAGAAAAGGAGTTCAGGCGATTTGGTTTTGCGTCATTGATTTGATTTGGTTTTGCGTTGTTGATTTGGTTTGGTTTGCATCTTTTAAATTATTTCATTTCATGTACTGTTTGAATACATATTCTTGATAAATAACAGTTTCATTGATTTGTTCCCCCTTTATAGTTGTGTGTGTCTTTATAAACAAACGTCCACATGATCTGTATCATTTACAGTTATATTTTGAAGCTTAAGTGATCAGTTTTAACCCATCATATTTGCTTTGTTTCATTATTTTGTATGACAAAGTGCCATGATGGAAGATGTCTGCTCAAGTTTTGGCTGTATGGTAATGCTGTGAGTGCCATTGATCAAGAAACTAGGTAGGAAACAGGGTGTTATTAGTTTGGAGTGCCTTACCAATGCTTATTTTGTTGTTGTGTTTTATTTCATTGTAACAAGACAAACGTGTACAACAGAAACTGTACACTTTAAGATCTGCGTGTGTTGTGGGTTTATTGCAGTATTTTTTCTTTCTTTTTTTAATAATACATTTTGGGGGCATTGTAGCCTGGTGGGTAGTGACTGTGTTGAACTTGTAATTGGTCAGTCTCTGATGACATGGGTTCCACCCAGTCTAGTGCTGCAAGCAGTGCAGTATAGTGTAGTACCGACTCCACTCCCCTGAAAGTCCTTCCGTTGAGACTGTAGCTAAACCTAAGGCCTGTTGTGCATGTGCAACATCCATCTTCTGTCCACCCTGCTCTCTTCACGAGGGATGGGTTGTGCTGGCTTCGATTTACCCACAACACAAAATCTGCGCAGAACCCCAGTCATTCTTCAAGGAGTGAAGGGAGACGCCAAGTCACTATCTTGTCGGCTTCTAGCAAGAGCTGCTAAAGTGTCAGTGTCAGTGGTTGCAAGCTTTAGTGTCCTATCTAGATAGTTCAGTCACATCGGCATAGACTGGGTGTTCATGAGAAGAGTGTCTTGGAGCCTTCTCTTTGAGACTGGAATAGTCTGTGGTATCTTCTGGCAGAAATGGGAAACATACATCATCCTAGGTTGTAAGTCGTGATTTAAAATTTGATAATTAGAGTGGTAATCTTAGTACATCATACCAGTTGTTTAGATGTGTGTGTGTGTGTGCGCGCGCACGTGTGTGTGTGTGTAGTAGTAGTTCTTCAGTTTAACGTCCTTCCACTAAATAGTGATACCAGACAGGAAAGTCTGTGTGTGCGGGCGCGCGCGTGCGGACATGTGTGTGTAGGGGGGAGGGGTATGCTCATAACTAATCAAACGCAATAAACAACTATTATTAAAAATACATAAATGAGAATTTGGAAAAGTACAAAATTAACAGCTAAGAAATTAACTTTGCAATTCATATAGCTAGATGCTATCCTTATATTAAAGGAGTCTGAAAATAGGAGTATCGAAATTTACATGAATATAGAAATGTTGTATCTCTTATCTACAGGTTTAAGCAATTTTTCTACCTGTCTTTCCAGTTCGTAGCTTACAGCAAAATTTAAAAGATTGATGTATACCACTTTAAGTGACAGCAGATTTCTCTGTGTGAAATTCGGGCTGCTCACCCCAGGGAGAGCACGTCACCACAAGAGCAGCACCACCCTTTTTTTTTTTTCCCTGTATGCAACTGTATTTCCCTATCAGAGTGGCTTTTTTCTACAGAATTTTGCCTGGGACGACTCTCTTGTTGCCGTGGGTTCTTTTACGTGCGCTAGATAATTATGTGCAACACACGGGACCTCGGTTTATCGTCTCATCTGAAAGCACTCAGACCACCACTCATGATCTAATGGATGGGGGAAAAGTTTCGGGTCGAAGCAGGAAATTGCATGTGTTTGTGTGTGCGCGTGCGCATGTGTGTGTACGCGCGCGTTTGTGTGTGTGTGTGTGTGTATTTAAGCTGAAAATTTTATTGTCAGTTTGTGCTTTTGAATTAAAAAAATGGATTTGGAAATGTTTTGTTTCCAGTGTTTTGTTATCCTCTTGATGTAAAATTTCATTGTTATTATAGTGTATCAGTGTGCATTACAAAAGTTCTACAGAAGCTGAACTTGGACATGGTTTAAAACTTAGTACAGTAAGAATGTCAAGAGAAAGCTTACTAATATTAGTGGTTGCTAATGTTCAATTGGGGGAGGGGGGGGGGGGTAGATACTTCAACAGCAAGATAGTGGTCATTGTCTGCCGTGAGAATGGCCATTCATTCTGACAGGTATTTTTTTGGCTTTCAGCAGCACTGGAGCTTGTTTATAACTTATATTATATATATATATATATATATATATATATATATATATATACATAATTACATATATATATATACATAATTATATATATATATATATATATATGTATGTATACACACACATAATTACATACATACATGTGTACATATGAGAATAGCTTTTATTTTCTTTTTCTTTTTTTAAATCCTTGAAAATCATTCTTGTGACAATGAAGGAGTTGCATTTGTTTACCCTGTACTTGTTTTCCACCATTACTATTCGTCACAACCCCTCCCCCCCCCAATACACACACACCATATACTTGGTTACCTGTTACTTGATCACCCTGCATTTGTTTTCACCCACCACTACTTGTCTCCCCCCCAAAAAAAATTTTTTATAATATATATATTTAAAAAAAAAATATATATATATATAAAAATATAATATATATATATTATATATATATATATATATATTGCTTTTATTCTTTATGTATAAAAAGTGGTCACTGTTATTTCAGTGTGAGGTGTGTGGGATTTTGATTTTGTGTTGTTGTTTTTAATAGTGTTTATCTACTTTTGCTTATTTTCCTGTGTTTTGAGAGAATCATCTCAACTGAGACACTTAACAGTAATTGGTTTATTATATATTGTATAGAACGATTGCAATAATTGTTGTTTGGGGTTGGTTGTTTCTTTGCTTTTTTCAAATATTTCTGGCTTTGTCACAGTCACTTTTTCCTTTTCCAATTTTATGCATACTATGTTTGTTGCATACCTATCTAACTTTTTTATCTATCATTGGTTGTATTACAGGGTGTGTATTGACTATTTGTAGGCAAATGGTAACCGTGTCTGTATTCAGAAAGGATATGGCTGATTATTGTCTTGTTTCAGAGACAGACAAGTCTCACTTGACTTTTGACTTGTCCTTTTCGGAGACAGATTGAAGTTTTCGGATATTCGAAGATGTGTTGTAGTGTATTATATTCAGTCACTGCAAATAGCTCTGCTTGAAAATCAGGCAGCTCTCCCAGGGGAGAGTGTGTGTCGCCACAAAAGCAGCGCCACCCATTTATTCCCCCCTGTTTACAAAATGTATTGATTTCCCTTTGAGGATGGCTTTTTTCCATAGTTTTCCCACAGACAATTCTTGTTGTGAGTTCTTTCACATGCACTGTGTTTTGCACACAAAACTTCAATTTATCGTCTTACCCGAAAGACTACAAACCAGACCACCTTGGGGAAATTGTTCAGGTTCAAACAGGGATCGAACATGGCTTTCTAAGCAGAGGCATTTTTTTTTAATCTCTCGGCCATCGATCCAGTGTTACAGCAAGATGGTTAATATCCAGTGGTGCTTTTTCGGCCAAGAAATGACTGCCCTTGCCTTGGCATATACTCCAGGTTGCCTGCACTGGTGTTTTTCGTATCAACCGTAACACTGGCCAAAATTAACTGTCTCTGTCTCGTTAGATGGACATTGTTTTTGTTTATTTCTTTTGTTTGTTTCACGCCGAGGTCGGATGCGCTGGGCCTGACTTGTCAGGCGCTTAACGGCAGTGCAACGCATTTTCGCTCATATGACAGACAAATAGCAGTTGCTGTCTGAGAGTTCCACGGAGGAGAAGAAGGTTTTTAGTTTTGTTGTTGGTTTTTGTTGTTGGGTTTTTTTCGGGGGAGGTTGGTTTGTTTTAAATTGTTAATCTTTTCTGCAAGATGTTATGGAGGAATTTACTCAAGTGGCCTCGGTACATTGGCTCGTCTTTTATGGAAAATATGCATAAAATGATCTCAGAGCAGTATTAACTGTGCATTATAAAACAAAAGAAAAGCTGACCCCCCAAAAAATCCCACCAAAAAACCCCCAAACAAAACAACAACAAACAAACCACACACAACAAAAAATTAAACAGAAAAAAATTAAGCAAACCAAAAAAACCAGAAACCTCCCCCCAACCAAACAAACCAGCCAAAAACAAAATCCAAACAAAAATTGAAATCTACCATTCGAATAATTCAAGATTTCAAATGGATGCCTTTGAGAAAAAGTTTTTTTTTAAAGTGATCAATAAGCTAAACCAATAACCTTTTTTGGTTAAACAATGAGACCATTCCGTTAAAATAAAAAGTTTGAATTTTATTTATGTTCTTATCATGTTTTGTTTGTCGAGCTTTTAAGTTTTTGTTGTGCTTGTTGTTCTTTCTCTCTCTTCCTATTCCTCTTCTGTCTGTATTCGTGCATGTGTGTGTGTGTGTGTGTGTGTGTGTGTGTGATTATTTCTTTTTTCCTTTTTGTGCTCGTTCCTCGGCTAGAGGAAGGAAGGTGGCAGGATGGTTAAGATGTTAGCCTGCCAACAAGTTAACCGTGAGGTTGTGGGTTCGATTCCCAGCCTTGCCCTTTCTTCCCAGTTTGACCCAAAAAAAATCGAACTGAATGTCAAAGTCCTTCGGATGAGATTATAAACCGAGGCCCCGTGTTCGAACGCATGCAGAACATCTTGCGCACACGTTAAATCCTGTTCCGCTTTTCCCAAGAGTAGGCCATTGTGTGCCGGTGGAAACATGACAAAATTTACAAAACCGCATACACACAGGGACTAGATGTAAAAAAGCACATGAGTGCTTATTCCATTATCCTCGATATAAAAGAAGAAGAAAAAAAAGAAAGGTAAGGTGGGTAAAAAAACGGGCGCATACGCTAAATCTCATTGGTGAACCTCCGAGCTTTCTTTCTTTTATTCTTTTATATCGAGGATAATGGAATAAGCACTCATGTGCTTTTTTTTACATCTAGTCCCCGTGTGTATGCGGTTTTGTTTTGCATTCTGAGTTTGGGGATGGTGTCTTAATACGACACCAGTTTGGGGGCGTTTTAAAAAACAAAAAACAACCAGATGTCATCCGTTCTTACCGGCACGAAATGGCCTACTCATCCCAAAGGCAAAGCTGGTTTTTAACGTGTGCACAAGATGTTCTGCGTGCGTTCGCACATGGGGCCTCGGTTATAGTCTCATCCAAATGACTTCAGGGGGAGTGGAGTACAGATGTTATGGAGTACAGATGTTATGGAGTACAGATGTTATGGAGTACAGATGTTTTGGAGTACAGATGTCATGGAGTGCAGATGCTAACTCCAGGGGAAAATTTCCTGAAACGGGTTCCTCCTCCACAGTGGCTCGATCCCAGGCCGTCAGATCACGACCGTAACGGCTGATCGCTCTAAACACTAGAATATCCCGCCGCCTGATGCTTTTTGATTAATACATTTTTTTGGCTTATCGAAGAGTTTTTGCGCCCCCATCCCAATTAAAATAATAAAGAGCTGAGGCGGATCAGCCTTATTGTGACCACAAAAAAAGAAACAACAGCAACCCATTTTCATATATATCCCATGAATTGCCGAAGTTGGATGCGCTGGGCCCGACTTGGCAGGCCTTGACGGCAGCGTAACTCATTTTCGCTCCTATAATAATAATGATAATAATAAATGGAATTTATATAGCACTATGTCTTGCAGAAAACAAATCAAAGCGCTCCTATGACAGACAACAGTAGTTGCTGTCAGAGCGACGACGAAGAATATTCCTGAATATGATATGATCATGGAAAATCGTGAAACGCGATTGACGCTGAAAGTTTTGGCACTGTATCAAATCAAATTCAAATTCTTTTACTTCGAGGATAATAATAATTATGTCCGTCATGTTGACTACTTAGTACTACATGTAAACGGTTAATGGTTGGTTGTCGGGTCAAATCGTATTCAGCGTCTTCAGGCTGTGCAAAATGCGGCTTGACGGCGTTGGAAATTTGAAGGGATCTTTTAAGTGTCGTGGATTTTTTGTTTGTTGTTTTTTGTTTTGTTTTTGTTGTTGTGTGTTTGTTTGTTGTTGTTGTGGGATTTTTTTTGGGGGGTCCCCTCGGCTACAGCTTCGAGGTTCACCGCTGGTGAGATTTTGCGTATGCCACCATTAAGGTAGCCGCATTCCAACTTCGGGTTTGGTGTCTAAACACAGCACTTGTGTGCATGCATTTTTAGAATGTTGTTATCAGCTCCTACTGGCACGCAATGGCCTACTCTTCCCAAAGGGGGAACAGGTTTTTAACGTGTGCGCAAAATGTACTTCGTGCGTTTGCACACGGGGCTTTGGTTTATAGTCCCGTCTGTGGCTGTTTTTAAGTACCTTGCCATGATAGGCAGCCATATTCCAACTTCTTAAGATCTCTGGTCTTATCTAAAATGGAAGTTTTGCCCTGACGGTCAACTCATGAATAGTGCAATATTTATTATTTTGTCCAGAGAATGTTTTTTTCATGATAAGTGCATCAGTACGAAACGCCCTTGGCATGCTTTCAAATACACTGTTTTTGCTGTGTCACCCACTTCATTCTCTTTTAATTCATGGAGTTGTATTGCATTGATGCACCCTCCTCGGTATAATAATTCTTTACATTTGGAATCTTTACACTTTTACAGAACAGTAGCCTCCTTGATGAAGAAAGAGATGGGCAAGCAGTATCACGGAATGGACAGACAGTCAGGCCTGAAGTTTGCTCACTAACAAAATAATGACAGCAGAGGACCAAGAGAAGTGGTGAAAACAGCTTGCTGTGACGCCGCCCCAACTACCACCACTCCTTCATAGGGGTATAGTAGTATCCAGTGTCGGAGAAAATACACGATGCCTTCTCTCGTCTATGGGAATTTTCCGCGAACACTTTTCTGAGTTTAATGTCGACGTCTGGAAGTTCTCATATAAGAATAAATCTTCCACTACCCTGCGGTAATGCGTCTACAGAACAAGCAAAGAAGATTCCATGCGACTAAGAGACAACATAGAATTGTGGAGAACTGTGCCAGCCTGTGCAGTAGCCATAGCAAAGAACTACCAAGTTCAGGCACAACTTCCAACGCTTTGCGACCCTTATAGACACGGTTCTGCAGCTCTCTCATCGCATGGGGGACAACAGAGAACATCATCCCAAAACTCGACATAATTACCTGACTAAAAGTGGGCTCGGGTACTACCTGAACAGAACACAGGACCTGACCAGAAAGCTCAGTCGTGTGGACTGGGAGAGAAACAAGTTCACGGATCCATACATAGGAAGCTAACGGAAAGAAAGGTCTACCAGGCCTGGTAGTAGGAGCATTGAGACCAGTGTCTTTGAAGCCTCTGCCAGAGGTTAGGGGCCGCTGGACCAGGTCCTGCCCCTCCCTCCAACCATCGCTAAATACTGCAGAGACTGTCAGTGAAAACAAACTGACATAAGAATAGAGAAACTGTCACTGCTTTGACTACGTCACAAAACAGGAAATCAGTGTCACTGCTTTGACTATACATGGCAGTTTACTGTCAGCATCCCAAAACAGGAAATCAGTGTCACTGCTTTGACTATACATGGCAGTTTACTGTCAGCATCCCAAAAACAGGAAATCAGTGGAATCGCCCGAAGACAAGAACTGTGGGGAGGACGGAGGCAGATAATTATGAGAAAGGTTGGCAGGAATACGGCGCGGGTTTAGCTGAAGACATTAATCGTGAAGGGAGGGAGTCTGCTGGAGAACTTGCCCCATCCCTTTTGTTGTCGGCCTGTGAATTCAACACAGTTCGTCTAGAGAGTCTGTGTAAGTATGAAGCGTGTTTGTTTTCAGAGTGTCGATTCTACCCGTGTGCCCTACCCCCACCCACCCCCTCCCCTCACACACACGCACGCACACACACACACACACACACACACTCCCTCTCTCTCTCTCTCACACTCACACACACACACACACACTCTCTCTCTCTCTCTCTCTCTCTCTCTCTCTCTCTCGCACACACACAGAAGTATTCTGGACAATGAGGATAATAGTGATTATGTGTGGACGTTTCTCTGTGTGCACGCTTTTAATTCAGACAGTGTTTTTACCCAGTTTCATACCTGTATGCTCTGTGTGTGTGTGTCTCTCTCTCTCTCTCTCTCTCTCTCTCTCTCTCTCTCTCTCTCTCTCTCTCTCTCTCTCTCCCCCACACACACACACACAACACCACCACCACCAACAACAACAACAACAACAACAACACCACAGAGTGAATAAGACTGGACTGTTTATTTTTATAGTTGTCAGTACTCTGTCACAATAAATAATAGCAGTACTCCAATATCAGACTTTACAGATTGTACAATGACATTACACATTATGATTTGTGCGTCGTCTTTCTCGAGTCCTGTACACATTTCTCAGTAACAACTTTATACAAAGGCACTTACAAGGAACAAACATACACAATGAAAACCCAAACCAAACCAAAAAGCTGGGATGCATTATTTCTTCTTGTTGGGCGTTCCCGATGGAAACCCAGAATATGTATAAATTTGTCATATCAGGAATTCATGGTAAGACATTTTTTACACTTGAAAAACAGTTTGAGTGTAATCGCAGTCAATTTTTGTTGGATTCCATCTCATTCTGGTTTTTATAGAAATGAATGGGCAGATCGTATAGCTTAAATGCAATGAACAAATCCAATACAGCAAAAATACATACTCTATTATGCATACAGGAAGGTTACTGTCTTCTAGAAAAGGCATGCTGGAATCAGTTTGACTCTTTGCTTAGAAATCATCGTTTCGTCAAAAGTGCTAGGCCTGATTTTATTAATTCTAAGATTAAAGAGTTCCACACTAAAGGTTCACAATTCTATTGCAGAATGTTCGCAAGTGTGTGGCAAAAAAAAAAAAAATTTACTTGGCGTTTAATAATGAATGTATTGATTCAAACGTTAGGATGTAGCCTATTGCTTTCACACACAAAAGTTCTTGCACGTTCAGAAGCTCGCATGCGCAAAGCCACAATTTTTGCAACACACACACACACACACACACACACGCACATTGAAACAGTGTTCCATTGGACTCTTTTGCATCATTATTATTGTACACAGACCTATTGTTGGATTGGGGGGGGGGGGGGGGGGGGGGATGAAATTGAATTGTTTTCTTTTGCCCAGTTGTTCTGAAATCTTTTCTATCTTTGCCTACATTCCCTCGTTCGTTCCCCGCTGCATATTTGAATACAGTTTTTTCCCTTGTATTTTTTTAAAGTTTAACAGCCACAATGTTGAAAAAAGCTCGAAGGGTTACATTATTCTTGTTCGTGTTTGAAAGAACAACGATAGCTTAAACTGGATATATATCATCTTGGCGACTTCAACATATTATTATCATAATGGAGTTAGCACATGATTAAATTTGTGATGATCAGGCATGGTCAGTTGGGTTTGTGGAACCAGCTTTCTGTAGGCTAAACCTTGGCATCATCAATACAGTGACAAGATGGTTATTCCTTCAACCTGTCATTTCAGTTAAGGGCACTGCCATTGTTTCTGAACGAAAGGTTTCACTGTAGTGGTGAAACAAGTTTTCTTGAAACCACAGTCTGCTTCACGTGACCTCAATTTCTTGTTCTCCCCCATCCAGAGTGGATTCCGTGTCCGATATCACGTCCACTTCAGAATCCAAACATTCCGCGCTGACGTCATCTTCCTCCTTCATACCCGTCACAGAGGGGTGTCTGGAGCGAATGTGACGTTCAAGGTCACGCCTGCGCACTAAGACTTTGCCACAGTAGTCACAGCGGTAGGGAGTGTCGCCCTCAGCGTGCAGACGCACATGCTTGTTCAAGTTGCTGGGGTCTCCGAAAGGACGAAGGCAGACCTTGCACTTGAGAGGCTTGTAACCCGTGTGAGTTCTCAGGTGGATCTTCAGCCCGTACTTTCGCGAGTACAGCTTGCCGCAGTACAAACACAGATGACCTTTGCGAGACTTGTTGGCGAAGAAGGAGGGCGGGAGAAGATCCAAGGGCTCCCCTTCTTTCTCTGACGGCATGGGCAGAAGGGGTACAGAGGTCTTAGAACTGCAGCTGGGGCTGCTGGTTGTCAGAGAGCTGCTGACGCTGTGGCTCATGGCTCCAGACGTGTCCTGGGACCCCTCCAGCCCAGCTGGGGGCATCATCCCTCTCTGGCACGTGCTGACTGCGGGCTTGGACGTCATCAGGAGGGAATGAGGATCAGGGGCGGGGGTGCAGAAGTGCGGGAACACGAAGCTCCTGCTCTGAGGATGGCAGCTGAAGTGGTGGCGGGTGTCCAGCAGAGGCGGAGTTGGCGGCACAGAAGCAGCGCAGAGGAGCTTTTGGGGGCTGGGGTCCGGCATGGCGGCCAGCCAGGGGTAGTACAGTCTCCAGGCCACGTGCTGGTCAAGGGGCAAGGGCAGGGCCGGTAAACCTGGGGGGTGAATGTGGTTGAAGATCTGGATCGGCTGACCCGTGGCCGGCACACTACCTGCCAGAGAAGCCTGACCTGCGGGGCTGTGTTGGACACCTGGACAGCCCGCAACGTTCACCGTGGAGGTACATGCCGACTTCCTGGTGCTCAGGTTGAGAGCAGAGGTGTCGTCTGTGGAGGAGTCTGGTGTCATGGCTCTCCTGTCCAGGTGAGAGTTTCTGCTGCTGAGGCTTTCAGGCCTGCGTGTCTGCTGTGGACTGCGATCCCAGTCTTGTCTCCTGGTGGAAGACACGGAAGACGTGTCCTGCGTTCTCACTGTAGAGCATGCTGAAGAGGACTTGAAGGAGCAGGCTGAGGATCTGTGAAAGGCACTAGGCCCAGAACCCAAAATGCGGAAACTGGAGATGGGCAGTGCAGGGCTGAAGGCTGAAGGCAAAGAGAAAGGAGGGCTAGTAGTCCCTGGGGTTGGAAGGGCGGTGGTGGTGTCGCAGTTGAAGAGGATGTGGGCTTTGAGTGTGTTGGGGTACAGGAAGCTGGCCTGGCACGATGTGCACGTGTACTGCTGGTTACCTGAAATCAGTCCATTGCTCATGGTAACAGAATTGTTATGTACAGAGTCCCTACTCTCTCTCTCTCTCTCTCTCTCTCTCTCTCTCTCTCTCTCTCTCTCTCTCTCTCTCTCTCGCTGGGTTTGAGTAACTTTATGTAACAAAAACAACAACACAAGTTTACAACAATGCAGCAGAGAAAGAACGCCAAGTCATGGTTTAGCTGAGCCCCACCCATGATGAAAATGAATAACATTGTACGCTTTAATCAAGCACCCTCTCTCACAAACCCTGGCCCTTATTATTTCTTCAGTGCAGAACATTCTGACGCCAAGGCAGAGACATAAGTATGACGACAACCTGACCTAACAAACAAATCGACAAAACAACACTCTGAAGGAAGGCTCCTACCTCTGATGTGTGCGGGAGTCAGGAAAGGCACACTGAAGGCGCGGGCCAGCGAGTCGCTGTACCACAGCAGGAGGTGGGCTCCACGTGGGATGGCCTTCAGGACGTGCAGCACCAGGCGACCCCCTTCCACCAGCACCTCCACGTTCTGCTCGTGCCGGTCACGTGCCGGCTGCAGGGCCATCATCCACCTGTGGCTCTCCTCCTGCACCGGGTGAAGCCTGCAGTGGGGGAGGCGACTGTGGGTGCTGGTGCTGAAGGGGTTGTCTTTCTTATCCGCCACCAGGCGACCCTCATGCCAAACCACCTGCAACAGAAGATGGATGGACGTTGTTCATACAACTTGGGGTTTGACCATAAGCGCTACGAGGAAGAAAAGTGCTTGGTTGGAGTCTGATCCTAACGACATAGAGGCAGTCTATAACCTAAACTGTTGTTAGGGGCAAAATGTGCCAGAGACTCAGTTTCTCTAAGGGGCAGCAGTTTAAAAGCGTTGCCAATCTCCTCACCCTGGCTGCTTTATCTTCCCTGTCCATAAAGAGGGCAGGTACCCATTTACAGCTGGGAACTGATTGGTTACTGAGCCAAGGTACACGAACGGTCACCCATCCGCGAGCAACCAAGCTCAACGCTGCTTGTATCCTTAGTTTGAGAAAAGCAAGTGCTCTGACCACTGAGTCTTAATTGTATGCATGAATGGAGAGGATTTCTTTATGTGCGTTAGTAGTCGCTATAATCAACCATAAATGATTTTCTTTTTCAAAATTATAGGATGACTAAAATCGCACACACGAATAAAGACTTTATTTTTCCGTATACAAAAAGTTCCCTGTTCGAAATATAGCTCTCACTGATGGAAGAAAATTCCCCACTTCAGACTGACTGTGCAGCTCAGCTTCATAAGCAATAGGACAACAAAAAAGCAGACAAGTAAAAACACAACACCCAAGTTTTTGGCAGAGCAAATTTTCGGTTTATTTAAGAGTAATAGGACGAACTGATTAATCAGTTAATTGCTTTACTGATTCAAGGTGTGAAGAACGACCAACTAAAGCAAAGGGAAGTTTGATCAAGTTGTCCGTCATTGTTACAAATCACAGTATTTAGCGGAACTAGTCCAACTGGAACAACGTAAGACAAATGTATGAACAGAAGCTTGCCCTCTATATTATTCAGAAAGACAGGGTTACCTACTGTCCTTATTCTTAGGCTTCAAAAGATGTGACGTCACTTTGGTGGCTCGTGCAGCCTTGGATAGCAAATTCACCTACCGGTTACAGCGAAAAGGACAATGGAGCAAGTTACTTCATCCAAGATGTTGACCTAAACGCTTCCCCTCCACCTTCTTTACAGGACTGGAAAGCAAACAATGTGACATTTATCTCCGATTGTGGGAATTAGTAGGAAGACGCACAAGGTCCATAATCCGAGAGTGGCCAAGGTGGGACTGGAAACACTCCAGCCTTGGAGAGGTCTCGCGTTTCGCTCTCCATCAGGCCAAACATGTACACAAATTTTCCTGTGGGAAGTGTTACCTGCTTGGTAGGAGTAGGACCAGTGGGTTTAAAGTCGGTGTATTATGGGCTTGAAGGGCCCTCGAGTCTTGTTGGCACCTCAATAGCTGGTCCTGATTTCATGGTCACTTCAGTTATGGCTGCATACACAGCCCAGTCAGTGCTGTGCTGGTCACAGTCATTGTCAGGCTGATCCTGGCCTGGTCACTGTTGGTACACCACAACTGTTCACGGCCATGTCTTTCATTTACAATATCTTTCTTTTGGTTTTCATTAGGCACAGACTTTTTTTATGCAGCTAGGGAAGTTATGGAAATGTACTCCAGTACTTTTGTTTCTAAAAAAAAAAAAGCACTTTATCATTAATTTTAAACTGCTCTGCCTCTGCTACAAGGCTGTAAGTTTTTATATTATACTCGTGTACCTTTTCTACACTTTCTTCAGTGTCATCTTCAAACTTCGTGGGCCTAATTGGCGAGGGACGTTTTGTCACCAGTCAACTAACAGCTTGTTTTTTTGGTGTCTAACTTCATGCCAACATCAAAACAAGATCTTCGAGCATGAATATCGATTCCCTCGTATTGATTTTTCTTTTAAGCCCTCAGATTTTTCAGAGCCACCAAATATGTCAGGGTGCCGTTAGCACACTGTCCGGGCCTCTGACGAGGGGCTACAGTAGAACCAGCTGATCGCAAAACACACAGTGTTATTAAACAGGGGTGCTCCAGCGCCTTAGCCCTCCTGGTCACAGAGGCCAGCTGACCTGAAGAGGCGCGGCGTCTGGGTGGCACTCTTAGTCAAGCAGCTCGGGGACAAAAGGCAGCACCACTTCAGCCTCCCCCTTCCAGCAGACGTCCAGCGTGTCAGTGGCCTGCCCCTTGTTTGCCTAACTCATCGTCTAGTGTGGCAATGTCAGGACGAGAGGGGTGGCGCGCGGAACTCCACTTGGCTTAAGCAGTGGACAGGGGTTTCCCTTGACAGGGAAACGCGCCACCGCTTCCGTGGCTAATGAGCTGTGGACAAACATTGGAGCTGGTGACATACACAGGCAGGCCTCTGTCTGCCTGAACTGGGGCTTTCTACTGATAGGCTACTGCCTGCCTGGCTGGCTGACTTGACTGAGGCCTTATGGCTGTACTGTACTGATCGTGAGCCCAGGTAAAGTCTGAATTTCCCTTGCTGCTCTGTGTGGTGGAGTTGACATCTTACATGGGGACCTGTCTGTAACTTGTGGTTCGTGATGAGTAACTGAATGACTCTCGGGTCATCTACCTAAGACAAAATGCTGGGAAAAAAGTATTTGACGTTTTTATTCTATCCCCATATCCATACCCTCACTGAGTGTAGTTACTTATTTAGGCAACATGTTTGCTTGTTGTCAGCAGCTGGTTGTTACAGACAGACTCATAATATTTTCAGAATCTACTGTGTGAGTGTGTGTGTGTGTGATTTGATGGGTAATGATGAACAATGAGTAAACACACCTAGTCTGTTCTTCCTTAACATTCAAAACAAGGGGATAAAAACCAAGCGCAGTCTTTGCAGTGTTTAGTTGGGATGTTGGAAAACGCAGACAGACACACAGCCACGGAAGACGGGAGGGAAAAATAGCCCGGAGAAGCAGCGAGTTTGATACTTTCCAACTCAAACGGACCCTTTATTTGCCTTTGTTCTCAGTCAGCCGTAGCCAGGGCCACGCCCCATGAACAGGAAAGGGATAAAGCGGTATTGCAGTCAGAACCCTCCACAAGCACTGTTCTGTGTTTACCATGCTTCTCCAACTTAAGTAAACTGCTTACAAAAACCATTCTCTGGTCCACTGGAAAGTGGCCCACTCCCCTGCCCCCCCTTGTTTCCCTCTATGTATTTTTCTTCCCATCAAAATCTATGTCCCCCTCCTGTGGATATTGACCCACGTCCAACCTAAAGCAAGCAGACAGGTCCACAGTGTTCGAACCTACAGACTGTAACTTGGCAACCTGTGGACTGACCACACAGCCCCCAAGCGCCGGCAGTCTTGTTTAGACTGTTTCACTGTCTTGGGTCCTGTCTCTCTCTGTGTGTGACTAGCTAGCATTATCAGTGGCGGGGCACACGCTGCAACAGCCTGCAGGCTGATGTGTTAAGAACGGAAAGTCGGAAAGCTTTCAGAGTCGATGGTCATTGACAGCTACCTGATCATCCCACTGCCCAGGTAACACAGCTTGTGAAGGGCTGCCGACGTGGTTTGGGCAGGAGGCGGGAGGAGGTTTCCCTGGCTTCTTATCAGTCTGCCTAAGGCTTGCTTCTTCATCCCCCTGGCTGGAGTCATGACTGTTTGCTGATAGTTTCTCTTCAGCACCTAGACAGACAAGTCGGTGGAGAGCACGGGCTGTAGTGCAGGTCAAGTGACTGCACGGCATTGTAATTGGTCTGCGAGAGAGACTGGAGGACTCTATTAGTGCTGTTGGAAGGGAGAAAGTGGTACACCGTTGAAATGATCGGCGAATAAACGAATTCTCAGGTAGCTGATTTTTAATTTCACCGCGGTTTAGTTGATAGAAACGGTTCCTTGCAGAGTGTTTGTGTGTGTGTGTGTTTGTTGTGTTTGTTTACTTGTTTTGTTCCTTCGTTTACTGTAAGACACCTGTCTTCACCCCCCTAAGCCTGCCCTCCCAACATGTGTGTGTGTGTGTGTGTGTGTGTGTGTGTGTGTGTGTGTGTTCGTGTTCTAACCTGTCAATATTTTATCGCGTGAGTTGTATCTGTAGCCTATGTGTAGGTCTTTTTGTTTGTTTCTTCGTTTCTGTTGCCTGAGTGTATGTGCCTGCCCATGCCTTTGTGTGTTAATGTGTGTGTGTGTTTGTTACTTCGTTCTTCAGTTTTCTTTCTCCACTATGTGGGTGGGTGGGTGCGCACGCAGCTTCTCATCCGCAATAAAGAACTATAAACAAGTTTTACAACAACAAGAAGAATGAAAGCAAAAACAAGAATGTTGAAAAGAAAGAAATAACAGCTTAAACGCTAACTTCGCAATTCATATAAGTAGTAAACATCATTATACTACAGGAATCTGACAAGTCAATGACAACACAATGTCTTATTATGGAATGTCTTTTAGAATTTGCTCTAAGGTACGGACTGGGAACGGCGCAGGCTGGAGCACGTGGAACGCCGCACGACGCACAGCTGCAGACCGTAACCAGTGGAGGAATGATGTTCGAGCCTTGTGTGCCTCCGGGCACAGAGAGTTAAGTAAGTTAAGTACGGACTGGGAAGACAGGTAGAAAGATTTTCTTATCTCTGCATTGTAAAAGAATGTGAGCATTAGTAATATTGTCGCCAAAGATACATGTTTTTGTGTGTGTGAAAGTTTCGTTATAAAAGCATTGAGCTTAAACCTGTAGATAAGAGATGCAACATTTCTATATTCATGTCAAGAAAAGTGTGTGTGCGCGCGCGCCAGCATGCGCGTACATGTAAGGAATATCATAGAAAAAAAACCAACAATCGAAGACAATAAGGACCTGTTTGGATGAACTTACCGAAGAGGCCATCCCTACATCCACCAATCTTATTACTTGTTCGACCTCGTGGTTGCGCCACGAGGGTTTTGGCCTACAACATAATATATCAATGTGGCATTACCGGTGCACCGGTGTCTAAAGCTGACAGCGCAGGGGAGCACAGCAAGCCGTCAGCACTCAGGACGGCAGGCTGAAAAGAAACTGGCATGTTGTGAATAAGCAGACCTGGAGGACAGGTAATCCTCCTCATGAGAGAGCACTGCACACAACAATGCAGCGCCGGTCGTCTTGACAAGACGAGAAACCAGTGTCGAAAAGTTAGACAAACTTTTCCCCCCATCGTCTCTGTTCCCACTCCAACCCCTGCACCACACCACACCCTCCCCTCCTTCACACTTTTTTGTTGTCAGCTTGTTAAGGACTGATTGCCTGTTTTCACCTGGGCTGCCCGTTGTGCAGGTAAGAGGGGCGTTAATCCTGGTAGCGGGAGGACCAGGCACCTGTCCTCCAGGGCTGGGTGTCGAGCCTTCTCAGAAAGAAGACACCATTCAGGAGGGATAACTCGAGTTAGCGCTATGGGCAGAAAATGAGGTGTAAAATGTGATATTAAAAACAGCACCCCACCTTTACACCCTATCGTTCCCATCCCTTGTCTAGCTGTGTCCCTGGCTGCCTGCAGCGCCTGTCTGTCTGTCTGTCTGTCCGGTTGAGGGGCCAGGTCATCCATCACGGGCCCTCCCTCCACACTGTCATTGCACAACACCCCTGTGGAGCCCCCAGCACAGCCTGGACCCTCACCCCGCCATCACACAAACCAACCTGCATACCAGCTCCCGCAAAAGCTGGGCCCGGCTGCTGCTGAATAGAGGCGCAGGCAATACAGCATGAAATAGGACGGCAAATGCCCACTCGGCGGTGCGCCCACCCCTCCCAGCTGTGGGTCAGATTACCCATCAGCAGGCAGCGGGTACCCGTCCCCGTCGAGCTCCTCCTCGTTGTACCCGACATGGGCGCCCCAGGGCGAAGCCGAATAGCGGCCAGGGTGTGGAGGCAAGGGCGGAGACACGGTCCTTGATAGAAACGTCAAGTTGTGCTCCCAGGGTTTCAAAGGAGACGTCCTCAAAAGGCGAGCACCTGAGTGTTAGGAAGTCAGCAGGGGGGTGTCATAGCCGTCATGCAGACATGAATGATGATCCTCTCGCCCCCAAAACTTGACTTCACCTCCCTCCCTCCCTTCCTCCCGACACCAGTCTCTCTCGTCACTGTGTGGGCCAATGCCCGCCCCTCACCCCCCCCCCCCCCCTTCCACCACAGCACCCGCTGGAGAAGGGGTGGAGGAGGGTTCAGGCCACAGGTGACACCGACAGACAGACAGAGAGACAGCAGCTACACAAGGCCAGAAAAGAGAAAAAGAAAACAACTGCGGTGGTGGTGATTTACCAACGACGACACCCGGTCATGATCTTCGCCGTGAAAGGCCGGATTATGGCCTTGTTCATTTGCAGTTCAGTGATGCAGATATAATGCATAACACTAACGAAATGAACGCAGGAATTCCTATACAGAACTAGTTTTTTTTTTTTTTTCATTTAACGAGAGCTTCTAGTACCGAAAATCTCAACCATCGAGATTTACATGGCTTAACAGAGACTGGCAAGTTACTACAGCCTCGACCTGTTCAAAACCACGTCCACACACAGCCAATATTTTTGTTTACACCAAAACTTCATTCACGACTGTTTATGTGACGAGCAGTGTTGCCATTTAAGCTACTTTTGCAGAAGGTCCTATGGATTGGGCTTAATTATAATTAAGCGTACAATGGAACAGATGAGTTTCGCAACTTTCAGTTCCTCGAAGGAAGGAGAGTGAGGGTGGGGTGGGGCGGTATCATTGCAAGATTTGGCACTGTAAGTCCAGAAAGGTTCTAAACAAAGGCTTGTGGCCCAAGACCAAAGCTTTAGACTCCGTCAGTTATTGACGCAAGCCAAGCGCCAAAGCCTATGTATGAAATGAAACGTTGTTAGGCTTTGAAATTATGTCGACATTGTTCTTCATTCATGACAAACTCTTACCATAACAATTCTTATTCTTCGTTTTTTTTTTAAAAAGTGTAGCTGGAATATGGCTGCCTATATGGTGAAGTGTTGTTTTTAAGAGATAGCTTACGGTAGGCCTACAAGTTGTCTGTCTCGGGGGGGGGGGCGGTGAACAATGAGTGAGTCAGAGTGCATATTTTGGGTGACCCCTATTATGTCAAGTTGGGGAACGTGCAACAGCAAGGACAAATGAAATCTTTTTTTTTTTTTTTAAAGTGCAGAGCTTAGCAACAACAGCAAAACAAAAATGAAACAACCAACCAACCATATTGTTAAAAGAGAGATAGGGGCGAGGGGGTGTCTTTCTTTACCAGATCAGACATAAGATCAGTTTTTTCCAACCCACCTATAAAAAAGGAGGGGTAAAAAAAAAAAGAATCAAAAAGAAAAGAGAAGCAGATTAAAATGTGTCTTCACAAAGTTCATGAACTTATACAGGACTTGTTCATTTGTCACCTGCGGGTTCTTCTCTCTAACCTGCCGTGACGTGGAGGCCCTGCCTTTTCTCTCCAGGCTTCATAATCCCCGCTATGACGACGACAAGCAGGCTAGCCCACAACTCTGCACAAACTGCCAGTGCAACAGGTTTCCTGCTTCATTGTTGGCTTGTATTGTTTTGACCCTTTTTTTCTTCTGAAACTACGTTTATGAGATTTAATACCCCCTGATCAGTTCTCGCACAATGTTCGTCATCGTATTTCAATTGCGCAAAAAGTTCACAATCACAGCGGTTAGGATTTCGATGAATTAGTGGGAAAAGGTTTTTTGAGGCTTGAAAAAGCTAGAAGGAAACAGAATAAGAATTTGAAACTGATAGGACACAACCTTACTGTTCACACGTTTCTTGGTGCAATTCAGGGGCCTGTATGCATGTACTCCACAGAGTACATGTGCTGCAAATCGAGGTTTTATAGTTATGTCCTGAGGTTCCCTCACCCTCAGGTTGGTCTATTACAGGTCAGACCAATTGTGTCAGTAGCCTACTGGGCTACCAATACATCCTTTAACGACAACGAAGGCAGTTTACCTGTCAACCCACACTTTTTGACATGGATCGTGGGTGACCTCCCTCTCCACACTTTTTGACATGGATCGTGGGTGACCTCCCTTTCACATGGATCGTGGATGACCTCCCTCTCACATGGATCGTGGGTGACCTCCCTTTCACATGGATCGTGGGTGACCTCCCTCTCCACACTTTTTGACATGGATCGTGGGTGACCTCCTTTTCACATGGATCGTGGATGACCTCCCTCTCACATGGATCGTGGGTGACCTCCCTTTCACATGGATCGTGGATGACCTCCCTCTCACATGGATCGTGGGTGACCTCCCTTTCACATGGATCGTGGATGACCTCTCTCTCCACACTTTTTGACATGGATCGTGGATGACCTCTCTCTCCACACTTTTTGACATAGATCATGGATGACCTCTCTCCCACCTTTCTGCTTTTCCTCTTCGCCATAATGTAGGAAAAGCTTCTTTTTTTTTTTGGGGGGGGGGGGGCATATGACAGACCACATGATTTTTGTTATCCCCCACTTACCAACTCATCATCAACATTGATGTAGTGGGCCAGAGTGGAGAGAGAGGTGGGCTGTGCCAGGTTCGGCCAGCCCTTAATTAACACACTGCCTGTCAAAGGCCAGTCCACTGCAGGGCCCCAGCCACTCTTCACTGGGCTCAGAAGCCAAGGTGCAAGGCAAGTCAGCAGGGGAAAAAAAAAGATTTTTGCTAGTATCATTATGGAGGACAACAAAGACCACCAACAAGAAAGTGCAGACCTTCATCAACAGCGGCCTGAGACGAATCCTCCAGATCCACTGGCCCGACACCATCAGCAACGCAGACCTGTGGCAACGTACCAACCAGCTGCCAGCCGAGAATGAAATCGGGCGCAGGAGATGGGGATGGATCGGGCACACCCTGAGAAAGCCAGCCAGCAACATCACAAGGTAGGCACTGTCATAGAACCCCCAGGGAAAACAAAAAAGAGGAAGGCCAAGAAACACCTGGCGACGCGACCTTGAGGCAGAAACCAAGAAGATGGGATATACCTGGAGACAGCTGGAGAGAATAGCCCAGGACAGAGGACTCTGGCGGACTGTTGTCGGCGGCCTATGCTCCAGGGGGAGTGATGGGTCTAAGTAAGTAAGTAAGTAAGTAATTATTTTCAAATGTAAGCAATATTCCAGATTGATTCAGCGGGCTGTGAACTTGTGGGCGTGCAGGAACACGCACTTTGAAGCAGTAGCGGTAGTAATACGATTGTATTGTGATCCTAAAGTCATCCAGCGTTCACCCAGCCCATATCTGACCATTATCATGGTTTCTAACGGGTTCAGGATTCTTCCAGGACATTAGCTAACTAACACTCCACAAATCCCACCCCTCAGCGACAGGATAGGGGTTGGATCCCTTTCAGTGCAAATGCAATCATCATTGTGGCTGCAAACAGGCCTGAACCACATTCAAGTACTCTGAGTTCTTCTGCCTAATCTCAATCCTTTTTTATATTTTATTTCAGCGCTGTGAAACTTTTATGGCAAGACTGAATAGTATTAGACTTATGCTTTAAACATTGTGGGTTGTTGTAGCCCAGGTTGTTCCGCCCAAAACGTCTCAATGTTTTGCGTGATACATGCTCTTTGTGTTTATTTTTTCCATTGTGTTTTCTTGCCGGTAAAAAAATATGTCTGTCTGTCTGTCTGTCTGTCTCTCTCTCTCTCTCTCTCTCCTCTCTCTCTCTCTCTCTCTCTCTCTCTCTCTCTCTCTTCCCCCAATTTAAATTTAAAATCTAGTGTAATGCTTCCTCAGTTTAAGAAGAAGAGCTCGTGATAACCTACGTTTTCATCTCTTTTAACTGAAATTTGCACAGAAGTTATCCAGCTTTAGTAATTTCATTCACGCTTTATATATATATATATATATATATATATATATATATATATGGCGCTGTTGTGCACTTTAGTTTGGCTAGTAATGTTAGGATATTTCTTTCTTTTTTTTCGCCCTGTTCCTCGGCTAGAGCTCCGACGTTCGTCAATGCTGACATTTTGCGTACGCGACCGTTTTTCCCACCATGAAGTAGCCGCATTCCGACTTCGGGAATATATTTCCTTTGATCTGCATTTATACTATCCCTGATACACCTTTGGCTGCCTTTCTTCTAAAGGCTGAGTGAAAGGTGTGGAAAAAAAAGGTACGGAAAAGAAGGCAGTGGAATAGAGATAAAGATACGGAAAAGAAGGCGGTGGAATAGAGAAAAAGATACGGAAAAGAAAGCAGTGGAATAAAAAGAAAAGAAGGCAATGGAATAAAAAGAAAAGAAGGCAGTGAGATAAAAAGATATGGAAAAAAGGCAGTGGAATAGAGAAAAGGATACGGAAAAGAAGGCAGTGGAATAAAAAGAAAAGAATGCAATGGAATAAAAAGAAAAGAAGGAAGCGGAATAAAAAGATATGGAAAAGAAGGCAGTGGAATAAAAAAGATATGGAAAGGAAGGCAGCGGAATAAAAACATTCTTAAAAAGATACGGAAAAGAAGGCAGTGGAATAAAAAGAAAAGAAGGCAGTGGACTAAAATATTTAAAAAGCCAATGGAATATTTAAAAAAATATGGAAAAGAAGGCAGTGGAAT
>CM054145.1:22522081-22549581 GCA_028751875.1 Rapana venosa
AGGGGGGACAGAGAGGCGGGGAGAAAGGGGATACAGCAAAATTTTCGTTTCCCTATGAAGTTATGAATAACTGTATGGAAGGGCTATCGAATTATCGTCTTACTTCACACACACACACACACACACTTATGTACAAACTTATGAAGACAAACACAAAAAACCGACATCGCAAACGTATCGAAAAACACAACAACCAAACAAACCAAACACCCTCACAATGCAGAGGCACTATAAGCAAACTTTAAAGTACAATAATTGTTGAATCAGTTATCATTTCAGTTAACCGTTGTTGTAGGAGTTCCCAGCTTAACACCTTGTGGGGGGGGGGGGGGGGGGGGGGGGGGGGGGGGGGGGGAGAAGTTTGCAAATGTATGACTCTTTCCAACTACCTCGTCACATAGGCCGCCATACTCCGACTTCAGAAGACTTCTTTTCTCCTTTAAAGGAGAATGCAGGTTTATTATCTTAAGAGCTTTTAAAATTGTTATTTTTATTTTTTACCTTAAGAGCTTGTCAACATCATATTTTTACAACAGAATAACATTTTAGTGTAGACCTTGGCATTAGCTGACATCAGTAACTGACACAGCTTTTGGCCTGGATCAACAGTTACCACTTGGATCTTATGTCAGACTGAGAACCAGTCCGTTGTGACGTCAGACAAGTGATTACAAGTGATTGAGTGCAAGCGCTTCGATTTGTTTGTTTTTTTTACAAGATTCAGCGCTATATAAATTCCATATATTATTATTATTATCAAAACAACATCAGTGATGCCACTGGCCTTTTTTTTCTGTTGAATAAGCAGGGCATTTGCTTTTTTTTCCATCAAGCCATCTATCTAAAGAAAAAAAAAAGTATGTGGCAGTCTTTCTTTGATATGATTTCTTTAAGACCTTCTATCCTGCCAACTATTTTTGCTAGACCCCAAGACCTTTTTAATCATTTTAACTCAAATGCTGCCTTAGAAGTCGATTAGATCAATTAACCCAGTAACTTTGAATGAGGTAGCCGGGAAGGAGACTTTGTTCAGATTAAGAAGAATCCCTGAAGTTGAAATGCCGCTGCCTAAAATGGTGGCCAAATACGGTCGCATATATATATATATATATATATATATATATATATATAATATATATATATATATATATATTACAATTGGTGAACCTCGTAGCTCTAGCTGAGGAACTAAAAAGAAAAAAAACAATAAACAAAAAACGAAATGAAACAACCACACACAACAACAACAACAACAAAATAGAAAATTCTAAATTTGATCTTAGCAAATAAAGGCAAAAGCAAGGGAAAATCTTTACAAAAGCTTACAAATAATCTATAATTATAATTATAGCCATCATTGGCAGATTTACAGCCTTCCATGATTACTTCTTCTCTCTGGTAGTCTATGTAGACGTGGATATTGTGAGCGCTACCAGCGTGAGAAACACAACACTATGATTGGCTGTTTGGAAGTGGAGGGGTGTGACAAAT
Source organism: Rapana venosa (assembly GCA_028751875.1). NCBI lineage: Eukaryota > Metazoa > Mollusca > Gastropoda > Neogastropoda > Muricidae > Rapana > Rapana venosa. The sequence goes on from CM054145.1 coordinate 22,523,573, forward strand.
CAATGGTGGCTTTGGGGAGCCTGGACAAAGTCTACCCGCCCCTATTCCACATACTTTTTGTTTGATATAATTCGCTTAGCTGCTTACTGAGAGGCCCTCCGCCACCTTTCAGTGTCTGTGACTGTTGGCGATAGTTGGGCAACACAAAAGGACAGACACTCTTGTCCTAATAATATGTCTGTCAAGTTGGTGCCAGCAGTAGGAAGACATCTCAATGTCTTCTCAGTCTCACTCCCTTGTGTGTGTGTGTGTACATATGCATACATACGTACGTACTAATCTGTGTCACAGTATGCCTGCTATTTTGTTCTGCCTGGGTGTTTGTACACACACACACACACACACACACACACACATATATATATATATATATATATATATATATATGTATGTATGTATGTATGTATACGTGATTGTGCCGGTGTGCTGCCATATTTTATGACTGAATTTTAATTTTCCATTTAGACATAATCATGAAAACAAAAATGTTGGAACCAAGGAATCAACCCAGAAAGTCGTCTCTGGTAAACGTTTTACCGATTGTTAGATGCAGTTCTGCACTGTACTTGTCGGTGTCTGACATACATTTACAAGCAAGCCATCTGAGTCAACTGAAAACCAGCAAACAGAACAGCAGCCACTGGCATAGTGAGAGGCGGGCATCGTGTTATTCATCATAAGCCAGCCAGCTGACCAAAAATTCCAGTTTGCCCCAACCTTTCAGGTCGTAACCCTAGGCCTAGTCCTTTCCTTTCATACATCTCATCAGTGCAACTGGTCAGTGATGTTCCGTTTCTCAGCTCTCCTGGTACTAGTATAGTAGTTGGTGCTGCTGGTTGTAGGGTGGAGATGGGGATTGTGGGAGGGGGATGGGGGGGGGGGATGTTGATTTTATTTTGGGGTTTGTTTGGGTTTTCCCCCTTATAAGTCAGATTTGGTTGTTGCTGTTTGTGATTAATTTTCTGCTGGTTTGTTTGTTTGGATATATATATATATATATATATATATATATATATATATATATATATATATATATATATATAATATCCTTTCCTTTGGCCCAGGCCGCTTCGTCAATAATTGATGTAAGCGAGATGCCATGACCTTTACCAAAATGTTGTTAATCCCAGAAGTCGGATGCGGCTACCTTAATGGTGGGCGAACGGCTGCATACGCAAAATTTGCGGGGAAAATGTTGTTATGATTTAAAATGTTTTAACAGAGGCAGAAAGAGAAAGGTAGATTTCATTAAAAACTATAACTCGGATGGTGTGAAAGCCGATTTTTTCGGGGTTTTGTTGTTGTTGTTAGTTTTATGTTTTTTTTGTTTGTCGTTAGGGTTTTTTGTTGTTGTTTTGCTTTGTATTAGGTTTTTGTTTTGTTTTGTATTGTTGTTGGGGTTTTTTTGGGTGGTTGTTTTTGTTTGTTTTTTTGGTGGTTTTTTTTTTTTTGGGGGGGGGGGGTTGCAAACTTGTTTGTTTTCATTGAAAACTGATATATGGGAATTCATGTGTGTGTATTATTGGCTGTCCATGTGTTCGTGGCAACGGACCTCGATTTAATTAAAGTCTCTTCCGAAGGAAGGACACTGGAGTCTGCACAGATTGTTATTGTGCTGTACTGTTCTGTTCTGTTCTGTATTGTAAAAAAAAGTATGTTCTTTCGAGCCAGAAGGCCCATAGAGCCGGAGCTTATCCCGGTTTCTGTAGCGTTAAGCGAACTGATGGTTTTTCACCACCCCTGTGACAGGACGCTAGTCTGTCGCCAGATACTTCCCCAGCAGAGCTGGTACCCACTTGTACACCTGGGTGGAGTGAGGAAAATAGGAGTAAAGTGTCTTTCCCAAGGACACAACACCGAGCCGAGCGGGGATCGAACCCGCGACCTCTGGATCACGAGTTGACCGCCTAAACCACTCGACCACGGTGCCTCCTGTTCTGTATTGTATTAGATTATTATTGTATTGCATACCACTTTCAGCAATAGCTAACTTATCCGCATGAAACTTCTAATACAAATGGAAGAAGGCAGGGGAGGAAGGAGGGGTGGTGGTGCTTTCTTTCCTCAGCTAGAGATCCCAAGTTCACAAATGGTGAAATTTTAGCATATACGACCCCCCCCCCCCCCCCCCCCCCCCCCCCCCCCCCCATCATTTAAGTAGCTGCATTCCGACTTCGGGGATGTAAGATTTTTTTTTTTAATGAAGAAAGCATAATGTACTAACTCCAGTTCTACTCTTAAATATGTTTTCAATAGCCATAATTATGCACATTTCCTTCAGAATATTAGCTGGATTTACGTGTGTGTGTGTGCGCGCGCGCGCGCGTATGCACGTGTGCAGAGGAGTGTGTGCAAGTGTGTAAAAATGACACCGAATGACGACCAGAGATGGAGACAAAGCAGAAAATTATGAAGCAGCTCCCCCCCATTTCCCCCCCAGATTCATCGAAAAATTTTTTTTTAAGTAATACAAATCACAATTAAACTACTCCAATCAAGAACCTCCCCCCCCCCCCCCCCCCCCCCCCATTTTAGGACTAAGGATGTTTATGTCTCTTTTTTTTCTTTTTCTTTTTGTTTTTTTTTCGGTTTTTTTTCCCTCCTGCAGACATTTTTTCGTATAGCCAAGTCGCAGGCGGTGAAGTTCCCACACAGTTTTTTGGTGTGTGTAAAATCTGCCAAGGCCTAATGACAACGTGCGGTGGCTGTCTGATCCTTAAGGGTCCGCTTTTCTTCACAAGTGTGCCGCTGTCCACCCCCCCCCCCCCCCCTACCCCTCCCTCCTTCACCCCCCCCCCCCCCCCCCCCATTCCTCCTTCACCCCCACCCCTTGGGCTAAGCTAGCGCTGTAGAAGGCTCTACCCCCTTCAAAACTCTCCTCTTTTTCCCCCCCCAGGGGTGGGGTGGTATAGCTGGAGGTCCTCCGTTCTCTCCCCTATACCGCAGTGTCTTGCTATCAGACAGGTGCGAGTCCCGCGATCTTGTGAGCTCCCCGCGCGCCTTGTTGCCCAGACTGCAATAAACAGTTTGCTGCCACGACCATCACGTGGCTGTGACAAAACAGGCTCGCGTGTCGCGCACGTGCGTGTAGGACCTTCGGCCACGCGCATGCGCCAGTGTTGGCGGAAAAGGAAAGGGAATGAATTTCATGGCATCTTTTTGGGGGTCCCCCTTTTCTTTTTTGTTTTGTTTTTGTGTTTTGTTCTTGTCCTAGGAGTTGTGAGCGGGGTGTGGGTGTGTGTGGCGCTTGATGATGATGATGATGATGATGATGACGGGGAGGCGATGAGGGAGTGAAAGGAGGCCTGGGTGGGAAGAGGACAACCTGCGCTCTCCCCTCCTCTTTTGTGGCCACGCTCGCCGATGACAAATCATCGGAGGTTGCTGTCAGTGGAAGCTGGGCCGCTGGCACCCACCCCCCACTTCACTCACAGCGCTCTGGCCTGTCTGCCCCTAGTGTAGCTAGCTCTGCCCGGAGAGATGAACACTTCTGCCAGAAGCCCTGCAGCCTGAAGCCCCGCTGCCAGAGTTGAACCTGCCTGCTAGGCTCAGCTGTTCTTTCAGTCACCATCACATTCCCCATTTGCTTAAATAACTGTTTGTTGCCTTCCCAATCACCAGACCTTGAAGTGGTGGTCTGGGTGCCAGTCTTCCAGATTGGACGATAAACTCAGGGCTACTTGTGTGCTGCATGCAGTTTTAACGCACCAAAAAGAACCCACGACAGTGAGAGAGTTGTCCCTGACAAAATTCGTCAGGGAAAAAAAACAACCTCTGGAAGGGAAACAAAAGGGTGGCACAGCACAAGTGGCGATGTGCTTGCCTGTGGCAAGCACATCGAATTTAAATAAATATAGAGAAATCGAATGTGGCTCAAAATGGTATAGTATACAATACAATATAGCACAAAATAATACAACTGGTAAAAGACAATACAATATAGACCGCGCCTAATACTGTTTGTTGTAGTTTGAATTACATGTGGCTCATTCTTTTCTTCTTCTTCGTCTAACACTCAGACAGCAAATATTGCTGTCTGTCATGATGAGCGAAAATGCTTGTGCTGCCGTTAAGCTCCTGACAAGTCAGGTCCAGCGCATCCCACTTCGGCGTGGGAGAGAAATTATCTTTTTGTAAAGTCTTTTTGGAAGAAAAGGTAGGAGATTGGACTAGGAAGCATTTGGTTGTTGACAGTGCAGCCACCACTAGGGTCATGTTATAGCTGTTACTGACATGTTGAAGGCTATGGAAGTCAATGATCAGTGGTGTCAGTCAGGAGCTTCAAAGGCCCCCAACACCAAACTTTGAATGATAACTAAACAGACCAACATTGGCAAATGAATGAACAGATAAATGGCAACACAAAATGGTTGATTCAACAGATTTTTTTTCTTCCAGAAAAAAATCCAGCAACTTAAAACTACATTAACATTCAGAGACATGGCAAGACAATATACTTTTTATAGCGTGGTATCGTGTTGAAAGACCGACATTCATCAGTTTTATTTTAGCGATGAGGACAGTGTGTTGTGATTTACCCCTCCAAATGAATTAGTAGATCAAACGATATTTTTCAAAACGAAAAAAAAAATTAAAGTCGGTTTCGTTTAGTTTGAATGATGAAAATTATGCCATTCCTACAGTTTTACATCCTATATTATAACAGATGCCACCAACGAAATGTAGCAAAATTTGGAAACATTGCAACTACATAAAGAAGGAAAAAGGAAAAAAAAGAAGGAAAAAGCCCAAACAGGAAATATGGAAAGCATGTAGAAATAAAAAATCATTTTCGAAATGTACGTACTGCTGACAAATTCAGTTGTTTTTTTAAAAAAAACACCTATGTGGCTAATAGGCTTCAACTTGAATGGTGATACTTATATCACAAGTTATATGCAAATTCTTTCATGAACAGGGACAACTTTTTAACAGTTTCAGAAATTAGGCCAATGTGGGTTTTTTCGTTTTTGGTTGGGGGGGTTTGTGTGTTTGTTTTCGTTCCTAGGCTAAAGCGCCAAGGTTCGTTCACCTATGGTGAAATTTTTGCGTATGCCATTGTTTTTGCCCACCACCATCAATTTAAGGTAACTGCACTCCGACTTCGGGATTGTCAAATCAGTTCTATACTGCTTAGCACATCGATTCACACACACACCACACACACACACACACCACACACACACACACACAACCACCACCACCACCACCACCACCACCACCACACCGCACCACACCACACCACACCTCACCACACACTTTAGTGGGAAACTTGAAATATTAAGCTATTCTAAGACTTCATTCCAACATCATCTACAAGCTGCGATTTAATTCTTGGAGGACTGAATTAATTAATATTCTCAAAATGTAACTTGCTACTGTTCTTAGCCACTGTCTTGTGAAGCATATTTTTTCAGTGTCCAGTTTGAAATAGTATACCAAGAATCTAGCATTCATATTCAAAGGGAACCAGTGAACATAGACATGTAGTTTGCGAAAACCAGTGATTGCTGATGTTGCTATGACTATTCCGAAGTCTTCTGTAAATATTTTATGGAAGGGGTTTTGTTTGTTTGTTTGTTTGTTTGTTTTTTTAAAGCCTAATATTACCAAGTATGGATAGACTTTAAATTAAAGTGCAACATCAACAACAACAACACCACCAGACAAATACCTCTCTCTCTGCCTGTCTGTCTCTCTGCCTGTCTGTCTCTCTGTCTGTCTGTTTGTCTGTCTGTCTGTCTCTCTCTCTCCTCTCTCTCTCTCTCTCTCTCTCTATATATATATATATATTATATATTATATGTGTGTGTGTGTGTGTGTGTATATATATAAAAATATTACACTCATTTTTGCCTTTTTTTAAAATCAAGGACAAAGTTATAGGTCGTCAGCTGCATTATCAGATTATTTTTCAAGATTTGAAAAATTTCCCAACTGAAACAAAAAATCCTCTTGAGAAATCAGCCTGGTGTAGCAGACTAGGCATACTCAAGGGAGAAAATAATCTCTGCCAAATGGGACACAAAGAACCGTCAATTAACAGTTCTCTCTCTCTCTCCTCTCTCTCTCTCTCTCTCTCTCTCCTCATCTCTCTCTCTCTCTCTCTCTCTCTCTCTCTCTCATCCCACCACACACACACACACACACTGATTTTTATAACCCAAGATTTAATGAGAGACATCTTAAAAAGCGTAAATTTACAACTACTTCGGTCAGTTCTTTATTCGACTCTGACTGTTCTTCTATTACCCCCCCACCCCCCACCCCCACCCCTTCCTTACCTTTAAATCAATTTTTATACTGAAAGAATACGCTACCTAATTTCGAGACTTTTTTGCACCCTAGTTGCAAAACAGCTGCCAGTGGGGCGACAAGCTTACACGTGATGCAAGCCAAGAGTGCAATAACCACGCCACGAGAAATATACGTCCCTGGCACTGGGAGAGTTAAATCAGCAATTCATTTTCAGTCTACAAGTGCTGGAAGGGGGGAGGGGGAGGGATTTGGATGAGGGGGGGGGGGGGGGGGGGTGGCGGATTGTGAGGGCGAAGGGAGAGGATAGGGGAAGATGCACTGATATGAGAGGAAGTTAATAAAAACTTAACGTAGAATAATGAATGCTGGCTGAGAAAATATGCTTGATTTCCAGTGCAGTTTAGATTTTTTTTTAAAAAAGAAAAAGAAAAGAAACAAAACACAAAAAAGTAAAACAAAAAATAAACAAATAAAAAAACAGCCTCCTCCCCCCCCCCCCCCCCCCCCCCCCTCCAAAAAAGCAGCAACCAAAAACAAAAACAAAACACCCAAAAAGAAAGATATAAACTACAACAGCAATAACAATATTAATGAGAGACAGACACAGAGAGAGAGAGAGAGAGAGAGAGAGAGAGAGAGAGAGTATTCTGCAAAGCTTGTCTTAAGGAACTTCTTAGTTTCACCCTTATTGTTGCTGTTGTTGCAGCAGCTGCTGTTTTGGTTCTTGGTTTTGTCAGGACATCAAGCGGATTTTTTCCCTATTCCTCGCCTAGATCTCCGAGGTTCACCAATGGTGAGAGTTTGCGTTTATGACCGTTTACCCCTCATTATGGTAGCCGCATTCTGACTTCGGGGAGATCAAGCGGATTCTGTCTTTTTCTCTAAGCCACATCCACTTCTTGTACGCTTCATGAACTGAATAACTGAATGCGCTAGTGAAATTACGATGCATGCTTGGGTTTATATGATCCTATAGCTGATGTAATCCTCCATAACTGGCCTATTCTTCCGCAGAAGATGGCTCCATGAGTTTTATTCAGACCAGTTTCCTTGGGTTCACGCATTCATAACATCATACAGGTGTTAAAGGGGCAGGGTAGTATAGTGGTTAGAGCATTGAGCTCGCGATCTGACGGTTCGAACCACCACCAGGCACCCAGTCCAGGGGATTTTTAATAATAATAATAAATGAAATTTGTATAGCGCTATATCTTGCAAAGACAAATCAGAGGGCTTTCCTCTAGAGTTAACATCAATAACCACTCCACTCCCCCAAAACGTCCTTTGGATGAGACTATAAACCGAGGGTCTCGTTTGTGAACAGACGCAGAACCTCTTGTGCGTAAGTTAAAGCCCGTTCCACCGTTTGGATGAGTAGGCCATTCCTGCCGGTAAGAACGGATGACAATTTTGTTTTTTTAAAATGCATGCACACTGGTGTTGTGTTCAATCATCGCCGAAGTCGGAATGCAGCTACCTTAATGGAGGTTAAAAAAAACAACTGTTGCATACGCAAAAATCTCACCATTGGTGAACCTCGGAGTCCTAGCCAAAGAACGAAAAAAAACACCACCAAAAACCTCTCAAGTGTGGTAAGTGCGTGGAAATAGGGAAACATTGGTTTATAGTCTCCTCCGAAAAGACCTACAGGAAAATGAGCCACAACTATTAACTGTGCATTAACGTTGATACATGAAATATTTAATGTACAACTAAAAATTTTTTGAAGAAACCTCTTAATGTGATAACATGAACTATGGGAAAATCTCTACCGAACAACTCAGCTGCGCAAGGATTGGGTTTAAACCCGCATCTTTTAAGATCACTAGCCCGACTTTCTTCTAACCACTGACCTAGTCCGCCCTCTAAATTATTTTTTAGTCGTATTACTGTGGGGTTGTTGTTGTTGTTTTCTTTACCCCATTTTATGAGCTGTAGGAATGCTAAACAATTGTTGGACATTTAGCGCCCATGACAAAAGCAGCTGCCAAGAGAGGATAGAGTTCACACATAATGATGTGAACAACGCTACAGCTCAACATTAAACCATGTTTATTTGCAGTCTTATGTGTGTTTATGCATTTGGGGGGATTTTGAAGGGGGCATATGCAGGGGCTGGGAGAATGACAGATAAAGAAGGAGGGGGGAGGGGGGATGCATTTTAAGGGGGTTTAGTGTAAGTATGGTAGAGGTTACTAAAAAATTTTTTTTTTAAGTTTTGCATGGGTTCCAGGTTGGTTAGGAGCTTTCTTTCTCACGTAACAGAACAATAATATTGCCAAATCTGACACTGCCTGCAAACTTTCTCACCATTATTTTTGTGCCATTGTTTCCTAGCTACGAAGGCGAATAAGTGGAGATTACTGGTAAAAGACTGCCTGAGTGAGGGGTTGTTGTTGTTTTTCTACCGAAACACTTAGGTCACGTTTAATTCATTTTCCCAGTTTGTGTGTGTGTCTGATGTACGTAGTCAAATTCCTGATAATTCGTTATGCTGGAAGACTTCGTGTGCTCCAGGCTAGTTTGTGGACACATAAGATCAAGGCTTACATACCAACCCCTAGGAATAAAAACCATATTGACTCCTGTATGAAAGGAATATTTTCTCTGAAAAGGATAGGACAGAGTTTGGTTTCCAAAGAAAAGGCCTGATGACAATCGGAGATCAGTGAGCCATGAGCAAAAGTAAACTCCTTTTAAAAAAAATGTAAAGGTCGATTGTGAAGTTTTGGGGTTTGAATGTGTACAATTATTGGCTGGTTATTACACCAATGTTTGCACAAAAGATGCAGAAAAGAGAAAAACTGTCATTCAATTTTGTAGAATTGGAACCGCTAGAATATACGCGCAAAGCGCGTGCACGCGCGTGTGTATGTGTTGAAGTCTGACCATAATTATAGGGAAAGTAGATGGGTGCACTAATATAGAGAACTATTTAGACTAGCTCTTTTGGGGGAAACCTCTCTCTCTCTCATATGGAGCACTCTAGTCTGTGGCAGGGATTAAGTGAAAACCAGTCATTAGCTTGTCATCCAATACCGCTGATCAGAACCACACTGCAAATGCAGTGATCCCACTGACAGAACAAGAACTGACAAAAAGTCTGTAGGGATGGGGTGGGGTGGGGTGGGGGAGCTCTGAGTGACTGAGAAAAGTGACATTGGGGGAGGGAGGCTGGAAAGACCTGGGGGGGGGGGGGGGGTAGGGAGGGAGAGAGAGAAGGGGGAGAGAGAGAGAGACTGATAAAAATCTTATAGAGCAGAACTATGGGACTAAAAATCACAGAGTACAAGCGCACACGGCAAAAATACAAGGGGAGTAAGGCGGAGTGTGAGAAAAGCGGCCCCCATATCACACATGTTTCCCTCCTCGCCTCTCACAGGGGCGGGGCCGGACAGAGGCGAGAAAAAAAGCGCGTGCGCGCGCGCGTGCACGTGACGCGTGTATGGCAAGGGGGGTGGCGGCCCCTTGAAGGGCGGGAGTTGGCGTGTGACAGCCATGCTTGTTGACTCAACGCCACTTGTTTGGGGGGATGGCCCAGTCTTTAAAAACGGTTTTGTCGCTGTAATTAGGATTTGTACGTCCCTTGTTCAAAGCCTTTTTGTTCCCATGTCGTTCTCATACATCGGTAATTCGGGGCTGTATTCATGCGTGCAAGGAGAAGTAGAACATGTGTGCTGTAAATCGGCTTGGGTCTCCTGTCTATTACTGCCCAATTATATTGGGTCCACGTTTTAGTGCCAGAGCTCTCTCTCTCTCTCTCTCTCTCCTCTCTCTCTCTCTCTCTCTCTCTTCTCTCTCTCTCTGTCTGTCTGTCTGTCCCCCCCCCCCCTCTCTCTCTCTTAATCTGAGACAAGAACGTATTCCCCCCAAATTTTACGAAAATATAATGCCATTTTTATGTCATTCTTTTCTTGTGAAAAAAAAATCGAAAAATACTGACAAAAACATGTCTTTTATCTACCAAATGTTACGAGGCAGGTTTTTACAGATACAGACTGCAAGACTGACCAGGAAATAACCTAGATTTACTACTGCATGAACATGGCATCTGATTATATTGGGAATGTGTTATTACATTTTTTTGACATTTTTTAGGGGATTGGGAGGGGGGGGGGGAGGTGTTGTAATATTAATGTAGCTCTGACAGTGTAAAAAGCAAGAGAGGAGAAGAAGAAGAATATAAATGTTGCAATTGCCTTAGTATCCCCTCATCTTCCTCAGGGGATGCCAGGCCTGTCCCTATAATAGCATCCCCACCTGGAAATTCTGTGCTAGGAAATCCCTCTTTCTTTTTATCCCTCTGTTTCTGCCTCGTTCCTTTTCTTCCTTTCACCCCCTTCTTGTGCATTTTCTGCTATCTTAATCCATTGTTTTGTCTTTTTTCCCTGAGAGACTTAAAAGATAACAATTTTCTCTAATGTTCTGAATAAATATTTAGTTTACACCAACAATTTTCTCCCACGCTGAAGTCCAGTGTGCTGAGCCTGACTTGTAAGGTGCTTAACGGCAGCGCATGGCATTTTCAAATTAGTCATAGTTACTGTCTAAGTGTTCCAAGAAGAAGAAGTAACTGGGCTACAGTGGCTTAATGTGCTCCACCAAAACTTTTACCCCCAAAATTGCATTGTTAAGGCAACCAGAAGTTCTAGATGCACACAAAGAATGTTTCATTAAATTAAATGTTTTGTCAAATTTCACTGGAAAACACTATCCCAAGATACCAAGCACCACACCTTACCACCACCACCACCACCAATCCTGGTTCCAATCCCTGCACCAATCAAAACCCATCATATGTCTTCCACGCGCCACTCTACTGGACACCTTGGACATGTGTTTCTCACCTGTAGGTGACGGCTTGCACGTGCGGTAACCCCAGTCACACATGATACTGAGCAAACAAGGACTGGCCAGGGTCGGCCAACGCTGTGTCTATATGTCCAGTCTGACTTCCCCTGCCCCTGGAACACACCCAGTGTCCGTATTACGAGATGGCCGGATTTGCAAACAATCCTAATCCCTGACCTCTCTTTCCTGAACAGCTTGCCTGAGCAGAGGGGCATGCTGATACCGAACTGGCTTTGACTGATCCACGCTTCGGGTTCTGATTTATCGAACCTTGCCACGCGCAACAGGTGTGAAAGGTAACACCTTGGAAAGGAGGAGGACTGACCCGCGTGTTAATGATCACCCTATACTGTCCCATTGAAGGAGAGGAGAGGAGGGATGTAGAAAACTCAATGTTTAAAAAAGTGATTGGTATGGGCAGTCCGGCTGAAGAGAAATGAGATTTGTGAGGATAGTTGAAATTTGATTCTTGTTTCTGACGCGTGTCTCTATGAAATAATATGGCTTTATGAAATAGTATGGCTATTCTGTTTCAAATTAGGCTTGTGTGTGTGTGTGTGTGTGTGTGTGTGTGTGTGTGTGTGTGTATGTTGTGTGTGTGTGTGTGCACCTACACAAAGTTTCAAGTAATGAACCCATATCTAAGAAAGTCGGGTGAGATCGTTGGCAGTAAACTTATCATTATTTCTTAAAGTAAACACTCCTTCTTCTTGTGGGCTCCCCCCCCCCCCCCCCCCCCCCCACACCCACACACACTGTTTGTGAATATAAGGCAGATTCGTTATTCCTTGAACTGAACAGGAGAAATAATACTTGGTACAGTTTAAACACAAAAAAGAAATGCTTGATTCATGCATTTTGTCTATAATATAAAGACTATTGTGCCAAATTAACAAAGAAATCAGTTTTAAAACAAGTCTGTTTTGCTCATGCCATTTTGTGCCGTGAGATACCTTAACAAGAAGTGTTAAAGCAAATGGTCCAAAGACCTAATACAAGTGGATTTTTAATGGGAACCAAACTAATCGAAGGCTACGCCCCCCCCCCCCCCCCCCCCCCCCCCCCCCCCCCCCACTAGTAAACAAGGAGATGCATACCTAGGTAAAAAGCGGAGCACCAAAGAACAAAAACGAAACCTGCCTAAATTGTTATAATTTTTTTTTAAATTCAATTTCTGTTCACAGGCGCTATAGAGGAACTGGAAGCTGTGAGCCTTGGTAAACTAAACATTGGAGTCCTTGGTACGCCCAAGGCTGGGATTTTTTTTAAAGGACAAGCTGGAATGATTGATAAAGAGGAAGCTAGAATACTTGTAAAAAAAAAGTGAAAAAAGGAAGCTGGAATCCTTGTAATAAAAAATGAATGAGTAATTTTTGTTAAGGAGAAGCTGAAATCTTTGATAAATGGAAGCTGGGGTCCTTGTAAAGTAAAAGCTGGACTCCCAGATAAACAGGAAGGTGGGATCCTTGAAAAAGAAAAGCTGGACTCCTGGATAAAACTGGAAACTAGTATCCTTGTAAAGTAGAAGCTGGATTCTTTGATACCCTAAGCTGGAATCCTTGTCAAGTATAGAATGACTCCTTGATAAAACTGGAAACTAGGATCCTTGTGAAGTACACCCTGGAATGTTTGATACACTCCAAGCTGGATTCCTCGTAAAATGGAATCTGGGACCATTGGTAGAGTAAAGCTGGAACCCTTGGTAAAGTGGAAGTTATAACCCTTGGTAAAGAGGAATTTAGAATCCTTGGTAAAGTGGAAGTTAGAACCCTTGGTAAAGTGGAAGCTAGTAGAACCCTTGGTGAAGTGGAAGTTAGAGCCCTTGGTAAAGTGGAAGTTAAAACCCTTAGTCCAGTCAGAGTTAGAACCCTGGCAAAAGTGGAAGGTGGATCCCTTGCAAAAGTGGAAGCTAGTAGAACCCTTGGTAAAGTGGAAGTTAGAGCCCTTGGTAAAGTGGAAGTTAGAGCCCTTGGTAAAGTAGAAGTTAGAGCCCTTGGTAAAGTGGAATTTAGAGCCCTTGGTAAAGTGGAAGTTAGAACCCTTGGTAAAGTGAAAGTTAGAACCCTTGGTAAAGTGAACAAAACGATAACCGTATCTTTGTTTGTGATGTAAATATCCTAATACAACAAACTTTTTCTCTTATTGATGGCATGGAATATATGTCTAGACAGGCAGTGATTTTTGCTACTGTTTTCTGCTTTAAGTAGATCATGCAAAGGTGTATCAACACAATCCCCTAAAAATTTATTTCTAGAGAGAGACAATGACAATGACAAAAATGACAATGACAAAAATTTAATGTGTTAGGTTTTTCAACCCCTTCGTCTGAGAGAGAGAGAAGAGAGAGAGAGAGAGAGAGAGAAGAGAGAGAGAGAGAGAGAGAGAGAGCCATATGAGTGCTTATTCCATTATCCTTGAAATAAAAGAATAAATGAAAAGAATTATATATGTATATAGAGAGAGACAGTCAGACAGATATTTGAATGACAACTGTTTAAAGAAAAAACAAACCCTGTGAAAATTAATTCATATTTCAGCATCCATCCACATCCACACCTCCCCCCCCCCCCCCACTCTGGGAGGCCCCCTTCACCTCCTACGCCCACCCCACCCTACCCCTGTCTTCCAGAGATCACAAGGTCATGATGACTTCATCCATTTCTAAACAAAGCGGGCTCATTAGAACGCCCGACTGTGCACTGACGAGCCGGGGAGACAAATCATGTTTTTGACAGTGGTGCATTGTGCAGGCGGACAGGCGGCAAGATGGTGTGAGGATAAAACACGACAGACCAGACCAGGCAGCCGCCGACCTCCAGAGGTTATCACCACCATCTGGTCATCATCAGTGCACGCGCCACCTGAACTGCTGCAGCCCCCGCTGGTCTCCCCTTTAGCCTCTCCACTCCACTCCCTTCCCCTCTCCTCTCCTCATCTGCATTTCGCTTGATGACCATCGCCCTTGACCAGCAGTAGAGTACAAGTCCACCATAACGCAAACGAATTTCCTGATAAAACGCCAGTGTCCAGCAAAAGCAGACGTCCGTTAGTACCATATCGGGTCACTATGGTGACACGCGCCCGAAGCGGATGTTGTGTCGCGTGTCTGGCGCGTGCACTGTGGACATAAGTCGTGAGAGAGATGGAGAAAATATTTGAAGAAGGCGACAAAGAGAAGGCGGTGACTTTGTTGTGTTCTGGGAGCTGATCGCCAGCCCTGTGTGCTGACTAGAGTGTCTTTCAGGGGCGACTTTATGGGAGGTGAAGCTGATAGTTTATCGAGCTTTTGTTGGAGTTGATTAGGTCCGCTAGGTCAGTGAATCGCATGTTTAACGCCCTGGGGGCTTTGCAGGGGGCCAGGGGAGAAGTAAGAATGCCACAGCCTACGTGATGTACACTTGGCGACGGGAAGAGGTCAGCTTCTGTTTAGTCCTTTTAATTAATCGACCTGCATTCAGAAACATCTAATGTCTCTCAGATCTGCCGCAGCCGGAGTGAAATAAATTCTTCTTTAGAAGATGAAAGCAATTAATGTCCTGGCTGTTTTATCAGATCTTGTCCAAGGTCTGGTTTCTGACAGAAACCCTTACCACAGACAGAGACTCTTGGACGGCAGCGTACCAACATATAGTCGTCGACCAAGAAGGCAGAAAATAGACGAGGAGGAGGATACTGGAAAAAGGAACAAGGCAGGAACAAACAGAGGTGTAGAAAAGAGAAAATTCCTAGCACAGACTTTCCAGAAGCTGGGGATGCTTTTTTTAATTTTTTTTTTTATACAGGCAGGCTCCCTGCATCCCCACAGGGGAAGCATGCAATACAAAACTGTTTTGTTTATATTTTGAGAGAATCCCTTTAGTAACTGCAAATGTTAACGCTGTTGTTATACTGTTCAGTCATTTTTCCCCATCTTATTCTTTGGTAAGCATAGGGGTCACCACCTGCTGTAAAAACAGTCATGTCCTTGCTGTTGTTGTTGGGCGTTTGCCAGCTGAACACCCTGGGAGCCATCCAGAATATGCCCTGTCTCACTCATCACTGTGAGACTGTAAGCGCACGTTGGATGAGAGGTTTGTGGGTATGGTTATTGTATATTTGAGCACGATACAAGCTTGTGGCTGTGCAGCTCCTGTTCTTTCTGCTTGTTCCTTTCTTGATATAAAAAAATAAGACCCAATCTGAACCAAGTCAGTACAATGTCCCATTTTGCTTGTGAAACAGCTACTGAGATGTCCATCTGATGGATGCAAAAGAAAAAAAGGTATCTTGATAGCACTCTGGAGAAAGGACTAGTCTTCTTCTCTGGTTGGCTTTTTACACCGTCCGATGTATTTGGGAGAAATAGTGGCAAGTCCTTTCCAGCTCCTCTCGTGGGCGGTACAGCTTAGTTTTCAGGGCCAGAACTAGTATTTACCTACCTTTCTACAGAGGAGTTTTCAGACACAATAGATAGTAAACTCATTACATGCAAGCAGTGAGGTAAAGATGCATGTTTGAAATCCCATAATTTGTGCTGGTGCTGTGTGTGGGATAAGTCACTGAGTATCCCCCAAGTGAAAACAAATTCACTGCAGTGCCCTAACCACCCCTCAGGGAATAGAGGGAGAAGAGAGAGAGAGAGAGAGAGAGAGAGAGAGAGAGAGAGAGAGAGACGACCCTGAGTATTCTATCCAAGAAACAGTGTTGGTCTTCATGGATAGGGTGTAATAATGTCCCAGCCCTTACTGTTTTCATTAATACTTTTAGTTAGCGCACAGACTGCGTGCTTGGCAGTTTCATCTCAGCCATACTCCTGGCTGTAACTCTCCTGCTCTTTTGTGAAAGAAAAGATGGCATTTTAACGTGAGAGTTCAGATTTATGTGTGCGTTCACACACAGGATCTCAGTTTAATATAGTCTCATCTAAAGACGTAGAGGGGATAAGGGCATAACTATTTTGTTGCTGTTTGAACTGATCTTGATTGAATGCCAAGTTGTGGCTCAAGAAGAAGGAGGTGACAGGCTGTGCTGTTTCTGTGGAATGTTTGGACTATGTGTTGTGATCTTCCTGTAGCATGAATTCAGAACACTGTTTATTACTGGTGATAGCACACACACACACACACACACACACACACACACACACACACACACACACACACACACACACAGAGGAGAATATATGTAATACTTTCACAGTTTATTCTTCATATCAAATATCACTCCTTTACACCGACGAACCTTCAACACTTAATACTAGTGTAGAAAATATAAAGAAACATCCTCTTCAGAGGTAATAATTACCCACTAAAGGTAAATGTATCAAATTTTCTTTTGAAGGAAAAAAAAGAGTACCTAATTTCTGCCACTGGTAGTAGACTACTTTTTATCATAAAAAAATTATCAAGTTTTGACTAAAACTGAAAAATGAGTTCATAGGAGTTTCTGTACACAAATATCACAGTATTCGCTGTTTTTTCCTTGGATTCAGTTTTTATTCTCTTCTGTATGAATCTACATGCACTCAGCTCAATAAGAAGATTTGAAACTCATTAAGATCTTCTCAAGAAGAGATTGGTCTTCTTTGTGATAGGAGAAAGAAAAACAATCAGAGATAATTTTGTCATGTTAAAAAATAATAATGAATCAAATGTTTAGTAGCAATGTACACTTTCTTTTCCAAGTACAGGAAAGGTGAATGAGGTGGAGTGGGGTGGGGGGGCTCAAAAGGAATGACCCTGGAGTTTAAAAAAAAACCAACACAACCCAACGACAACAACAAATGACATGAAAACAACCTTGCACTGAAACAAAACAACAGAGAAAAAAGAAACATACAGATGAGGAAACCATCCTTAATCAACACACCAGTACTAGCCAACAGTACCTTCAAGGTTTTTACTTTTAACTGCATTATGTATGAAAACTCATCCTGACACTCGCATTATGGTAAACTGCATGATTTTATGATAATAACACACAAACCAAGATGATAAGAAACCACATACAAACAAATACAGAACAGCTTTTCCTGTTAAAAACATGGACAAAATAAGCCCTTGCTTTTTTTAAAGCAATATGTATATGTTGATGCATACATAGTAAGATTCAAACCCTAAAGTTTGAGTTATCTTCTGACTGTGAAAAAAACCGTGTCATAAACGATGTAAGCAATGGTGCAAGCACTCCTAAAAAGTGAAGAAAATACATCTCACAAAGTTAGCCCAGCTACACAGACTGATACCCAAATAACACACTGTATAACGTTAACATGGGAATAAATATATCCTTTTACATAGAAAGGAGGTATGGTATTCTGAATGTGTGAGCGCTAATGGAATGACATATGTTGCATGCATGTGTATAATAAGTGTACTTACAGACTTAGAAAAAAAAGATACATTCACACACACAGACATACTACTCTCTCTCTCTCTCTCTCTCTCTCTCTCTCTCTCTCTCTCTCTCTCTCTCTCTGATATAAACATCTAATGGGAGCACTTGAATATACTGTGACAGGATCAATTCCATTTGTTACAATCCCTTGTAAAGAGTAAAAAAAAAGTAAGAAGAAAGAAAGAAAAAAACTGAAAAAAACAGGTATGTTTTTTCTGTGTGGTACACTGCACACACTCTTTTATCTTCCACTCTATCTGGGACAAAAGAAAAATGAACAGATATCATAAATGACACATAAAATGATTGAAAATTATAATTTTCTCTGGATTATTCATCAGTATCTTTTCGGTAGATGGACAAGATCAAGATGTGCATTTGCTGCTACTATAAAGAACCCTGCTATCAGGCTTAGAATGACTAAATGGACCTGCCCCACCATATAACTGTCCACAGATTCAAAGCTGTCAAAATGTAGATACTCCATCAATTCTTCATGTTGTACTACTTCTAGGATGTTTAATGAAACTACAACCACTTGTGGACAAATGATCAATGAACTGATTATTCTGAGACAGCAAAATCATGAATATCATATAAGGCATCTGGTTTCTTTATGCATTCAATTCTTTTTTTTTCAAGATGTAGTTTGCTCATCCATTCTCAACAATAAAAATCTACTTTCTAATTTCCTAAAACGGAGAAATCTGTTTCTCTTTTTAACTTATGATTCAAATCATCAAGACATCATAAATGTTACAATAATTCATGACACAATACAACTTTGGTAAAGAACTGGACTGGAGATGATCATGATCTGAAGAAGAACACCATAATGTAGAACAACTATTCTGTAAACACTGACATTTGAACATCCTTACTGCATTTTTGTAAGTAGAATTTACATCTAATACTGTGTAGACCTATTCTTCACTGAAAGAAATAATTACATGGTGGACTATTTCTGTAATGATTTTGCGATTACAAATTTGTCTTCAAATCAGTAATACTTAATAGCCTAGAAACCATTTATTTCAGACTAAGAAGAATAGAAATGGTTCTGGCATTTATTTCAAAGCCGCTGTTCACCTTTTCACGCTTGGTCCGAAATGGTTTGTCCATATTTGGCTCAATCACGAAACAGCAAGGTCAGTTTTCTGGGGGCAATTTCCGGCTTATGGTGTTTCAGAAGAAACCCATTATACTACACTTGCGTGTGCCGTGCATATCTTGATAATTAATACATATGCTAATAAGTGTAGTAATTAGTGCTGTTTAATGTGAACCAAAGAGCTATCTTTACTCAACATAAGACATGTTCAAATGAGGTTTTATACAGCAGTGGTTTGTTCAGTAGTTTGTCCACTGTCAAGTCTGCTACCTTTGAACGCAAAAGGACTCTGCTTTCACTGTTTTTACTACTGCAGCAAATGAAAAGTTTGGCACAGATCAGATGTACTATACTTTCACCAAGATCAAAACAGCCCCCTCCATCAGCTTCGTGAAAAGGTGAAGACGACTTTACTTTCGGGAAGCTGAACTGTTCTTCTTAGGACAGAAGAACCTATGTTTAACATACTGATGGACCTAAGAAAGAGCACATACTTTTCTTTGAGAGTTGATGCTATCACTCTGTGCTCTCTTATCGACATAACCTATTTCTTTAATGAATAGAAGGACATAAAAACCACAATATATATCACCAAAATGTAACTCAAAAGTAATCTCCTCCACGTACAGGACAGTTAAAACCCAAAACAAGGACAGGTGAAAGAAAAATCAGAAGGAAACGGACAGACTGCACAGTGTCAGAAGGGTCGGCTCACACGAACTGATGCAAGCTGTGCTGCAGACAGGACATCCTCAACTCTTTTTTCAAGCCAGGACAGCGTTGGTAGACAAAGCAGGTCTTCCCCTATGATGAGCATAGGCAAACTACCGCCACTGTCCGCCCCAAAAGCCGAAGTTTGGACGTCCATGTGCCTGCCACACGCTTTCACTGGTTCTTAGGAAGGACAGGACAAGACCCTCATGCAGGTGAAACCCAGCGTTCGTTACAGGTAGGGATGCCAGACGGGTCTCATCCCGAGAGGGTGGTTGAGGACAGGCTAGTGGGTAGGAGGGAGGGAGGGAAGAGCTGCTCGTGCTTCTAGTCTTCGGCAGGGGTCTCTTCCTCAGCCGCGCCTTCCGTGGCCTCTCCGCTGTCGGCTGCTCCTTCTGTGCTCTCTGCCGCTGGTTGCTGCTGCTCTTCTGCTACTGCTGCTGCCTTCTCGCCAGCGTCTCCGCTCTGTCAAACAACCAATCAACTGTTAGGCTGTTTGTAAGGGGAAAACACTCCTAGTCATTAATTTTGCTCACCGCTCCGGGTATTTTCCCCCTTTGACCAGTACAGTGTACACACCCACACGCATAAAATAAAATGTGAAATAAAATCAGTCCCTCTGTATCATGAGTTAATCAGTCAATACATTTGCTGCTGTTGTTTGGCGTTCCTCAGCTTGACAGCCGAAGGGTTACCCACAATGTGCACTGTCTCACTCATCACACTTGGGAATCACTGTGAGATCATAAGTAAACACTGGATGACAAGTTTGTGTGTATAGCTGTTTTAAAGTACCTTGCTATATAGGTAGCCATATTAAACTTCAGGGGAGTCAATATATCTAAGCGCATACTTTGACGTTGCTGTAAAGACTTATAATACCAGTAGCTAATTCCCTACTGTTCACAATAATAATAATAATAATAATTATAATAATAAAACCCACCAAAACTTGCGTACTTATCTGTACTGTCCCCCTCCCCAGATTTTTCAATGAATGTGAATTACTTCTTGCTGTTTGCATTTTTATATTGTAACTTTTCAGTTTTTCCTCATCAATGTGCGAAAAAGATTTATCACTGCCAGCTGGTTGGGTGGTTGGTTGTTTGCTGGTGCGTGAGTGAGTGTGCGCGCACGCACTTGCCCGTGCCTAAAGACACTTCTCAGGCAACACAGCCAGCCAGCATCAGAGAAAGTGTGGCGGTCTTGCCGAGCGGAGTGTTTCAGCGGCAAGGGATCTTTTGTTCCGTCCCTGCCAATGAATTTTATAAGGAGCACATCAAGTAACTTCTGTCAAACACTTCTTGCTTTTTCCACGAGTGTGTTACCCCATCCCCACCATCACCGGCTTTTTTTCTTTGTTGCCACCGCTTGCATCCCCCTCGCACCCCCTTCCCCAGCAGCGGCGTCGGCAAAGGCTGCTTGCTGCCCGTGCGCGCGCGGTGATCCGTTACAATGGGGTTTCATGGCCCAGGAGTTTTGCTAGTTGTTCACCAATACCCCATTAAGTTTGAAAAAGCCCCTAATCCTTTCCCTATCTCAGCGGGCATCTTAATGAATATTAAATCTGATAGGCTCCTCCGGATTCAGGGCGACTTGCAAATGATCTGTGGGGAAGACGGGGGTTGGAGAGAAGGAGAAAAGGAAAACCTGCTTTTTTTCCCACCACCCTGTCTGGGCGGCGGTCTGGAGAGGTCTCTGCTCTGCTGATGGCAGGCAGGCAACAGGGCCCTGTTTACCCCTGACGGCCTCTTTCAATGAGCATCTAATAAACATGGGAGCTTACCACACAGCCGCTTTTATCATCATCATTAATTCCTTTTCTCTCTCTCTCTCTCAAGAGGTCCAGCGCTTGCAGCTTCCCGGCGCTGAGAGCACGTTGGTCGTGCTGGGCTGTGACGTGTGGCGATTCCCAGTGGTTGGTGGTTAGGGGGGATACAGTTCTGTCTCGCTCCCTTGCTGAGTGATTAGGGATGTGGGTACATGAACGTGCCAATGCACGCGTGCAGCATGCAGACATTCACACAGACCAACTACACTTGTGCATGCTCTCTCTCTCTCTCTCTCTCTCTCTCTCTCTCTCTCTCTCTCTCTCTCTCTCTGTATTGAGGTTTATTATTGAGATGTATCTCTACGGGCGGGGACTGGATGTAAAAAAAGCACACGAGTGCTTATTCATTTCCTCGAAATCTCATTTTATTTTACAAGTTATTTTATCGGCTGTTTTGATACTGTGCGTAGGAACCGTAAATGCAAAATTTGCTCCTGTTTCTATGAATTGCTTTAAAGAATTCTGGCATCATTTTAACAAGGAATTTTCTGTAGGCATAGGACTTTACCAAAATCTGAAAAGATCAGGCTTCATGTAAGCCTAGCTAGTTGATCTGCACAGTCTTAGTTTGCACACACCCCCATCACCACTGTAACTGTCTTAAGTGCTTTAAACTAGGTCAGCCCTTTTCACTTCTGGCTCAGCTGATAATTTAACTATGACCAAAACATGGCAGCCATGAGACTATCTCGCCGTTTCTGCCCACAGGCTGTATAAAGTTGAAGAGCATCCTACTTCCATTGTGAGTGGTGGCCAAATCCTGTCAGGTGACGTCATCTGCTTGTTGCCGCCTTGTGGGTGGGGCAAAGGTAAGAGTATGCCTTGCCTTTCATTCTCAACATGGTACTTACTACTGGTCTATTTGTCACCATCCAAGTTCCTTGCTTTTGTAGCTAGCTATACATGAGAATCTTTCGTTGTTGTTTTGTTTGATTTGTTTGTTTGTTTGTTTTTAGACGGGCGTGTTACCATGAAAACCACTGACCCCCTTGATGCATGTAACATCCTCTCTTGTGAAGGCCATGCAAAAAATAGGCTGCTATGGTGCGTTCTCTCAGTCCTGTAATGATTTTGTGGTTGATCAGCAGAGCATCTTTAATGCAGGTGGAGCTATTTTTCAAGTAGGATGATAAAGAGAGAGAGAGAGAGAGAGAGAGAGAGAGAGAGAAACCATAAACGTCTTGTTTCTTGTTCAAAATGCCACTGGTAAATCACCCGACCAGAAAAAAGCTATCAAGTTTCCCCACAAACCATTCCAACCTTCCGCCTTCCCCACCCCCTCTCTTTCCCAAGAAAGTAAAAAAAAAAGGGGGGGGGGGGGGGGGCTAAAGAAAGCACTGGGTTACCAAGTAACGGGACTCTGGTGACAAAGAACACCACAAACGCTGTCGGCAGGTTTGATTGGTGGTGGCCATCCCTCCTGGGCTAATGTAGAGTTCATTTCTTTACCCCAAAACAAACCCAAAAGAAGTCACACACACACACACACACACATACAAAAAAGAAGAAAAGAAAGAAAGGGAAGGTTGGATAGAATGTGTTTTTCCTTTTTTCTTTTTAACATTGTTGGAGGTGGGAAGGGGGGAGTGGATAACTACAAAGGCGGCTGATGAGCCCTGACTAATGAGGGAGTATTAATGACCACCCTCCCCTGCCCTGGCGGTTCGGGTCTCTCCGCTAACGAGAGCGGAAGAAAAGAGGGGGAGGGGTGGGAAAAACAGCCAGTTGTGTCTTCTCCCCACCCACCCGGCATCATTCACTACCAGCTTACTTTGTCGGCTGGTCGACTTCTGCCCGGGTACTTTGGGGGGTTAGGAGACAGGGGTGTGGTGGGGTTCGGGTTAGGCTCTGTCAGTGGTCATCAAGTGATGATTTTTTACTCTACACGAAAAAAAGAACCGTTAAAGGAAGGATAAAAGAACAAAGAAAAAGAAAAGGCTTGGGCGGGAGGTTGAGTTACACCATACACTATCTATGGCTTTAAAGCATCAGTTGCATTTCCAAGGAAAGAACCGAAGCACTCTTGGAGGATCTATCCTCCTGAACCACAAAGGGAGGATTTTGTTTTAAGCCCTTGTTTAGATCTATATCTATATCTGACTTACGCTGGCTCATAGCGATCTGCTGCTGTGTGAACTGGGAGCCAGAGACAATGGGGCATATCTTTATTGAGAAAACAGGGGGGGGGGGGGGGGGGGGGGGGGGTACTGAACCTTTCCATAAAGGGATATACTTAAAGGATATGATTTTCATCATAAGATGCTACTGTGTGACTTACAAAAGTAGAAAAAAACCCTGTTATTTTGGTAGAGATGGCTGGTTGATACAGTCCCTAAATCGGATAACTCTGCTGGGGCTATATTGTCATAATCAAGGAACAAGAGATGGATTTTGAATCTAGTTGAATTCAGAAGAAAAACAAAACCACACAAATACAGTCAGAGACTAGGTCATAAAACAGACATGAAAGAATTAATGTCTTGTGAAGAACAAGGAATGAAAAAGTTTCCATCTACCAAAAATATCCAGCTCAATTTCTTTTCCCCCCAATTCTCTTCATTTGACAGTAACAGCAACCATCACCGCCACCTCCATCTTGCCAGTCACAAAAGAATTTCTGTTAAGATTGAATTTTGACTGACTACCTTAGATCTCAAAGCCATTTTGTGTGATGCGCCCTGGCTGGTCATATTGTCCAAGAGACATTATTTTTATTATGTGGGGATAGGGGTAGATCTAGCCCTGTGCAGCTTCAGCTATTTTGCCCCTAATTTCCTTTTTTGTCCTCTGCTGTTTGTAGCTCTGTGAACAAGCAGTGGATTGTATAGTCAGTTTCTAAGTGCCCCTATAAAAAAGAAATAAAATAATTACTTTGGCAACAAAAAGAAAAAAACCAAGTTACAGGATTTTGATTATTCCGCATTTTCAAAGAACCGGTTTGATTAATACAATTTTTTCTTTGGTTCAAAGGTTTCTTTTATTCCACCATAGCATTTTATTCAGCAGCCCTTTGATGACTGGAGGTTGCTGAGAGTCAGTGGACTAGTTTAGTGCTGTGAAAGAAGAAACCAACCACAGTCAGCCATTACAGCCCTGCATAATGGCTGCTTCCAGCAGACGAGAGTCTGGAGAAGAAAGTGAGGGAACACAAGTTTGCTGCCACCCAGATTTATGACATCAAGTCGACTATTGCGAGCGCTGATGCGAAACAAGAACGGGTGGGGGAAGGAGTCACCTGTTCTATCATTAGATACCCCCCTCTGGTTTCCATGAAGCCCAGACTGAAGTCAGTGACCTTCAGGAGCTACCAACCCGTCAAGGCAGGGTACTTTTAGTGTGGGAAAAGTCACAGTGTCACACACATTTTTTCTTTCTGCTTTGCATAACCATTTTCACCGCCAAGAGATTTTTGTTAAAAAGGCATGGAAAGAATAATTATGGGTTAAAATTAGGCTCTTATCTTTGTGAGTCAAAATTGGCCTATACTCCTGATTTTGATCCCTTTCTAGTCTACAATCAGGGATGTTGGAAAAATGGCAAAAAGAAAGATACAAACCCCAAAATGGAAAAGAAGAAAACTATGACTTTTCTATTAAAACTCAGCTTTTTAAATATAGTTTTCTTTGTTGTTGTTGTTTATTTTGTCAGTTTTCCACTTTTTTGTTTTGCTTTTTTTGTGGCAAAGACTATGCAATTATGAACTAAAAAATTTTATTAGAAGAAAAAATATGGGCGAAAAATTCAGCACTTTAAAAATATTACTTGTGGAGCAGTTTTTCCCAGAGATAATCATTATCACCCAGGTGGAAAAACCTAAGGTCTACTTAAACAAAAAAATTATATGTAGTCTGATACACATTTGACTGTTCAGGGGATGAAACTAAACTTTCTGGCAGTATGCAAATTCTTCTTCTTCTTTGTTGAATGCTAAGACAGCAACAATTGTCTGTCATATGAGCGAAAATGCATTGCACTGCCGTTAAGCGTCTGGACAAGCCAGGCCCAGTGCAACAGACTTCAGCTTGGGAGAGAATCATAATATTTGAAGCCTTTCAGGAAAAAAAGGCAAGAGAATGGACAAAGAAGGCAGACCATAGACAAGAAGAAGGAAACAGAAAGAAGCAGAACGAGGCAGAAACAAAGAGAAGGATAGAAAAGAGGGAATTCCTAGCACAGAACTTCCAGAAGGTGGGGATGCTATTTATACTGACAGCCCCCCCCCCCCCCCTCACCCCCCCTCCCTGGGGGACTATGGAGATTCTATTCTTCCTCCTGGGTATTAAGCCTCCAAACT
Organism: Rapana venosa; assembly: GCA_028751875.1. Taxonomy (NCBI): domain Eukaryota; kingdom Metazoa; phylum Mollusca; class Gastropoda; order Neogastropoda; family Muricidae; genus Rapana; species Rapana venosa. The sequence continues at coordinate 22,549,004 of CM054145.1, forward strand.
TTGCATTGATGGAAAGTGGGGTGGGGTAGGACAAGAAAGAGAGAGGGGGGAGGGGCTTCAGTTAGGGGGGGAGAGAGAGAGGAGGGAGGGGGAGGGGGAGGTTAGGGAGAGAGCGACCGCAGGGGTTGAGGTTCCTTAGCGTGAGAAAGCAACTGATGACGGCTCCCCTGTCAAAGGTTTGGTATTATAAAGCAAGCGGTGGTCTATTTGCCGCAGAAAAGAAGCGATAGCATCTTTTTTTAAAATACTTTTTTCTTTTAAAGGGGAGGGGGAGAGAAAATAATCATCATCATTATCATATTCTTAGTTTATGAATGACGATTGTCCCCTATCGCGGATTTGCTTGAATCGGTTGTGGGTGCAACTCGCGTGTGCAGTGGGGTCCCCATGGGGAGGCTGAAGGTAATACGATTCAACCTGACGTATGCCACCTTCTTTTCAACTCTTGTGCAGTTCTGTTTTTGCGACCCTCATGGCAATTTTTGTGGACGCGCGCGCTGTGTGTGTGTGCGTGTGTGTGCGTGTGTGTGTGTGTGTGCGTGTGTGTGTGTGTGTGGTGGTGCGTGTGCGTGCGTGTG